>JAXCGZ010013223.1:7500-177500 GCA_037179515.1 Halocaridina rubra
GCCTTTACCAACGCTGTGCAGAGTTACTACGAGGTCTTCCTGAAGAACGAGCGTCTCGCAGCCATGGTGGTGTCTGGCGCCTGCTCCCAGCACGACCTCAGGGAAGTCTTCAAACACAACGTCGAAAAGAGAGTCAGGTATGATGACAAGAGGTTACTTGTATTGTTTCCGCAGGCCAAAGGGATTTCTTGCGCCATTGGATTGGGTAGGTTTAAGGGTGGATGCCATGTTTCGCTGGTCAAAGGGATTTCTCGCAACCTTTGTTGGGCGGGTCTGAGGTAGGGATGCCATGTTTCACCAGCCAAAGGGATTTCTCGCAACTGCTAGCACAATTCATTGTGTTGGGTGGGTGCAATGGGGGATGCCATGTTTCGCTGGCCAAAGGGATTTCTCGCAACCTTTGTTGGGCGGGTCTGAGGTAGGGATGCCATGTTTCGCCAGCGAAAGAAATTTCTCGCATCTGCTAGCACAGTTCATTGTGTTGGGTGGGTGTAATGAGGGATGCCATGTGGTGAAGCCGTGAGGTTCAATCCTCTGCAGCTGTCAGATTTCACTGCAGAAGAATCTTACCCACCTACCGTGTGGATAACCCAGGCAGCATGTTGGGGAGGGGAGCTGTGGCAACCTTTTCTCGCCAAGGAGCTGAGAGGAGTGATTGAGGTGTGACTACGCTAATGGTGAATGTTTGTTCTTTGGCTCGGCCACCCACTTAGAAGGGGGAATAGGACCATTGTACATAGATAGATGAGTTACAGATAATGTAAAGATGTAAAACTATCACAATTCAATAAATTGTGAGGTTAGGGTAGGTTAGGTTAGGGCATATCTTGTAAATATGAATAACCCTAGAGCAGCCTGGGGTTACTTTTTTATACATGATCTTCAGTAAGCCCCTTCACTTTGCTACCAGAAGATAGCGTAATGCTGTAAATAGCCGACTAGAATATCATTAGCACACTACTCACATAATTCAAGAAATCATTTTGCTAAAATTGGGTCCACCGTGGTCTATTGGTAATCCTCGCGACTTTGAATAGTCAGGTCAGGGGTTCACAACCCACCACGGTCTGAGGTAAGAAAGGGCAGTCACTCAGGGTAATGGTTGCCCTTGCCAAAACCAAAGTCCTTCACATGACGGCACCGTCCTAACCCTTAGTAAAAGGGAGTCCGTGTCATAAAACTGATCACATCACATCTTGCTAAAACTTGGCTACTAACAGGGTGTTGGTATTCCTGCAAAGATATTTTATGCTGAATTAAAATATTTTTGAGCTCTGTCTCTCCACTTCCAGCTGATGAGCATGATTTTAGTTCTCCACCCAACCACTAGAGGCGCTGCTATATCATATATCTATCTATATAAAAAAAAGCTATAATCCAGCTTATTGAGTCAAAGCAAAAATCTAGACTCTCTGTGGCAGGAAAATGCCAGAGAAAATATAGTTCTTTAACTAGTTGAATAGTTAATTTTGGCCGAATATTTCATAGAAATTCTAAGCTTGACAACCACCCAGTAGTTAGCTAATGTTGGCATCATGTCATCTGCTTCTAGCAGAGGCATGAAGCTCACATATATTTAAAATCTGCATTAAGCATGTTAGCAGTATTACCAATAACCTGTTCATTAACTACTTATAGCTGAGTGTTCCATAAAATATGTAAGCAGTGTTGCCAATGATCTGTTAGCTGGTTATATTTAGCAGAATAATTTCATAATATCATTATTGTCATTAACCTATTTGTTAACTAGTTTCAGCGGAATGCTCCTTAAAGTACGTATGCAGCATTGCCTATGACCTGCCAGCTTAGCTATATTTAACGAATATTTTCATACAGGCCTCTAAAAATATCTCCAGTTTATGCATTGTGATACCTTCCAGCTTTTTAAGTTTACCAAAGTTTTGGATATCGTTTTGGGGCCTTCAGGCACTCGGGATGGCAATTTGAGTGAGATGCTATCATAAAAGAATGAAAAACAATAAAAGTTTAGAGGAAGAAGATAAGAGAAAAAGAAAGAGTATAAAGAAGAGGAGGAGGAGGAAATGAAGAATAACTTAGTTCAGGAAGAAGACGATGAAGGAGAAGAAAGAGGAGTAGGAGGAGGAGAATGAGAAGGAACAAGAAGAAGAAGAAGAAGAAGAAGGAGGAGGAAGAGAAGTAGAGGAAGAAAAAGGAGAAGAAAGGAAAATAAGAACGTGAAAAAAATGAAAATTGATAAACAAGGAATGATAATAATAATAATAATAATAATAATAACAATAATAATAATAATAATAATAATAATAATAATAATAATAATAATAATAATAATAATTGTTATTTTTTTAGGTCCCTTCCTGAGATCGACGGCCTCAGCAAAGAGACGGTTCTGACCTCATGGATGGCCAAATTCGATATGATCATTAAAGGTAAGAGAGAGAGAGAGAGAGAGAGAGAGAGAGAGAGAGAGAGAGAGAGAGAGAGAGAGAGAGAGAGGGAGAATGTTCTCAAATTTCTGTATATGTAGTGGAACATATGTTTCACAAAATGGAATTAATTTAGAATTAAATTTAAGATAATTTTAAGATGAATTTTCTTCTTCTTCTTCTTCTTCTTCTTCTTCTTCTTCTTCTTCTTCTTCTTCTTCTTCTTCTTCTTCTTCTGGTCCTCCTCCTTTTTTTCTTCCTCTTTTTCTTCTTCTTCGTCTTTTTTTTTCTTCTTCTTCTTCTTCTTCTTCTTCTTCTCCTCCTCCTCCTCCTCCTCCTCCTCCTCCTCCTCCTCCTCCTCCTCCTCCTCCTCCTTCTTCTTTTTCTTCTTACCTGTCAACAGAGAGGCCGATAAGAAGGTGAAATGAGTGACATCCTTTTCCAGATATCTTGCCGAAAAATATTAAAGAGAGATGCTTACCACATCCTCCTCCTCTTCCTCCTCCTCCTCCTCAATCCTAACCATCCTCTCCTCCCCATCCTTTCCCCCGTCCTCCTCTGTTCTCAGTCCTAACTACCCGACTTCTCTTCCTCTTCCTTCCCCCCTTCGCCTCTTCCCGCTCCTCCTCCACCTTCTCTCCCCCTTCCTCCACTCTTTCGAATCCTATCTAACCCCCCCCTCTCTCTCTCTCTCTCTCTCTCTCTCTCTCTCTCTCTCTCTCTCTCTCTCTCTCTGTCATACATAATATTTTGTTCTGTTCTTTCTTCCATTAATTGCTTCTCTTCCTTCTTCTTTATTATTTTCTCTAGTTTATTTCTTCCTGTTTTTTTTTTCAACATATTCACCTCCTTTCCTTCTTCCTGTCGGAGTTTCTCACTTTCTCATTATATATAATTTTTTTTATTATTCCATAAATTTTTTTTTCTGTTTTCTTCTTCTTCCCTTGATCTAAGATCGTAATATTTTCCTTTTTTCTCTAATAATAATAATAATAATTATTATTATTATTATTATTATTATTATTATTATTATTATTATTATTATTATTATTATTATAATAATAATAATAATAATAATAATAATAATAATAATAATAATAATAATAATAATAATAATGATAATGATAAGAATCATAATAATGATATTAATAATAATCATAATAATAATAATAATAATAATAATAATAATAATAATAATAATAATAATAATAATAATGATTATGTTTTGGCTTTCAGGCGAGGAAGACAGCAAACGACAGGGCCGAATGCAACAGACATTAAACAGCGAATTAATTATGCCGAAAGAACAACTCTTCGATATGTTCCAACAGATTCTGGGCCTCAAGAAATTCGAACATCAGCTACTCTTTAATGCTCTGCAGGTTGGTATCCAGCTTGTCTGTGTCCACCCCCCTTCGAAAGGGGGATTAATAGGGATTAATAGTGACACAAAAATCGTTCAAGAAACTTTGGGTTCGGGAGAGTGACCTGTCTGCTTTTTCTTCTTCTTCTTCTTTTTTTCCAATTTCTTTTCTTCTTCTTCAAAAATATTTTGTGATTCTTTTCTCTGAACTTCTATTAATGTATTATTTCTTAATTATATGATGTATTTTACTTAAATATTATTAAGGGACCATTGTCCACTATTTAATTAAGAATTAGGGGCAATAGTCCTAGGGATAATTGTCCTAGGGGCAATAGTCGTAGGGACAATAGTCCTAGGTCAATAGTCCTAGGGACAATTGTCCTATGGGCAATAGTCCTAGGGACAATTGTCCTATGGTCAATAGTCCTAGGGACAGCTGTCCTAGGGGCATTTGTTCGTACCCCATTAGGGAGTGATGTTTTTAACATGTTTCATAACTAGGGTAACCGAGGCCAGTTATCTACTATTGGCGTGCCATGGATAGTGTTCCGGTAGTACGCGCGAGTCAGAGGATGACTGGCGCGGATTTGAGCCCACCGTGAAATGTTGGGAAGGGCAGCCAATCTTAGTTCCTCTGCTCCAGCTTGTCTGTGTCCATCCCTTTTCATTAGTAACTAAGTTTGACACATAAAACGGTGCTTATTTAGTTATGCAATATCCATCAAAGAGAGTTTGGCAGAACTGAAGACTATTTTATCTCATTATGTGAACAATGTGTAGTCACCGTGGCTCAGGGCAGTCACTGTGGCTCAGGCGATAGCGTCCGCAACTTTGAGGTGTCAGGTTGAGTGTTCGCGCCCTGCCATGGTCTGAGGTTAGCAAGGGCATGCACTCAGGGTATCTATTACATCTGAGAAAAACAAGTCCTTCACAAGAAGGCAACCGTCCTAGGCCTGGTAGAAAAGGGAGTCCGTGACGTACAACACGCTTTTATTATTTGAGCAATGTCTTTTTCAGTATTATTTCTCACTACATGTATTCAATGAAGTTGAATTTCATTAGTATTGATTCACGTGGAATGAATTTTTAGATATAATTCATGCTGGTTTTTAACTGACATCATATTGCTTAATTTAATTAAATAACATTGTTAATACTCGACTTGAGGGTTGACAGACTCACGACGAACCCACCGCGGTGTGTTAGGAAGCACCTCCAGCCTTTATTCCCTAACCATATTCTGTCTTAGTCCATCACCATACTGACGAATAACAGTGACACAAAGAGATTAAATTACTTAAATTACTGATTTTTTTTTTATATTTGACAGCTGGACAGTCAAGATGAACAGGCAGCAGCCATCAGGAGAGAACTCGATGGAAGAATGCAAAAAGTGGCTGAATTGGAGAGGGTGAGTTACAGAAAACCTTGTTGAAATTTTATTTGATTTTTATTTTGGTTGGCAAAATGACTTCTCCTTTCTTTGAGTAGCAAGCCAGAGAAGAATAAGCACCATTCCTTTGCTCATACACTGCTCAGAGATAAGAGAATACTTCTCCTTTCTCTGTGAAGTATGCCAGAAAAGAACACCATTTTTCTTCCACTCACCTACTGCCAGTGGTGCCGTTTTTAGAGTTTCGTCTACTAGTGTGAAAATCTGATGACATCTGGCAAGTACACGTAGATTTTTTTTATTCGCAGCCATGACCAGTCAGGAATGTATAGTAAAAAAAATTTTCATTTGTATATATATATATATATATATATATATATATATATATATATATATATATATATATATATATATATATATATATATATATATATATATATTATATATATATATATATTATATTATATATATATATATATATATATATAATATATATATATATATATAATATATATATATATATATATATATATTATATATATATATATATATATATATATATATATATATATATATATATATATATATATATATATATATATATATATATATATATATATATATATATATATATTTCATCACTTGCTTTAGAAAATAAAACACATCTTTGCAAGGCCATAGAATTTTATTCCTCACTGTTCATGGCTGAGGACCAAAAGTCTTCATGTAGTTGCCAGATGTCATCGGATTTCCACGTGCTGTGTAGAAAAAGCAGCATCCCTGCCCACTGCTTAGAGATCAGTGTCATGAGCATCTTGGATAAGAGAGGAGATGCTTGTCAGTGGGAAGAGACTATGCACTGACCTCTATAATTTTTGCTATATTTGCTTCTTAGACATTGTTCCTCTTGTTTTTATCTTGATAGATTTATGATATGTTTACACTTTTAGCTTAGCTTTTGCTGTATTTGTTTCTTTTTGTATTTTTTTATTGTATAGTTTTATGATCCTTTGAGACTTTTTGCTTTGCTTGTTCTGTACTTGTTTTTTAGAGTTTGCTCTCGTTTTTTTTAATTTTTATTTTTACCCTGATAGTTTAATTATATATATAAACCTTTAACTGACTGGGAACTGTGGTTTGTAGATAGTCAACCATTAATGTGCTCAACCTGTTTAATTATCCAGTCATTGATAAGTAATATTTTAGACAATTTTCATTAGTGTTATTATGATATATTTTTTAAGTTTTGACATGATCACACTACTGTACTTCTCTTTTTCTGTCCTTCACATTCCCATTCTGTATACTTAGTGTATCCCTTTATGTACTACGTAATATCAGCAGCACACTGATTCATCTTATCTGTAGAGATTTTGGTTCTTGTATCGAAAAGTAACCACAGGGTATTTTAGGGTTGCTTTAGTCTGTGTAGAAGTCCACATCAGTTATACAGACGGTTCCCTAATTACGAACATTCGCAGATACAAACAAACACCTACCCATAATCTATCCATGTATTAATGTATATATTACTGTTCTGTACTGTATTATTACATCATTATTACTGTATTAAAATTCAATAATACTGTATACTTTATGTTTTATGTAGTAGTTGTCTTTAGCATAAGTACTGTACAATACTACATATGTATGTATTGTAAAATACTTTTATTTTTTTACTTAAACACAACTTACGAATAATTCTACTTATGAATCGACTTCTGGAACCTAAGTCGCTCTTCAGTAGGAGAATGTCTCTTTGTCTTCCTATGCATTGCAAATTGCTCTGATTATAGACTTTATATTATACCATACTTTTGATTTGGTATATCTCCTATGCTACCTCTGTGAAATTGTAGAGATAGGTGGATACAAGATATAGGGTTACACCTTTGTAAAATTGTGGAGGGATATGAATGCAAGGTGTAGGGTTTGAATCATTCGTAAAAGGAGTAGAAAAGGAATTTTGAGAGGGGGACTTTTTGCATTGGTTGCATTCATGCAGATTAATGTTAGGGAGCACATTCTGATTTAATTCTCCAGCTCCAACTTGTCTTTGTCCACCTCCCCCACTTGAATGGATATTATTAGCAACACATAAACAGACAAGCAATACAACATTGATTGAAATAATAATTTAGGTACATTTAGTTTATGGTACTGCAGTAGTGCAGTGGTTAAAGTGTTTAACTCTGGAAGTGACAAACTCTAGTTCAAGCCCGCTGCTAGGCTTTAGGAAGGCCATCCAGCCTAAATTCACCAGCTCCGACCTGTTTGTATCCAGCTCCACTCGCATGAGGATTAATAGTGACACATAAAACTGCAACCAGTGGTCACCGTGGCAAAATGGTAGTGTTCACAACTTTTAGTTGTCAGGTCGAGGGTTTGCGGCCTGCCACGGCCTGAGGTTAGACAGGGCATTCACTCAGAGTAATGATCACACCATCGAAAATCAAAGTCCTTCGCAAGAAGGCACTATCCTAGTCCTTAGTTGAAAAGGGAGTCCGTGAAGTGAAGCAGATTTCATAAACCTTTTTTTTAAGTCCACAGCAACACTGCAGAATAGCCATTACTGAAGAAAGAAACACTATAACAATATCATTACACAGTTGCATTTATCTGTTACTACCATCTGTTCAGAACCATATATCATTATCAAACCCTGAACCCTTACCTAAATGGATTTCAAAGCAGCCTCTAGTTTTCACAGTTTTATCCTGATCACTTTATGAGAGCTTGGTGGCAGTCAGCACCTGTATGTATAGTGTAATAGAATATGACATATAGTCAGATGCCATTTGAGTTTTGACATTTTTGCATGGCAGTTTTGGCGCCAATGCTTGTTTGGTTAGGTTTTTAAAATTAAAAATCTTTTTAGCACCTGACTATCCATTGCCATATGGGATGTCACCAAAATAGATCTAGTGCTAAAGCAACCATGCCAGGTCGCCAGTGTCAAATTGTTTCAAACTGTAGTAGAGTATATTAAATTCTCATCAACTATAATTAGCCTGTAGGGTCCTTGTGTTTATAATCCTTCTTCTTATTTCCTTTTAGTTGAATGATATCATATAATGTAGTCTGAAGTTTGTCAGACTCAAGGAGTCTAGGGCATTTCTATGTTAGACTCTAGGAGTCTAGGGCATATTTATGGCAGACTCCAGAAGTCTAGAGCATTTCTTTGTCAGATTATAGGAGCCTAGGGCATTTTTAATGTCAGATTATAGGAGGCTAGGGCATATCCATGTCAGACTCTAGTTGTTTAGGGCATATTTTTCTGCATAAGAACAGACAAAATTAATAACAAATAGCATTCCTAATGTTGATGCTCAGAGAGGTGTCCATATATCATTTCACACCATCTCTACCTATTGTTATACTTAGGGAACAATTCAAAAGTAGATTTCTTATTTGTAATTGTAATCCTTAACCCTCTTACCATAATTTCAGAACTAGTCATAAATGTGTCCGCTTACTAGTTTTAAGGTTAATGGCAAATCCAGAAACACACAGGACTGTGACCATAGCTCTGAAGATCTTGTTAACGTTGTTGTGTCCCTGTTTAACCTGTGGGCATAAAAGTATCATACCTACTTTAATGTGTTTGTTAGATCAGGAAATGTGAACAGGAATAGAATCACAAAAATCCGTGGACAAGCTTACTGTTCATTAGTGTCTGTTTGGAAACAAAGACAGTTAACTGTTTTAGGTTGTACATGTGACAACCTAGTAACGTATGGCATGTAGCAGAGACTTTGATGTACTCTCTGAACTAAGATTTATGTTTGAAAACATAATCCATCTGCCTCAGTTAAATGAGCAGTGGGGAGAATGAAACGTCACATTTCCTTTGTTTCGCTTTGTGTTGAATTCTAATCTCCTGTTCGCTGATACCTGATAGGTGTCTCTTGCATGTGTGTAGCTCTCTACCTGAAAATGTGAGCACGTGTAGATGTTTTATTTTTGTGTGTATGTCTACATAGCTATTTTAACCATGTGTACTAATGTATTAAGTTGTATGATTTTTTTTTTATTTCCACGTCTTAAATAAAGGAAAATGAAGGTCTAAAGAGGGACCCAGAAGTAAGTTTTAAAAACATTCCATTTAATCTAGGTACCACTCGGTTTGTTTTTTAGGTAATGCATATTATTTCCTTTTAAATTAGTTTTGACCCTGTTCAGTATTTTGAGGCAAGAACACTCCACCTATTATTAACATGTCAATGTTTCTATTGAAAACGATCAGCTTTGTAGGTCAACATGACCATATGTTTAAGTAGAACTCACTGGATCAGTTCAGAATTATCAAGTACTTGAGTGGAGTTTTCTAATGACGACATTCGTTTTGGTGATCATCTTAAATGATGTGCTAAGGTAGAATTCACTGGATCAGTTCAAAACTGAAGTTTGCTATTGATGACATTCGTTTTGGTGATCAAACAACAACAACAACAAGATGTGCTAAGATAGAACTCACTGGATCAGTTCAATACTGGAGTTTTCTAATGATGACATTCATTTTGGTGATCAACTAAATCGATGTGCTAAGATAGAACTCACTGGATCAGTTCAATACTGGAGTTTTCTAATGATGACATTCATTTTGGTGATCAACTAAATCGATGTGCTAAGATAGAATGCATCGTACCAGTTCAGAATTATCAAACTTTTGAGTGGAGTTTTTCGTCTTGCCATTGAAATATTGAAGAGAACTTAGTTTGGATGAAGGCGAGGTGTAATATAGACGCTCTGTCTCTTTTCATAAGGCTGGTAGTACCATACATAGTAGTGTATGGTATTTGTAATTCATTTGTTCTTATATATATATATTAGGAACTGCTATTGCATCATCGTAGTTACTAGATTTCTATATTACCTAATCAGTGATTGTATATGCAATAAATGTACATATTATTGTTAGTTCTAGGTCATATGACCGATAGACTACTGGCCATTTATTTACTGCCCGATGGACAGTTACCTGACAAAGAAAACTGCCCAAAAGACAATTAGCTGACAAAGAAAACTGCCTGATGGATAGTTAGCTGACAAGGAAAACTGACAAACGGACAATTGCCAGGCAAGGAAAACTGCCCGATAGTCAGTTACCTGGCAAGGAAAACTGCACAACGGAGAGTTACTTGACAAGGAAAACTGCCTGGTGGATAGTTACCTGAAAAAGAAAATTTCCCGACGGACAGTTACCTGACAAGGTTAATTGCCCGACGGAAGCTACCTAACAAATAAAACTGCTCGATGGACAGTTACCTGACAAGTAAAACTGACTGACGGACCATTACCCTACGAGGAAAACTGACCAACAGACAGTTATCTGACAAGTAAAGCTGTCCAACGGACAGTAGTTACCTGACTAAGAAAACTGCCCAATGGACAGTTACTTAACAAGGAAAAACTGCCCAACAGGCAATTATCTGACAAAGAAAACTGCCCGATGGACAATTACTTGACAAGGCAATCTGCCCAATGGATGGTTACCTCAAAGGAAAACTGCCGAATGGACAGTTACCTGACAAGAAAAACCCCGTAACGGATAAATGCTCAACTGCTTTTATACAACATAACGGAAGAATGCCCAACTGCTTTTATACAATCTAACGTAACCTAGGGCAATCGTCCATTGGGGAGTAGTGCTAGTTGGCCAATTGTCCATTGGGCACTTGTCAGGCAGCAGTTCTCTGGTTGCGTGTAACGATATACAAATGAATGATTGATTCTATGCACAATGCAGTTGCTGTTGGTTTTTGCTAGTAAAGATATTCATCATTTCATTTGCAATGTCAGAGATTTATTGAATCTCCTACTCAGTAACTTGAATGATGGTATGTTTTACTTAACGTTGTAGGGTCTTGTCTTAGAATTTTACCGTCATCTTAGAGAGTAACTAGACTAGTAAGCATTCTCTTCCAGACTTACATATTTACTCTTCTTGGGCTGTTATTTACTATTATCTTAACTCTTTATCTTATAATTTTCCATTTTCTCTCATTGTCTGACTGATTTTCTTCTTGTTTGATATATTCTGTGCCTTCCTGCAGAGTAGAGCAGGGGAGGCGTAACGCGACAGAAAGGATATTAGCGTAGCTTACATCGTTGCTTCTTATAACTCTCTATTTTTTTTTCAATTAATAGTACATATGCATCTGTGAATATGTATAGATCTGATTTTTATGAATTTTACTTTTTTTCCTTGTGTGTTTATCATTAATATTTTGATACTTTCTATACCAAAAAGCTCTTTGGAATATGTTACTAAGGAGTTATAAATTTACTTGTAGTTCAGGCTTTGAATCTTCTTGAAGCTAATAAACTTTTATTTAGAATACGAAAATACTATTAAAATATAGCATGCAACTCGGATGCCCTTATTAAAGACCTTTTAATTTACTGTTATATGTTACAAAGACTGTGATTTTACAGGAGAGTGTTTTACTCACATAAACCATGTGAGAGGTTTTATATCTTTATTTACAATGCTACATATATTTTTGGTACTGTCTCCATCTTGCCACGTGTGTCTTGATTCATCCTTGTCACAAATAATATGGCCATTTTGACTCTATAGCTAGGTACTATTTTTGAATTCAACTTAAACTCAACCTTATTGTTGCCATAAATAACTAAGTAATATTTTTGAGACCAGGTTAAAGTGTCTCATCCTGTTGGGTTATCTGTGGAAGAATTCATTTAGAAAGTTATCCATGCACAGTATTTCCCAGTTTCATGTATATGAGCTGCAAAGTACTGTTTTTGTTCATCTTAAAAAGGCCTCCAATATGCACATGACAGTATTTAGTCAGTTGCCAAGCAGTACTTACATCTGTAAAGTTTTTTCGTAGCTTGGCCCAGATCAAATCTTACTTCCTTTTACAATGTAATGGAGATGTTTTTATATTATTGCTAGACTGAAAAAAAATGTCAATCTTGATAATTCGTGTCCCTAACGCAAGCTGTTTTGGCATTGTTATCTTGAAAATGTTTTTCCGAGGATCGTTGATTTAATATACAAAGCTGGATGATGTTATTTTGTATAGTACAATATCATAAGTGTTCCAATATTAGGTTGACAATTAAATTATTCACCTGTGGCCACTATATATTACTTAATATCAGCATATATGGATGTTTATTAATTTGAACTTACTGGAAAAAGAAACCCGGAGTAGAGTAGATTTGTTTACTGATTAATTACTCAATATCAAGCTTTTGTTTTCCGCTGAAAGCACCTCTAAGATTCTGATGTCATTTCCTGATGTACCGGTATCATCCTTCAGTAGTGGAGCATTACAACAGGAAACTGCACACCCTATATCTAGAAAATGCTTTCAGTTAAGCATTAAGCACATTTACTCGACTGTGGGTTATCTTTTTCAATTAATGTAGTTGTTACTGACATCCCACTTTTGAATAATAACATAGTTTGAATTTACTAAATGATACCATGGCAGAGCTATAATACTCGCGACTTTCAAACGTCTGGTCGACGGTTCGTGAACTGTCACAATCTATGGTTAGAAAGCACATTCACTCAGAGTGATGACCACACTTGCAAAAAACCGAAGTCCTTCATAGGAAAGCAATGTCCTAGCCCTTAGTAGAAAAGGGAGTCTGGGACATAAAACAATCACTCACAATGACTGCCGATATGATTTTGGGGTAAGGTTTTACGAAGACGATGACTTGAGATTGCCTCCGGAAGTGTCATCATATGCCAGGCTTCTTGGCTCTTTGGAAAATTGTATTGATTTCTGTGATTAGTGTTGATAGGGTACCGTGCTGTCTTTAGCTGGTCTGTTTGGTAGCCAGGGTCATTTAATGATGCTGGGCTGTGACCATTTATGACCCTTTTGGCCTCAGCTGAGGAAAAAAGATGCTTCCCGAAAAGATGCATATTAAAGATATATTTTAAAGTTGTAGACTTTTATGACGTCTTTAACCTCAGCTCAAAATGAGCAGAGAAAAGAGATGGGCCTCAAACGGATAAACATCAAAGATATTTTTAAAAGCTGTAGCCAATTATGACCCTTTTGACCTCAGCTCAAAAGGAGCAGAGATAAATGTTGCACCTCAGCTTGATAAACATCAATGATATTTTTTAAATGTTTTAGACTTTCATGACCCTTTTGACTTCAGCTCAAAAGGAACAGAGATAAATGTTGAACCTCAAAAGAATAAACGTCAAAGATATTTTTTAAAAGTTGTAGCCTTTTATGACCCATGACCCTTTTGACCTTAACTCAAAAGGAACAGAGATAAATGTTGCTCCTCAAAAGGATAAATATCAGAGATAAGTTTCAAGTTTTTTATTTAGCAAAATCTGGCTCGCTCTCCCTCACAGAACCGGAAGCTGATGCCCAAGTTCGTCGTGAAAGAGATGGAGTCACTTTACTTGGAAGAACTCAAGACTTCGATTAATCTTCTCATGGCCAATCTGGAAAGCCTTCCAGTTTCCAAGGGTTCCCAAGAAGGGAAATACGGTTTACAGAAGCTGAGAAAATATAACCACAGGTAAGTCATTAACGTTTTTGTTTTTGTTTTATTTTTTGTTTCTCTGTTACCGGTTCATTACCCCTGTGGTTTGTCTCAGTTAAGAGCCACTGTTGTTTATTTTTTTTTTTTAAGGTTTTCTCTCCCTTCGATTAGATTACTATATATAATTTACATGCATTTATTTCCTAATTAAGAATTATGTTCTTTTATTAACATCATAATTTGTTTTTAATTTGTAATTTTGTTATTAACCGGCTATCACGTAGCTTAGATCTGATCAAGTCTTTTACGCTCTGGCTTCTTCCGCTTTCTAGTTATACCCAGTGTGTGCGTTTTGTGTAAACTCGCCCAAATGTGATCCAGTATATGGTTTGATTTGGGTGTCTGTATATTTAAATGTGTTTGTATGTTTCAGTGGGCTGTTTGTTTACTCATACAATGTATACAACCATATTTTTGTATGAAAAATGGATGTACGTGTCATTTAGTGTATACGTATTTGTATGAATGTAAAGGTAATGTTTATAGTTGGTAAATACCAGTATTCTGATATGCGCCATTATTGTTGACAAATTAATACAGAATTGGTTCTATGACTCCAGCTTGTGTAAAAATATATTAATTTGGAATCTTTTGAAGATGGGTAACCCCCAAAACTCCATGTAAGGTTAAATGACCCTATAAACGGTTTGGTTAGGTTAGATTGGACTGATTTGGGTTAGGTTAGATTAGAGTAGGTTAGGTTAAGATAGGATAGGATAGGGTAGGTCAGGTTAGGTAACTTACCTTCTAAATATGAAGGATTTTTGAACACCCTGGGGATACTCTCATACAAAATCCGAACTTGTTGCCAAAACCGTTTCCAGTACAAAGTGACAATATTTGTGGTATGTTTGTGTCATGACAACTGAGAGACAAGTTCCATCGTTATTTCTTAACCTGGATGTACGTCAGACTTCACTTGCTCAACGCCATGTGCCAAATATCTGTTAGGTCAAGATGGTTGATCTGGTGGAACGAGAACGGTCATCATTCTGCCTCTGTCGTCGCGGCCAGTGTTCTGCATTTGACCTAGCTCAGAAGTCATAAACAAAATTTACTGTTCTTTTTCACACTGAGCTGCTTGTGGAATTTTTTTTCTTTCAAATATTGTTTTCTGAGTATGACATCATGTTGACCTCATGTTAGAGTAATATTGAAGTTTATTAAAGAGTGGTTCTATCAATGTGAAATGCAATATGGACTACAGCACGTGATCTAATTTTATAATATTTTCATATGTGGTCTAAATATGAACTACTTCATTGGTCTAAATATGAACTACATGAAGTACTAATTATATAGGTTGTAATTGTTTATACTGTAATTATCTCAGTGTGAGCTACTTATAACGTAGGTGGTCATAGTTCCTATTCATATTATCTCAATATGAACTCTCTTTATATGATAGAAATTTTTCTAATGAGGTTTTCTCAGTATGAGCTAATTTTGATATTTTATCTGCTGTGTTTTTGTACATAGTTTTCTCAGTATGAACATCTATTTATTCACAGTCATGGTTTTTTGAAGGTAGGCAAAAAGAAGGATATATTGTGTGATATATAACATTAGTAAAATGGGTAGCGATATCACAAATGTTATTGCACTTATGAATTAAATGATTGAAGGAGACTTTTGAGTGACAAATTTAGCATGTACAACGTGGTTCAGAAAGCTAATAAGGTTTTTATTCACTCATTTACTTTGCTTAATCACACTGTTTCTCTCCCTATCTAATGATTTGCTGTGTTCAAGAAATATTGTCTTATTCATCGTTAAACTTGGATATAGAAACGAAGTCATTGATGCATCGATAGGTCTTCAATATATAAAAATGTACCTGTGCATATTTTTTTCACTTTTTTTTTGCATATATGTGAACATTTGTACGTATGTATTGATTTTAGAAATCATCACGGTTGCGTGAAAATCAGTTTTTTAAATAGTCATTCATGACTGAAAGGGCAGTGGAAGAAAAGAATCATTCATTTTAATGCACAGTCTTTGAATTATTAAATACGTAGCTAAGGTAATTTGATGGTCGATTGAGATAGGTGTCTATGATAAAGATACTTTCGGTTGGATGCAACAACCTAGTTCAACAGACTACAGTCCAAATTAATATCTCTGAAATACTAGAACCATGAAGATATGATTGTCACTCAGTAGACTACAGTCCAAATTAATACGTGTAAAAAATAGAAGCATGAGGATGCGATTGATGTATATTTAGAACTGGAAATCATACATACGAAGTGGCATGTTACTTTTACTTGAAGATTGACTGATTTTGTCAAGAAGACAAACAGAAGAACAATCCTAAACCATTTCCATATATAAAGTCCTACTCCATACCGTGACATACAAGACCCTAAAATTGGAACAACTGCTCATTTGAAAGCTGAGAATGCTCGCTGGAACTAGCTTTGTCTCTTTTTATAGAAGAGGTTCTCAAGAGACTTCAGTATTTTAACGAATAAAAGGGCTGAAGATATTCATATTCAAGTTATTTTCAGTATTTTCAGCTTCAACATGTCTTTGTCCACCCCCATTTGAATGGGGATTAATTGTTGCATAATACGATGCATTCAGTGATTTTTCTGAACATATACTGTGTTGCCTTGGCCCTCATTGATGATAAGAAATATAAACCAAAAAGAATAACATCTCTTGATATTATCTGTATTATTTCGACTTCTTTCAGCCTGTCCTAATCCTATCATATATCGTTCTCCCATTTCTGTCTTGTCCTTAAGCTACTACTTTTTCTTCATCTCAGTGTTTTCTTCCTGCCTGGGCCCGATGAGGGTAATTTTCTTGTGTCCAACTCATTAAAAAACTTATTTGTGCCTGGAATTTTTTTTTTAGGGAATTATCTTACATTACTTGGGGGGACCATTGTAGCGTAGTGGTAAAGTGCTCCACTCGTGAGGTGCTGGATTTGCGTTCGAACCCATAGCAGGGCAATAGGAAGCGCATCCAGCTTTAATTCCTCGTCTTCAATTTGTCTGTGTCCATTCTCAAATGGGGACTCATATAAAACGTAATAACACAAACAATCTAGGAATAATAGACATCAGAAACGTTGTAGGTTAAAGCAGTGGAACGACAGTTATGGTATGGGTATTATAATAGACATTAGAAACGGAATGGAACAACAGTCATGGTATGGGTGTTAGAATGATAAAGCTTCTTTCACCAGCATATTTTCAAGGTTCTTGGCAGATTTTCTTTTTTTCAAGGATCTGCTAATAGAACTGGTTTTACATTAAGGTTGTTTTCACAAAAGCCGCAGAGCTATTCAGAGTTTTCTCTGAAAATATATATTGATATTAAACATGCCTCTTTTCTTTTTACACTATTGGTGTTACTTTTGATTTTTTTCCCATTGCATGAAGGAAGTTATTTATACAGTATCTAAATTGGAAGTATGAATTTATCTCCCAAAATCTTAGAATTTTAACTGAGGTGAAAATTGGACTAACTGAACTTGTGCAGGTATAACAAAAACACAATATTAGCACGATAACATTAGCTCTTAGTGCGGCAACCTTAAATCGTACCGAATGTTTGAATTTCATATCCTTGAAGTCATAGCAAGCCATCCTTGGACTAATGGAGTCTCCCCTCTTGCCCTTATTATATACTGTACTGTGTCAAAGCCTTATTAAAGCATGAAAGCTGTTTACATTGCTATCGTAGAGGTTAAAAAGTTCCTGAAACTTCTCTGTATCTTTGAAAATATTTGATTGATTCATTTAATAAATATTCTATCTGACTTCTTCAGCATGTGCTGAAGTGGTACGAGGGGATTGTTGGGAGACGGTGAGGATGGAGGTGTTAGGCGGGAGGAGGAAAGGTAGGCCAAAGAGGAGGTTTATGGATGTGATGAGGGAGGACATGAGGGTGTGTGGTATAGGAAAATACGGGACAATTTATCAGCTGCAGCTGGTGGAAAAAGCCATAAAATATTATTATTATTATTATTATAATTATTATTATTATTATTAGTATTAGTATTATTATTAATGATACGATTATATTGGTTATCAGTTGTTGCTTATAATCATCGTTGTCTCCATGTTGAATTGACGTACTAAAACGGACCATTACATCCTTATATTTGTGAATTCTTTGTTGATATACTTATGATAGTAATTGTATTCTCCATGAACAATATCTTGATCTTATTATTGAATTTTTTCCTATAATTACATTTTCCATAATTAAATCATTATCCTATAATTACATTTTCTTAGATTAAATTTTCTCCCGTAAGTATATTTCCCATAATCAATTTATTTTCCTAGAATTGCATTTTCTTATAATTAAACTTTTTCCTGTAAGCATATTCCAGGTAGTCAAATTATTTTTATAATTATAGTTTTTCATGATTACATTTTTCTTTGTAATTACATCTCCCATAATCATATTATTTTTCAATAATGATAGTTTCTCATGATTACTATTCTATAAATACCTTTCCCATAATCAAAATATTTTCCAATAATTTTTCAATATTGAAATTATTTTCTTATAATAAAAAATTTTTATGATTACATTTTGCCCTATTACATTAACCATAATCAAATTATTATACTACATTTACATTTTCTTAGAATTACATTTTTTCCTATAGAACAGTCCTTCGTTTAATGCGATCAGTTGGTTAACCAAGCCTCTGAGTTACTCAAAAACCGTGTATGCTCAAGACCCTTGTATAAAAGTACCTTTGTATTTTGCATATTAACCTATTCCCAATCTTCTGTATTCTTTGAAGTATACCTAGATTACTGCAATGTACTTAAATTCAACCTCATATAAGTTTAATTCTATGTGGAAAAACAACAAAGTAGTTGTTAGAATCTAGTTTTATCCGGAAAAACATTCCTGTTTAATTTTTTAATATTTTTACCTCGTATGATCAAAATCGCACTATTCAGAGCCATGTAAGATGCGAGTTCACTGCAATTATTTTTCCTCTAATTAAATTTCTTTATGACTAACTCTAATTACATTTTTTTCTTGTAATTACAAGTGCACATTTTTTAATCTGTTTTTTAAATCTTTTGAGCCTTAGGGCAATTGTACGTAGAGACCCCTTTCCAATAAATTTATTATTGTAACTCATGTTGATGGTATTGCATGAATTTTTCATCAGCACTAAAATATATTTTTGGAAAATATTTTTGGTGACTATAGTAGACGTTTTACTTTATGTATATTTTCTATATACAGTATAAAGGTTTTAAGTAAGAGTTTTGTTTTATGTATTTTTTCTATACTCAAAGGTTTTTGTATAGTGTCAGTTATCATAGAAGAAGAACTTTTAAGCCTGTTTGTTGTACACATAATATATATAAATATACACAGTATATATATATATATATATATATATATATATATATATATATATATATATATATATATATATATATATATATATATATATATATATATATTATACAACTATATTTACAACTTGATACTGTCTGATAAATAACGAAATTACTTTGTAGGAAAATTCTAGATTTAAAACAGCCCTCAGTAGGGTACTTATCAATTGTACTCAATAATTAAGATGATTAAGAAGTCATTGAAAACAAAATAGCCTTTTTACTATTATATGAGAAATTGTCTCGCTATGACTGGCTACCTTTAATTGTGTTTTTCCCAAGGCATTGCTATCTCGTACTTTATGTTAGCAATGAAAAAGTTGTTGATTTAACAATATTAGGTTCTTATCATTATGTGAGAAAATTTCTAGCCAGGACTTTGCTAGTTTAGCTTATATTATATCCCTAGGTATTGCTATCTCGAACTTCATATTAGCAATGACAAACAGTAATTTAATGCACAGTACACTGTACAAAGAAGGGATGCCAGTTAAAAGAAAAATAGATTTTGACTTGTATAGTTCCGGCATTCATTGTTACCGCTTTCATATGAGCTTAAAACACCATTTGTTTGCTTGAAAGGGTTGACAGGGACCGTCAATGAGATTTTTTTTTCATGTGTGTGATGCCAGGACAAGCCAAGAAAATTGGCCTTATCGGGCCCTGCCACATTTCATGTAATGGGCATCAACTCTAGTTTATAGCTTTGATTGCTAGGTTATAGCAGTGGTAAGAGCATTAAACTCGGGAAATGACAAATCTGGGATTGAGCTCATTACATGGTGTTTGGAAAGGTAGTCAGCCTTAATTCTCATACTTCAGCCTTTCTGTATCCTCTCCCAATCAAATAGGGATTAATAAGACACAAAACAGCAGTCAAGCATTGCTAGCTATAGCACAATTGAAAATTAAGTTTTCACATGTAGTTTAAAAAATTTATATATGTGGAAGGCTTGTTATGTTTCATAGTGCATGAAAGTGGGTTGTAGAAAAGAATTTATCACATTAATTTGTCCATTTATGTGTATATTTATAGAATGATAGCTTGCAAGGATAGTTCTGACTGGCTGTATCAAAGCATGACTGGTATTGCGATTATTCAAGATAGCACTTGTGCCTGGCTGTTTAATCCTGCCAACCTTGCTTTGCTTGGCTGTGATACGGCTGTGCTGCACTTGGCTGCGGTACGGCTGTGCTGTTCAATGCTGTAGGCTCTTATATCATCCCAAATTCTTACTATAACAAGATGAAGTCGATTTTATATTATCATTCGCAGCATTTGGTATATATTATCTCTCAGATGAGCACGAATAATGTTGTAAATTAATATTCTGACTTACTGTGCTCTTGAGACATTTGATCCACTGTGGTTACCTCTGACAGGAAAATTCAAAGTAATCTATGAATTACTGGGCTCTGTCATACTCATTTGTGCAAAATACATACTGAAATCATGGTAACTCCTCCATTTTAACTCACTTTACTAGTTTTCTATGTAAAAATGTCCACTGTTGCCTTTATTTGAATGTCCTTGTCGTCGGTGCTGAACTTTACTTGCATGGCATAAATGACATTTTTCTTTATCAGTCATAATGTAAGAAGTTCGTATAATATATCTGGTCAGAATATTTGTCGGTTCATAAGGGCCAGGCCAAAGTTTTAAAATATGGGTGCGAAATATGACTCACTGATTTCTATAAGCACAATGAGATACTGTCAGCAACATCTTTTATGCTTTATGTAAGTAGGTCCAAGCCCTGCAAAATATTAAGGACACATTACAACACATTGTGTAATGGGGACTGGGCAGCATAGTGGTTAAAGCACTCAACCCGAGAGTAAATGGACCTGCAATAGAAGCTTCCATGGGGTGTTAGGAAAGCATATTCTGTTATGCATAAAACTGACAAACAACAATTACAAACACCATGACAGATTGTATACCAGTGACAGTGAAGCTTTTGAAAGGAATTTAAGATAATTTGTGGCTGGTCACTCAAGTAAAATTGGTGATTGATATCCAGTTTGTGTGTGAGTAAGAAAGATCACTAAACAAATTATTTTCCCAGTGATAAGGAGTGAATCTTCCTCTTTGTGTCTGTACATGCTTGGGCTGGTTCATTGGTTGTGGGTTGGGTAACAGTGGCAACCCTTGCCAAGGAACTAAGGGGAGTGATTAAGGTATGTTTGGTTCCAGTGAATGTTTGCTTTGATTTGGCCACTCCCTTACAAAGGCGACTGGGACCATTGAATATGTATGCATTTGTTTGTGTATGCTTGTATGTGTAATTTTTCTCTAGAATGTGTTTGAGTTGTATGGTCTTCATACACACACACTCACACTCTATAAAAACTGAATGCTCAACTGAACTTCTAACGTCTAGTCTACAGTTCTTTCGATATATTTTTTTTACTATTACACCCATCTCATTCCCGACTGTTTTTCACTCTTTAAGTAGGTCTTGGTATTGATGTTTTCTCTATAATTTTCGATGTGTTTTGAACGAGTCTGACCCTCAAAATCGTCATAGATTACACATTTTTATGTTAGGTTAGGTTAGGTAGGTAGGTTAGGTTACATTAGGTGAGGTTAGGTCACATTAGGTGAGGTGAGGAATAATTTCAAACGTTCCTGAAGGTCTTATTCCTTCAAAACACATCTAAAACCTTAGCAAAAATTTAAATTTCACTTCCAAAGGGAGAAGGGTGAGATAGTAAAAATTTACTATTCTCTCTTAATTTTCATAATTACATTTGTTTACTTTATGCTTGCTTTTGATACGTTTACATCTTTTCCTATTTTGCTATGAATCCTTGTCGCCTTTGTTTGAATTGATAATTTACCCTTGTCATACCGCTAGAGTCAAGCAGAATCGATATTAGGGCTAGACTGAAGTATAAGGGCGGGATGCCCTGATACCCAGGTAGGAAGAGATGGCGAGTGATGCCCAGGCAATGTCCACTCAAAATGTCCAATATTGTGGAATAATAGTCATTAGAAGTACCTTGTTACTTTGAATTTCACCAAATTACTTTGGATTACTTCCGTTACTTTGTTTATCGAGCTCATTTATTGAAATGATTATTGAGAATAGCGGTAATAAGTATCATTGCCTTGACTCACCAACTCCATTTATCTGGGTTTTTTAATCCTTGTAAACAGTTTATATATATATATATATATATATATATATATATATATATATATATATATATATATATATATATATATATATATATATATATATATATATATATTGGTTTATTTTTTCTTGCCCATATTTTGCATTCATTTAGTTATAAAAATCTACTTCTTTATTTTATCCTTTCCCGTAATTCCCGCGATTTTCCTCACTTTGAATCACGCCAAGGAGAGGAAAATTGCAACTTCCGTTCCAGTCGTCTGGGGCGGAAGAGGATTACGGGTGAGCGATTAAGTCCCGTTCTCCAATCCATCTGAGATATTTGCCATGTTTTTACTTTTTCTTTTTTTGCATTTTATTATTATATATATATATATATATAATTCTCTCTTTACTTTTAAATATATATATATATATATATATATATATATATATATATATATATATATATATATATATATATATATATATATATATATATATATATATATATATATATATATATATATATATATAACCTGAGAGACATGTATGACTGTTTCTATATAATATCTCCAGATATGTATAATTTCAATGATGACTTATACTATTGAATTGCAAGAAATATCTACATGATTTGTATCACTTAAATTTTAAGAATAGCATGCCCTGCTCTTCTTGACAGTTGAACACTGTGCAAATAACAGCTGTTATTTAATTTTATATTTTTATTTTTTTTAATCACCCCTTCTGGTTTAGTTCCTGTCTGCTGTCTGCATTCTACTTGCACTCATGCTGTTGCTTTCTCAGGACATATTTTGCTTCAGGTTCCATGGAAAATTCCTGAATGGAAATTGCTAGAAGGAATTTACTCTTTTGTTTAATGTTGAAAGAGAAGAACCAAAATTTCTGCTTTGGCACGTTACCGGAAATGCTGCAATGAAGTAGTACTCTGTCATTCAAAATTAGAGAGATCCTCCCAGTTTTTGTCTGGTTTGCTACTTTGCCTTCACAAAATCCTCTACTGCTGATATTTCTTCAGTTCATAATGATATTATATTTCTGTAAAGAGGATAATATTTAATTCATGCTGCCTGTCTTACTGCACACACTATTTTAGCCTTAAGAGGATCGCATTAGTGTAACGATTAGGTTAAGGGGAGGTGGTAGCGCAACAGTTAGGGTAGTCGCCTCAAGAAGTGATAAACCTGTGTTTGAACCTTACCACAGGGTGTTAAGGACTTCCGGTCTGCATTCACCATTTCAAACTTTTCTGTCTCCAACCCCATTCAAATTGGGAGTAATAGTGACACATATAATGGCAGACATGAATAGCTATTTCAGACTTAATAATATCTTCATCGGTCAAGTATTTTCTATTTAAGAATAAGGAGATTAGATAAGGATACTTGATAGATGATCATTTTTTTAGGCTAGGTTAGGTTATGGGGACTGTGGTAGCACAGTGGTTTAAGCACCCAACCCAAGAAGTGACGGACCATGATTGAGCCACCTCTGGCATTAGGAATGGCATCTAACCTTAATTCCACAGCTCCAACCTGTCTGTGTGGACTCCCATTCAAATGGGGATCAGTGGTTACACAAAATACCAAACAATAAAAACAGACTAGGTTTGGTTACATCTGGTTGTTTTAAAGTTTTGATAGCAATTAAGTCTAGCAATTGAATTGCTCTATTTTAAAGCCAGAGACTCTGTACACACAAAACAGGTAGTGTTAAATAACATATTAGCTTTAAAAGCTATAAGAACCCGAGAGATATTTTCCAAGCTGAAATATGATATTAGTTTTAAAAGTGATAACAACGCGAGAGATCTAAGCTGAAATGTGATGCTACAATTGAGCTTTGTAATTTGAAGCGAAATGTGTTCTTCCCTTGACATGTTTTTTTTTTTTTTTTTTTGTCCTTGCAATTTGTTTCAGTAAATGGATTGTGGACAAAAGAGTAGAAAAAAAAAGGAGACCAGATTAAGAGAGATCAATTACAAGCAGAACAATCACGCTTTCTTGGCCGAAGCAAAACATGTGCTTCTCCCTTCCTTTGTTTTGTATCCTTAATTTTTTACCTCGCATTTTGTTTCAGTAAATGGTTTGTGCACAAAAGAGTAAAAAATAAATTAAAAAAAAAGACCAGATTGCTTTTGTGCTGACTTTTTATTTCCAGATGGGCTCCAAAAATTCTGCCCCCAGTGCTTGAGTTTCTTGTAGGATTCTTCGCTACGATAGGCTGCCCCTCCCTTATTGCAAACGTAGCAGCCTTTTGGTATATTTTAAGCCTTTTTTAGTCCGTGTTTTAATATACCCTTTTTTCAGTCCATTCGTGTCGTTTTTTTCTATTTGGCTGAAGTATTCGTTAAAACCAATTATTTCATTGATTATTATTATTATTGTTATTATTATTATTATTATTATTATTATTATTATTATTATTATTATTATTATTATTATTATTATCGTCATCATTTATTATTATTCCCATTATTTTTCCCTTGATGTGTGACTTGGTTTAAAAATTTTAAAAAAGCTGTTGAATGAGAGATTTTACTCCATTTCTTTTTGTTTCCTTTTTGCATGAAAGTTTGAATCAGATACATAATTCTGCTTTCTTTTCTCCTCAATTAACTTCGGAAGTCTAGCTTGGTCTTAATAGTATTTTTGCTGTAACGTTAAGATACATTTATTCTTATATATATATATATATATATATATATATATATATATATATATATATATATATATATATATATATATATATATATATATATATATATATATATATATATATATATATATATATATATATATATATATATATATATATATATATATATATATATATATATATATATATATATATATATATATAAAACATCCTTTTTTTTATGTCATTGATATAAAAAGCAATGCAAATTCATGTTTTTGGCTCCTTGATTAAGCAGTGATGTGCATATTGCATTGACTGATTTCATGAGTTTTTTCTTTTACCTATGCAATTTGTACAGTGTATGCTGCCTATATATTTAATTTTTTATTTTATTATTATCTGTGGCAGAGAGCAGTTCCATACTCGGTTCCCTCAGTTAGCCAAAATTAAAACTAGCAAATGAAAGGGAACATAAAAAATATTCAGTCAGTGGTGTTTTCCTGTCCATTTTGGACTGTGCCGATATTTTTTCTTGTTTACTCGTAGGCTCCGCCTGCTTTCCAAGGCTCTTTTACATTATTGTAACCTTAACATTAAGTCTGAAAAAAGAGAAAATATTAATGTTCACTTAACATTCCAACATTCCATCCATACTTCCAACGTTCCACTTCTATACAGAAATACCTCATCTAGTGTCGTTAGCTCTTTCTGAAACTTTGACTTTAAGTCAGAAAGTAACTTAATTAGAAAATGCAATTAAAAGGCAATCCAGACACACTGTAAGCCTTTATAAGCAACTGTATAAAGTCATTTATCAGTAGTTTTTAATAAATCTAAAGTATATATGCATTTTAATTGATGCAAATGTAAAGAAAAAAATAAAAGGGAATATAGTCAGATACTTCCTGTATGCCTCTCAAAAGGACAAAGACCCCTTTGTACAAATGTACAGCAAACACTTTACACAATATTCATAAATTTTTTTTAGGCTTTAACATGAGATGTACATTATTTTTCATATTTTTACCTTTAGTTTTATGGGGTTTTCTATTTTTTGAGGTGATTTTTCTGTTTCTACGGGTTCATAAAGTGACGTTAGTTGAATAGATTTATTCCTATTATTATGAACTAAAACTGATGTAGTTCCGCATCTCAGTGCTAGCACTTTCCTTTGCATGAATACCAGTGGAAGGGTTTCATATCTTCCTAACAAAATGGAAGGGTTTCATGTCTTTTTGACAAAAGTAAAGGGTTTCATGTCTTTCTGACAAAATGGAAGGATTTCAACGTCTCTCTGACAAAATGAAAGGTTTTCATGTCTTTCTGACAAAATGGAAGGATTTCAACGTCTTTCTGACAAAATGATAGTGTTTCATGTCTTTCTGACAAAATGGGAGGGTTTCATGTCTTTCTGACAAAATGGAAGGATTTCAACATCTTTCTGACTCATAGGCACTTGACATGGGCTCCAGTTATTAATGCATTAAAGCCGATGGGCAGCTGACAGGTTTAGTTCTGTCAGCCATGACACAAATAATCGATATTATTTGCTATAATCGGAGAGTCGTGAGATGAGGTATTACTGTAATTATTATCCGGAAAGTAAAGTCATACCTCTCAGTTGTCTCCAGCTTGGATTAAGATGGAGCCTACGTGTAAGCACATGTAAATATATCCTGTTGACCTAACTTGCCATTCTTATAGCATATACACAAGTCATTTTAAAACAGGTTGTGTGGTTATCTTTGTGCCAAAATAATAATACTGTATACACAAGTCATTTTAAAACAGGTTGTCTGGTTATCTTTGTGCTATAATCATAATGTTGACCATATAATGAAACATGCAGACATCAGATATACTCTAATATTCTTCTAAAACTTTGGACTACTTTTCCTCTTTTATTATTGTAATTCGTTTTTCATTTTGTCCTTTTTATCTCGTATTTTGGTACTGACAAATACCTACTGCAGACAAAAGGAATAATATTTGCTGGTTATTCTGTTTTATTTATTTATTTAATGTATTTTATTTATGTGATACTTCTATTTTTATGCAAATTCACAGAGATTTCCTATCATCAAATATTAGTATCTTCTTTTGCCACTACTCTGCAGTGTTGGGAGATATTTTAAGTTATATCTTTTAAGACTTTTTTATGATTTTGATGTTCTTTGCTTTAGTTTTAAGTTTCTTCATATTACTGCAAGCATATTTATTGCCTTATTAAACCATACCTTAATAAAGTTTGACCATTACTGTAAATAATAATTTGTGTATTTTCTTGTTATACTTTTGGAGACCAGACATGTTGAATTTTTATTTCCAATTACTCCCATTGTTGGGTGGGCTGTGGTAGTTGTTGTAAAGCATGTAAGCCGGGAAGCAATTGATGTGGGTTTGAAACCCTCTGCGGGTCGTTAGGAAGGGCATCCAGCCTTAATGCCCTAGACACCAACATGTCTATGTTCACCCCCATTGGAATGGAGACTAGCTTGACATAAAACGGTGGTTAGATTAAGGCCCGATTTCTTAAACAGTGTAAACCTAGGACACCATATTGTTAGTTAGCTAAACACACAAATGGATATCATAAACGCATCTGACGCGGTTCTGTGTATGACTAGGATCCCGTACGGGATCCTAGCCATACACAGAACCGCGTCAGATGCGTTTATAAAATCCATTTGTGTGTCTAGCTAACTAACAATATGGTGTCCTAGGTTTACACTGTTTAAGAAATCGGGCCTAAGACTGTCATTGTCGGGGCATAACTAATGTGGGTTCAATCCTACTACGGGCCGTTAGGAGGGACATCCAGCCTTAATCCTCTGAGCTCGAACTAATCTGTGTCCATTCCTGTTCAAACGGTGCTTAACTGTGATACCAAACAGTGCTGTTTAATACCTTTGTGCGCAAGAAACCAATTTTTATTGTCACTTGTACGATGGAAAACTTCGGGAGGAGGGAACAATTTATACACGGTTTGATATGTTGCAATTAGTCCTTTTTCGAATGGGGCTGGACAGATAGGTTGGAGCTCGGGGCTTAATACTGGATACCATCCTTAACTAAAATTAAAGATATTGTCAGTATTAGCATTTATTGTTTTACAATTACTAGACTTTAGGATCATGTTTTTAAATTTTATAGTTTTACATAGCAGCAAACACCACCAAATGATGATCCATATATATATATATATATATATATAATATATATATATATATATATATATATATATATATATATATATATATATATATATATATATATATATATATATATATATATATATATATATTATTGCTATCATCCCTAGTTTTTGGGATTAATTAGACTACTCTTTTATTCCTCCCATATCATATAATGAGGCTAATAGGGATAGGGCATGTTATGGGATTAATTTTTAGAAAGGGAATATTCATAACTAGAATATATTAAGCTCCTAGTTCTCCTACTTAGATACATGTCCCTAGGGTCTGAGTCTCATGGAATTGATTGTATTAAATAATATTGTCAGCATAAATAACACTCCTATACACACTAGTGGGAACTGATTGGAAACCAATGTTCTTGCAGTGTACTGCATGGTACACACCTAGTTTGTAATGTGCATCATATGGGGTGATTTATGTAAGAATATAGAATTTCACCAGAGTTTTCTAGTAATTTATATGATGCCTATATATATGTGTATATATATATACCGGTATATATATATATATAATATATATATATATATATATATATATATATATATATATATATATATATATATATATATATATATATATAACCAAATAGCACATTACATATGTGAAAACATGAATCATTTTTTACCCCGACCGGGACTCGAACCTAGGACTTATGATTACTAAGTCAAGGCGCTACCACTACACCACAGAAGGTTAAAAGGAACCCAACCTTATAGCTTATATCTGCTATACATAGGAATGAACGCATTCTAACTGAATGCCACTATGTTCATATTACAGATTCCCCAACCTCACTCGTGGCTTCATTTTAGCATTTAATTCGATTCCCAATCTCATTTGGGCCATGAAATAACCAAATAGCACATTACATATGTGAAAACATGAATCATTTTTTTACCCCGACCGGGACTCGAACCTAGGACTTATGATTACTAAGTCAAGGCGCTACCACTACACCACAGAAGGTTAAAAGGAACCCAACCTTATAGCTTATATCTGCTATACATAGGAATGAACGCATTCTAACTGAATGCCACTATGTTCATATTACAGATTCCCCAACCTCACTCGTGGCTTCATTTTAGCATTTAATTCGATTCCCAATCTCATTTGGGCCATGAAATAACCAAATAGCACATTACATATGTGAAAACATGAATCATTTTTTACCCCGACCGGGACTCGAACCTAGGACTTATGATTACTAAGTCAAGGCGCTACCACTACACCACAGAAGGTTAAAAGGAACCCAACCTTATAGCTTATATCTGCTATACATAGGAATGAACGCATTCTAACTGAATGCCACTATGTTCATATTACAGATTCCCCAAGCCACGAGTGAGGTTGGGGAATCTGTAATATGAACATAGTGGCATTCAGTTAGAATGCGTTCATTCCTATGTATAGCAGATATAAGCTATAAGGTTGGGTTCCTTTTAACCTTCTGTGGTGTAGTGGTAGCGCCTTGACTTAGTAATCATAAGTCCTAGGTTCGAGTCCCGGTCGGGGTAAAAAATGATTCATGTTTTCACATATGTAATGTGCTATTTGGTTATTTCATGGCCCAAATGAGATTGGGAATCGAATTAAATGCTAAAATGAAGCCACGAGTGAGGTTGGGGAATCTGTAATATGAACATAGTGGCATTCAGTTAGAATGCGTTCATTCCTATGTATAGCAGATATAAGCTATAAGGTTGGGTTCCTTTTAACCTTCTGTGGTGTAGTGGTAGCGCCTTGACTTAGTAATCATAAGTCCTAGGTTCGAGTCCCGGTCGGGGTAAAAAATGATTCATGTTTTCACATATGTAATGTGCTATTTGGTTATTTCATGGCCCAAATGAGATTGGGAATCGAATTAAATGCTAAAATGAAGCCACGAGTGAGGTTGGGGAATCTGTAATATGAACATAGTGGCATTCAGTTAGAATGCGTTCATTCCTATGTATAGCAGATATAAGCTATAAGGTTGGGTTCCTTTTAACCTTCTGTGGTGTAGTGGTAGCGCCTTGACTTAGTAATCATAAGTCCTAGGTTCGAGTCCCGGTCGGGGTAAAAAATGATTCATATATATATATATATATATATATATATATATATATATATATATATATATATATATGCATTGATATTTTTAAGAATGTAAACCTTTTGTGGCCCCTGAAAATTTAGTTAAGTAAGACAAGATTTTACGCAGTTACACACTTATCCCTTATCATATGCAGTTTTCAGTAGTGTGGTTTTGAACATATGTGATTGGAAAATATAGAAAAAATAGAATAATATTCCCTAAAAATACATTAAAACAACAAATGTACTGTCTATATATATATATATATATATATATATATATATATATATATATATATATATATATATATATATATATATATATATATATATATATATATATTTAAATAATTTTAAGTAAAGTTTAAGTTTAGTACAGTAATCTTGGCATACTTTTAAGTATATAGGAGGCTAGGAATAGAGTATTTGCAAAGCATAGACATTTATATTAGGGTCTTGAACAGAGTTTACATTTGACTTGCACATGGAATGGCATAACCAGTTGGTAGTGCAAGCTGAAAGACAGCTGTCTATAGATATGAGATTTTTTCATAACATTTAAATGAGTAAAACAAACAATTTTTGGCATTTGAGCAGCTTACTGTACAATAACAGGAATATGGCTTGTATCATGATAACCTGCCATTCCTCTCTCCTTTTCATCAGCTGTTCTGTGACAACGAAAATATAATATACTGTACATTTTAATGAAGAGTTCATCAGTATTTTATTAAGTTATAAAGTACTTTTAAGAATGAGTATGTTAGAGGGACAGAGCAGGTACGACAATTGGGCACACTGTAAAAGAGGCGAGACAGATGGTTTGGTCATGTACTGAGGATTGATAAGGGGTACATTGGGAGAAGGATGCTTAGGATGGAGGGGCCAGGCAGGAGGGTGAGATGGAGGCTAAAGAGGAAATTTACAGATGTGATGAGGGAGGACATGAGGGTGTGTTGTTTGACAAAGGAAGACGCAGGGAATAGGGCAATATGGAAATGATTGATCTTTTGTGGCAAAGGGGAAGAACCAAAAGATTTGATGATAAACTGCAATCTCATGACATTTACATGTGTAGTAAATTATACATAAGCTGAATGGTAACTTAGACAAGTTTTAAGGTGGATTGATAACATTTACGTCTGTACATAAATAACAGGAAAATGGTTATACAGTACTGTCATGTATTGCCACTTTTGCAATACCGAGTTGTAAGCTTTTTATATAATTTTATTTGTTTAAGTTTCTATTTTTACTATTCCTCAGTAAGTTGTTTCACCTTTTAGAGCCATCTGCTTTATAGTCTTTGACTTTTTCCAACTGGGCTTCTTGCTGGGCTTATAATTATAATAATATTAATCTCTATCAATATGCAGTGGACCCATTCCCCTTCGTGAAGGAATTTGGTAACCCAAAGAACACGCATTCATTACAAGCCAAGACACACCACAATTACTCCTCTTAGCTCCTTGGGGAAGGGTTGCCACCTTTCCCCCCACCATCTTGCTTGGGTCAACCACGGGGCAGGCAGCAGAGTTATTCTGCCTTGAGACCCAACAACTGCAGCTGGTTTACCCCCACTGCTTGATCACATGAAACCTCCCCTTACACCCACCCATCACCATTTGCTGTGCCAGCAGGTTAGAGAAATAATAATAATAAATAATAATAATAATAATAGCAATAATAATAATAATAATAATAATAATAATAATAATAATAATAATAATAATAATAATAAAATACCTTTATTCCACATAATATACAGTGGTAATTCTTTACATATTTATACATAACTGAACAGACTAAATGGCTTTATATCTTTGACTTACCATAATTCTAACTATATAAAGGGCGGTAATAATAATCATTCTCTAATGGAGGTACAGTATTCCTCTGCCTGTCATCAGAGTTGACTAAATGGGGCAGGGCCATGGGGCTGGAAATCCCTTCATTTGTATTTATCTCCTGCAAAGAGTCTAGATTTTACCTTGACTTGGCCACACTCCCTATACTGGGGACTATGAATCCTTTTATATAGTTGGATACTTCTGCAATAATACAGTAAATCTTTAGCATAACTGACTTGGGGATATAGAGATTTGTACTTGCATCCACATTACCTCATCTCTGCCTTGTCCTCAACTTTTTTCTTTTCCTTCGTCTCAGTATTTTCTTGTGCCTGGGCCTTTATTGATTAGGGCAGTTTTTGCCTGTCACAGTGTCACGCTCATAAAAAAAATCATCTCATTGTGCTCTTTCGCTAGTTTTAATGAGTATGTTTTGGAATGTGGTCACCATGGCTAAGTGGTAGCATTTGCGACTTTGATTCGTCAGGTTGAGGGTTCACGGTCCACCTCGGACTAACGTTAGAAAGAACATTCTCTCAAGGTAAAGATCACACCTGCCAAAGACAAAATCCCTCGCAAAAAGGTAGCCATCCTAGACCTTAGTAGAAAAGGGAGTTCGTGACGTAAAACCGATCACAGTTTGTTTTCGATATGGCAGACTATTGGTAGAAAAAACAACTCTTGTATATTTTAGTGTTTTATAGCTTTTGATTCAGAACAAATCTGGTTTGCAAGAAGTGTGTGAAGTAGATATGATTGTTTTGATTACAAAGGGAAAACAGGACACTATAGAGTTCCTTAGCACTTACAGATATATTTATCTATTCACAAATATATTTATATGGATGAATAGATAAATGCATATACAGTACATACTTGTAAGCACTAAGGTACTTCGCTGTTTCCTGTGTTTTTCTTCATGGTCAGCATAATCATGCTCTGATTCATAACAGACATTAAAGAAACATACTTAGGTGCTACTTTAGTGTGCAGTCTACCACGGCATATACACTATGGCCCACGTGCTATGGACACTAATAATTAATTAACTATAGTTTATTTTGCTACTTAAGAATCATCACACAATGGTGATTAGGCTAAGGTAGCTTAATTAGGTAAGGTTAGGGTATGCAGACTACAGATAATGAGGCAGACCATACGTTATAGTGGACCCATACTTCTTTTGTCTTTGTCATTCTTGATGCAATTATTTTTTTATTATATCTTTTTCTTCTCCCACTCTATTTTTAGCCACTTTGGTGTTGGATCCTCCTGGAAAACCTCCATCTTCATTCTCCTTTCTGGGAATCCTTCACATGTATACTTCCAAAAATATCTTTTTCTTCTCCTACTCTATTTTTAGCCACTTTGGTGTTGGATCCTCCTGGAAAACCTCCATCCTCATTCTCCTTTCTGGGAATCCTTCACATGTATGCTTCCAAAAATATCTTTTTCTTCTCCCACTCTATTTTTAGCCACTTTGGTGTTGGATCCTCCTGTAAAACCACCATCTTCATTCTCCTTTCTGGGAATCCTTCATGCTTATACTTCCAAAAAAAAAATTTCTTCCACTTTTCCGATGAGCCTTATAGTGACCATTGTGGCCGAGCGGTAACACTTGCGTCTTTGATTCGTCAGGTCATGGGTTTGTATCCCGCTGCCATGGTCTGAGATTTGAAAGGGCAATCACTCTGGGTAATGGTTACATTTGCCAAAACCAAAGTCCTTCACGAGGAGGAACCATCTTTATCTTCTTGTCCCGAGTTATTATTATTTCTTGTCTTTGTAAGAAATCATATTCTTATTTGCACAATTACTTACTTCCAAAATTGGGGATCGTGGTAGCGCAGTGGTTAGAGCACTACTCTTGGGAAGTGACGTACCTGAGTTTGCACCCAAAATAGGGTGTTAGAAAGGGCATCCAGCCTTACTCCCTTAGCCTCAACCTCCATCCTTACTGGACTTAATAGTAGCACCAAATGGCCCACAACAATTTACTTTCATGATTAGTATCCTTTTGAAGTCCCTTGTGGATCTAATTTCTTCTTCCACCATCTTGCCTCCCTGTTTCTCTACTAATTTTTCTGATATTTCCTTCTGTTTCTTTTATTGGAACGTCCAATCATATTTGCACATGGCATCCAGTACTTCTGTGATTTCTGTAATTATGTATTCATTTCCTTGTCGTTGTCATATTTCTTCTATTAACCATCTTTCCTTTGCCTTTCTGGACAGCCTCTTTGTGTATTCTCCATTTTATTTATTGCTTGTAATCTCTTTTAATGCAATGTATGTCCATATTTACATATCAACTGTACTTTTATATACAGTGCGTACACAGAATATGCCATGCTGTGATACTCAGAGTAGTACACACTTTGTTCATGCATGCCTCGATACCTGTATCATGCTAGATTCTCATTTTAGACATGCTGTGCTGTAATTTTTTTGTCATGGATAGGTTTGTACTTAATTTCATTCATAAACTGTGTTGCTTTTGAATCCCTTTTATTTTCATTCTATTATTTGTAATTTATGTACATTATTTAGTGTTACCTTCATATTTATTGGTCAAGTAGGCACGGTTTTGAAATCTAGAAATAGTTTTAACAATTGTCTGGGCTTGTCGACTTCTCCATAGGAGAGCTGATTCTGCAATCAGGTCTTGTTTTTTTTTTGTACTTAGAGGCATATGTCTATTGTTTAATTTGTTTTAAGTCTCTGTGATTCCTTTCTTAGCCTGCATTGCAAGACTGGGAAAAAATCTGGCTTTGATCATTCCCGTTGTTACTGGTTCGGACGCCGAATGTCGGGTCATCGTGAGGTGTGGAGAGGGGTTCAATGTTCTTAAATTCTCTTTCAATGAGCAGGTGATTTTCCACAGGTCAGATGGGAGCATGGAAAATCTAAGTCTAAATAGACGTAAAAGATACAAAGTTTTCGAGTACCTGTCCCCAAAATTAAGGTGAGTTTTTTTGGAGGAGCCACCTCAGTGTCAGCAGCAGTGATAAAAAAAACCTGATTTTTTAAACCAGGAAGCTCGTAGTGCCAGAAAATTATTTTTAAATAGATAACTAGAGTATACAAAGCCAATTTTTTTTTCAGTATTGTTTTCTAGAAAAGTTGTAAGCATTTTGCCTTTTTTAAGCTTTGTATGTATATTGATGCTAACTTTGCTAGCTAGGAACTAAATGCAGAATATAAAAGTATTTTTCTAGTCACAGGACCTTATGCAATTTAGTTTATTAAAACTGGTTTAAATAAATCTTGTTTGGAGAATCACTTCTGAAAACCACAAGTTAACAATGATAATGTGCGTAGATGCCTCGCTGCCCATCCCTCCCCGTTGAAACCCACTGCGCAGTAGCTGTTCTTGTCACACTTTTCCCTATGATTGCTTGTTGGCCTACTGGCAAAAAATGTGCTGAGATAGATTTGAAATGCTGGACTTCGTTAACTGTCGTTCAAGTTCCTAACAGAAGCGAAGCGCTCGTGGTAGTTGTTTGTGATTCTAAAACCATTTGGTACGACATCAGCGTAATGTTTGACTTTGTTATCTGTTGATATTCTTGTGCACTTATTGCACAGAGATATATGAAGGAACTACATTTCCAACAGCAAAAATTCTGTTTTACCAGTTTCTGACACATAACAAGCCTTCTTAAAAAAATTCTGTGTAGTACCAATTTCTAACACATAGAAATCTGTTTCAAAAATTCTGTGTGATACCATTTTCTTACAAATACAAGTCTTTATCAAAATCACAGACTTGCATGGCAGAAGCCAGTTACACTGTTCTATTCCAATTTCTCAATAGATTCTGCTTATATACATTAGAAAAAGACATACCGGTACTTATGCATTACATCAGAGCTCTCCTTCAAGCCATTTTGACCAGTAAGCCTTTAATCCCTTCGTGAAGTAGAAGTTGCAGTGATTGCAGAAATTTCATCCCGCTCCGGAGTTTTGCTTTCAGTGTATTTGTCCCGGAAGATTATAAGCATCGTAATCCGCATCGTTAATCCCTCATTGCTTCTGAGGTGACGTGTAATCCCAATATCTGTGTAAAGCCTTGTAGATGGCTTCAAAAATTCGTACCAGCCCGTTCCTGTATTTGCGTAATTGTAAATTGTGATGGGCCGGCTATTCTGTGTCAAGTTGTTTCTAGACCCGCTTGGTTTTGGCTTTTGACAAGATTAACCGCACAGCGACTTTGTGTCGTTCATTACCAGAACAGTTATAAATGTGCTTATCTTTGTGTTTATTATATATTCATATATAGTATAAGATTAAGAAAAAAAATATTTAAAGATAAGTGAGAAGGTTTTTAAAGCTGTTGTTTCAAAAAATTTTGTCTATTGCATGGTCATGTATGTTCTGAGTTTATATGTTTAATTTTACATTTTACTAACTGTCTTATTTTGTTTGTTTTTATATATGAAAATATGTACTTAGACAGGGATCTTTTAATAAGTTTATTGTGTTTGTGAAGTTTACATGCAACAGAGACCATCTTAATATCAAGTTTCATTACAGGACTATATAAATAGTGGCAAAACAACGGTATGAAGAGATGCCAATTACCTGTATAGTTTGAAACTGCTCCTAGACATGAGATGAAAGGATGTTATGATTCATTTCAGAACTAGAATTCTGTACTAAAACTATTTTACTTTTCCTGTTATTCTTTCTGATTAATATTTCTTATGATAGTGCTGCATTTTACTTTCATTTTGTTAAGTATGTATGCCCTGCTACCGTGCAAGGGATAAATTTAGAATCACAAAAATAACGTTTTGGTACTTTGTGTATATGTTTGAGGTATACGTGAAGTCTTTTACTAGAAACCACAATATTTTGTGCTAAGTAGCATCCTCTTAATTGATTTAATTTGTCCATATTAAGAAAAACTGCGAAAAATTAAGAAAAAATTGCATACCTATCATTATTTCGATCGATTTTACTGAATAGTGGAGCAAGCAGCCTTGCTAGAATGTAAATGCACAACAATCTATATTTCTTGTTAATATGATATACTTTGTTTTTTAAGGAATTCCTTGAATTAAAAATCTGATAGCTATTTGCCAATCACATCTACGCAAAGTTATTAAGCATCTTATGTATTTAATTCCTTCGTTTGAGATAACTTGCCTAGGAAACCTCATACAACCAAAGAAAATTGCCCTCATTGGGCCCGGGCACCAAGAAAACATTTAAGATAAACTAGCACCTCAGAGACAAGGCAGAAATAAGAGAATGATAAACAACAAAAAGACAGGCTAAAAGAATAGTCAACATTTTGAATAGCTAGAAATATGGCAGATTAAGCCCAGGGATGATAGATTTTTTTTTTTAATAGAAAAAGAAAGGTCATAAGAGCTAGGTCATAATAATCTCTATGACTCATTGGTACTTTCAGTTTTCGCTTTGTATAGAATCCACAGTTTATGCAACTGTGGTTTAAGATATCATTGAATGATTCTGTGTTTTCCCCCTTTTGAATGGGGATTAATAGTGATGCATAAAACAGCAAACAACAACCATATAGTTGGCTCGTAAAAATAGATCTGATAATGATTAGCTAATAGCAGCTAAATCAGAATCTGGTCATCCTTTTGTGTGTGTATAGAGAGCCTCCACGTATCCTTAATAGGTTATCACGTATTATCAAAGTTCAGGTTGAAATCAAATGCCCATTATTGCTCTCTTATACACAACAGGGCATTAGGGAAGTCATCCAGCCCTTATTCCCCAGCTGTAACTTGTCTGTGACCTCCCTCATTCGAATGGGGATTAAAAGTGACATGTGAAACTTCAAACATTGCTCTGTTATATATGTAGCAATTACCTTAAATACACAAATGAGGCATTCATGCATCAATTATCTCATAGTTAAGCCATACATAAAAGGAGTTTTTTTTTATCCCTCAGAGCTATATTCAGTTGTCCCTCATCATAAGTGATTTTCAGTAGTGCAGTTTTGAACATACATGATCAGAAAATATTATAGAAATATATAAATTAGAGCAACAACTGTACTGTTTTTACTAAGAATTGAATTGTATTAGGTAATTTTTTATAAATTACAACAAAATAGGCATGATTTAAAGTGTATGTGAGGTTGGAAAAAGATTATATAAAAAAAATAGACACTTATAAAGGTCTTGAACATTGGCAGTTTTTTTAATTACATGGGCAGTGGTGGAACCAGTTAACAGCGTAAGAAGAGGGACAACTGTAATATCTTGCATAGTGCTTGGTTTTAATAAATCTGTGAAGCGAATAACTTAGAAAAAAATCTATACATCATTAATGCTAATTTGGGTCATTGGTCAATGGGGATCACAGTAGCACAATGGTTAGAGCTTTTGACTTGTGAAGTGACAACCCATGATTGAGCCCAATTCAGGGCGTTATGAAGGGCATCCAGCCTTATTTCCCAGCTCCAAGCTGTGTCCACCCCGTAATGTTCTCCAATTTAACATATTTTTCTTTAAGATGCATCAATTTTTTGTCATTACTCTCAGTTTGAATGAATTACTTAGACTGTTAATTGTATGAATTTGCTTTTTAGTACTCAATTATGACTTTTCAATATGTCATGTCCTCCCTCATCACATCTGTAAACCTCCTCTTTGGCCTGGCAGCTCCATCCTAAATATCCTCCGAACATTCCCATCATCCTTCCTCAGCTCATGACCAAACCATCTCAGTCTCACCTCTCTCACGTTGTCCCCATACCTGCGCTGTCCCTCTAACATACTTATTCTTTATTCTGTCCATCCTTGTCATTCCCCCCAAAATACTGTTGTCAACATCATGTAGTGTTGATATATTTTATTAGTTCTATATTAGTTTTATTAAATGTCTAATCTGCGTCAAACTCCTCTTGTCTTTTTTTTTTAATTACCAGCTGTTTTAATGTTTCATTTATGGCCTATTATATTTATCTAGTATTTGGAGTTGACATTAGACAAAACATTTTAATATTGCTTTGTCTTGTCTGTGCGTCACATATAGGTAACTGATTAACTAGCGGTTTCTTGAGGCAAGTTATCCCTAGGAGTTTCATTCCTTTGTTTTTCAAGCTTTAGAGCTACGGCGGTTTTATTGTCAATATAAAAATTCTAAAACATCATTTGAAATAAATGACTCTGCTCAATGGAACAGAGAGCACAGTGGGACTTAATATAAATTGCCCACTTAGATTTGACCATCCTAGGCATAGGGAAACCGTACCTCAACTCGACTGAGAAGCAAAGAGTAATTAATGCAAAGAGCACCGAAAGCTGGTCTCACAAGATAGGAATATTGTAAAATTAATCAAAATCTGTAGTGGAAAAAGACGAGACAGTATCCTATCAGGGAAGAACAGTTCATAAAGAAATATTTACCATAGGAAGGGAGTTAACCTCATCGCAAGCATAGAATCAGCATGTGTGGAAAGCAGAGAAATGCAATGTGCACTGGCCCAGATCTTAAATGAGAAGGATATTGCAAGACAGTATAAGACATCTAGCAAGGAAAAAAAGAATATATGCCCCAACAAAGAAGAACAGTCCATAGAAGAATTTATATTTACTAGTGGAAAGGGATTTTCACTTCCCCCACAAAACCAATTATATTGTAGGACAGTACAAGACGTTGAGTTGGCTAGACATGCAAGTAGCTCAACCTTAAACAAGATCCCGTAGAGGCAATTTATTATGATACAGGTTGAAGATATTAGCAGCACCCATGAAGTCATATTCTGAGAGGAGGACTTAACAAATATAATACAAGTACTCTTCTTATGCTTTGTAACTATTTTGGTTCCTCTGTGATGTGCTGAAAGTCGATCCCAAGTTTTGTTTGCTGTCTTTTGTGGTTTGGTAGTAGAATATTTGTCTCATAAGTAATGTTCTTGTAACTGTTAGGATCGAGTCCTTGAATTAAGTGGTAGGTTTATAATACTTATTAGGGTCCATAGCTTATGACAAAATTCATTTTGTGATAATGAATGATATTTACTTATGCCAGTGTACTTGAATGATGTCACTGAGAGGTGAGTTAGGTTGTAAGTTGTGAAACTTTCACAATTCCTCATCCAAAAAGTGTGGGTTTCTTCGTATTTTTCTTAGCAGCAAGCTGGTGTCATGCATTTACTTTATTGACAGGGATTGGGTAATCTATGTTGAAGCAGTTGTTCTTGAGAAAGGATGAATTTGGACCTGAAATAAAGTAGCATAACTTTTCTTCTTATAAGTCTGGACCCATTTTCATATTTTTTATGATATGATTAGGGCCCAGCATAGTGCTCTATATTGCCTTCATATAAATCAGGCCCTGACTGGACCCCATTTTATTTAACAGATATGTATTTGGCCACTCTGAGCTATCTTGAGATAGGACTCAGTGCATTGCATACTGATGTTTATTTTAATGGGACCACGATAGCCGAGTGGTTAAAATACTTGATTCATGAGTTGACACCCATGTTCATGCTCACAGTGGGGTTATAAAATGAGCATCCATCCATCATAATTCCCCAACATCAGTTCATCTGCATTCACCCCCAAATAGGGAAAAATAGTAACACATTAAACGTGAAAAGGAAAACCTTGTGGTATTTCTTGCCTTGAGTGGAGTGTTCTGACTTTTAATAGAAGGGATTCGGTTATGACCTGAAATGTAATAAGTTTACTGTCGTTTCATAGAGGGAACCACTGACATGTAGTGGTTAACGCGTTCAACTGCTTAGTTGGTAGACCCACGATCGAGACCACCATGGGACGATGGGAATGATGGGCATCTAGTCTTAATTCCCCAAGCACACTTCCTCAAGGATCAATTGTCAGATTAATCCTACTGACTGGCTGAAAAGCCTACCTGGGAGTGGAATGAATGACTGTATGGGAGCTATTGTAATATATGGTTCTGCCCTATATAGATACAGTAATATTTTTGTGTATCTGGACTAACTATAGTGAAGTTCTTTTAGATGTTAATTCAGTTATGATGTCAAAGAATGCTATAAGTCTTTTTTTTTAGTGTTTGTAACATTTTTCAAAATTTTATTTGATTTACAGAAGTTATATCAGAAGATATTTACATTGTGTAAAGTATAAATTAGATATAAGGAAGTTTTATAAATGCTTTTCTAATATGTTGTATCATGATGCAGTGCCATATGGGTATTAAGGATGTTTTCCAAAAAATTTTCTTATTAGAATTTAATTAAGGGTACAGCCTAGGTCTTTAGATAGTGGGGGTCTTGTTATTATAGTTTATGACTGATAATAATAATAATGATAATAATAATAATAATAATAATAATAAAAATAATGATAATAATAATATTCCACCAGTATATTTTGTACATCAAACCCTCTAGCTAGGCTTTGCATGTTACCATTATTATTAATATTATTATTATTATTATTATTATTATTATTATTATTATTATTAATATTATTATTATTGAAATTATTATTATTATTATTAAGCTATGACATTGCAACCTCCCTGTTTATGCCTTCACAGGTACATTTCATTTATCACTTCATTGCTATTTTTGTACAGAATTTATTCACAATATTTTCTAAGACAACTTTTATTAGACTTGTCTCATTTCCAGGGATAGAATAGTGGTAATGAGTTTTTCACATAATGACAAGATTTACTTATTTATAAATATAAATTTTATGTCACCTTCATAATTTTACATATTAAATACTGTACTTCTTATTCTCTAACATTCTAATCTTCTCTTCAAATTTTTTACACATTCTCTTTTCCAGTTTCCTGCACTCTGTCACGTATAAGTTTATGCAAGATGTCGTTTACGAAATGGAATCTTATCCCATTTTGGTTATTATAGTGTTTTCGAGTCAAATACTTGTTTATGATATGTTTTAGAATACAACGCTATCAGTGCAATATGAAATTTTACCCCCTTTTCTTTCTAATAGAAGATAGGAGAGTATTCCGAATAAAGACAATTTGATGAGTTAGAAAAACTGCGCTAGGGGCAATTTATTGGAACTACGCCATAGAACGGTATAAGATGATTAAGATTTGTATTTGGTCAAGGTTTAGGGGACTGCAGTAGCACAGTGGTTTCAATGCTTTACTCGGGTGGAGACAGACCTGTTATAGAGCCCGATGCAGGGTGTTAGGGAGGGCATCCATCTTTGAATTCCTCAGGTTCATTCACTCTGTGTCCACCCCCATAATGGGGAGTGATAGTGACACATAAAATATAAATAAAAAAGAACTGGTCTGGATATAGAATGGCAACCAAAATGCGACGCACTTAGACTTAACGTTATTCTTTGTGTTACGTATTTGTGTCTGTATTTGATTTATGTAAAAAGAACCAGCTGTATAACGTCAATTTGTTGCCTATATTTTTAAGCAACAGATAAGTGTCTTAAATATAATACTCTCCATATCCTGCCATTTCCAGATGATAAAGAAACCTGAAGAAAAAGTTAATTAGTCATAATTTCTCCTGCAATGCTCAACTTTAATATCGTCATGTGTATACATATATGCAGTGGGTTCAAATCTTACGTGGTTTTAAATAGTGTGGTCTTGAACATTTGTGACCTGAAAACATTATAATAGAAAATTTAAAAATATTTCTTAACAAAATTGCAATATATCAAGTACTGTACTGTTGTAATATAGAGTACAAATTACATTAAGTATGGTACAATAATGTAGCTATAATGTAAAGTATCTTGGAGGTTGGGAATTAGAAATGTGCAGAGTACCTAAGCACTTATATATAAGAATCTTGAATATGCGGTTTTTGATAAATGTGGGGAAAGAGTTGGGGAACCAATTGACTGCATAAGATATATATATATATATATATATATATATATATATATATATATATATATATATATATATATATATATATATATATATATATATATATATATATATATATATATATATATATATATATATCTTGATAATTTCAAGTCTATTCAGGGCTTCTCAAAATGCTTAAATCAAGTTCTTGAGTAGGCCTCTAAGAGGGTGAAGTGAATGACCTAATTCCATATATTTTAGCAATATATATATATATATATATATATATATATATATATATATATATATATATATATATATATATATATATATATATATGCACTATTATTTTATAAAACTGTAGCATTTTCATCATTACCTCTAAATAATCTCTGAAGAAATTTAATAATTCCTGTCTTATGCATTATGCCATTAAAAAGCAGATGGTTCTTTTTTTATCTACTTTTATTTACTTATAGTTATTTTTTCATCTAATTTGAATATGACATAATTTTTAGGATAACTGCATGTTCATTATTCAGTTTTTAAGTATCTTTATTCATTTCTCACAATTAATTTATTCATTTTATACATCTTATACATATTAGTGATTTGGGGAATGTTATAAACTTTGGGTTGCATAATAGTGATCCTGTACTGGTCTTGGAAGCATTTATTCTTATTTTAGAAAGTAGAATAAAGTAAATGATAGTAATCCCCAGAATCCCATTTAAATTAAAATAACAACATGAATTGTTAGGCCAAGTTAGGCTAGACTAGGTTTAGTGACTTGCCTTGTACTCGCAGTTGTCTCTCATCTTATACAGTTTTGAATAGTGCGGTTTTGAACATACGCAGTCAGAAATTATTGAAATTGAATTAAGATCCTGAAAGTTTTTAATTTAAAGTGTACGTTATAACAACTATTTTTTACATAATTTTTAATTGCATTAGGTAAAGTTCAAGTGCAGTAAAGTAATTAAGGCATGATTAAATGTAAACAGTTGTTAGAAATTAACTACAGTATGCAAATTACAGAAGTATATATAAAAGGCTCTCGAACATGGGCAATTTTTGACTGGCACAGTGAGTGATGGAACCCATGATTAGTGTAAGATGAGAGATAAGTGTATGAATAACCCCAGAGCAACCTGAGGCTACTTTTCTACATGATCCTTTCATTTTACCGGATAAAATGTTAACTTCTGGGAAATACACTATTATATGCTTTTGAAGACTCATGTTGCTATTATACATTGCTAATTTATATTATTCCTCTAACAGTTTGTTAAACACACATTGCACCTTATCATCATTACTTTACCAGATATCATCTCCAGTTATCCCTTTCCTTATGATTTTTACCTTTTTTTTTATATGCTTATAAGTATTCTTAAAATCCTCATCTTACGACAGCCTGTGGATGCCCTCCACATTTAGTCATGTCTTGTCTTCTGCTTCCTTTCATTATTATGAACATTTTTCTGTGACTCTGGACATTTGCACAAGCAATACAACCAAGCATAAGAAAGCAGAAATTTAAGTGAAAGTTTTAATTGCATTTTTTTATTCATTCATTTTGCTTTTACTGCCTTGCCAGTTAATCAAATGAATGAGTCCCCACTTGACTGAGGAGGTCTGTGACTAACTTAGTTCCTTTCCTCCCCTCTCTTTGTTTTTGTGGCTTCTTCTTCTTCTCAAAATAAGCCGGAGACGCAGCTCAGTCTTAAGGCAGGTAGCCGAGTGCATGTCCGTTGTATCTCGCTCGCTCGGACTGACTCCCTTTTTGGCACACTATTTGCAAGTTTATGGCTCTGTCAGGTAAATGTGCGGGAAGGGAACATTCACGCTGGGGACAATCTTAAAAGAAAGTAAACAGATTAATGTTGAGAACTGCACTGTCTATTTTATGTAAAAATTTAATTATTTCATTGGCTGCTTCATCAGGCAAAGCAGTTTCGAGGGTTCAAGTTAAACTAGACGTAAAGTTTATGAAAGTTTTGAATATTTCACGCAACATATCCAAATTTATCAATAAATTAGTAGTACTGATCATTCTGACTTCAAATTTAAATGGCAAAGCCAAAGTACATGTTTAAATTTGTACTGTATCATGAAAAAATAATTTCCAATGATATTGAGTATCTAACCCTTCAAATCCTAACTTAAGCTCTTCACTTTCATTGCCTTTACTTACATAGTTTAGACTTAATTTAATTCTTCCATGGTCAATCTTGGGGATATTTTGATGTGTGCCTTATAAATCTTATATGAATATCTGATATATATATCATATAAAGATATATTATATAGATACGGATATCCGTCCCGGGATCAAAATACAGTTTTGCTTACTTAAAAAGTATCTTTATTAAGCTAGGCAGTATTAAGCTCAACATTAATCATGAAAATACACACAGAAGGTTCGCATTCATTCACTCACTCTAGAAAGCAATAATGAGAGTTCAGTTTTCTCAGTAATTTTAGCCCTGAAGGACAGAAAATAACCTTTGACATAAAAAGAAATTAAAAATCCTTTTTTTGAGAGAACAATACATGCAAAGACCCTTGTTATTTTTATTATACCAACAGATTACAAAAATGTACTTCCAATTGCAATTGAGGTACATGTAATACTTTTTGTAACAGAATAAAATGATATTTTTTGAATCCTTTAGATAAAAAGAAATTAATATAGCATGCACAAATTTTTTACTTAAACGTAGTTGCTTGTGGTTCTACATTTTTATATGCTTTCATCATATCAATATTTATCAGAGTAATACAGGTTTCTTAATGTCATTTTACAGTGCATATATTTAATTATACAGTATTTGATATATCAGTAAGTGAACTGAAGTCACTATTATGTCAGTTTAGGGTAATTTAAAAGGAGATTAATTAATATTTACAGAGAATAAATGCAATTCCTCTGTGTCCGACTTGGCGTGCAATATTTCAGTTCTCGAGCATTTATCCCTCTTTGGCACCGTCCTAGCAAAAAAAAAACCAACTAATGTACTGTATCATCACTCCATGAAACTATGTTTTCTATGTCTAATGAAACAACAAGATAATTGAATCAGATACCATGCACTTCCACCAATCACGTTTCAGAATGGAATCAGCTCAAAAAAAAAAGTATATATATAGAGAGATCTGGGGTATTTGAAACCTGTATGTTGCATCGTTCGTGGAAATTTCTTTATATTATTATTTTTTATGCATGCTCTATGCAAGTGTTTTCCTACTCTGTTATATATATATATATATATATATATATATATATATATATATATATATATATATATATATATATATATATATATATATATATATATATATATATATATATATATATATATATATATATATATATATATATATATATATATATATATATATATATATATATATATATATATATTCAAATGTGTGGTCTGCGTCAAAACCAGTTTGTGGTCTGTAACTGGTCTTAGTTGCTAAACTTTCCTTCTGGTTTGATATAGTTGATTGCAGTCTGAGTTTCTATACTGTCGTGTTTGACTGTTTATTTTTTTTTTATTTACTCATTTCTTTAATGCCCTCTACTTTTGGGAAGGGCCCCCTATGCATGGCATGAATAATTTGTATATTGTGCTGAGTAAATCTGTTTTTCTTTTTACATTTGTACATAATAGACTGTTTTAGATAAAAAAAAATATATATATGAGACAGCCTTATTATCTTGCAAGTATTTTAAGTTTTTATCTTGGTAAAGTAAGTAAGTCTTAAACATTTATAATAAATGCTGTAATACACTTATAAATGCTGAATGGGGATGTCTAAGTTATTTACCTGATACATCACAAGGTCCGCATAGCTGTACGTGTATTGGTTCTCGTTTTTTCACCACTTGAAGAATTTTTGTGTTTATTGTAGAATGTCAAGAGATTGCTTGAAAACCCTGTGTAAATTTTCAAACTAACTAATATCAGATTTTAAGATTCATCTAATTCTTCTCAAGTGCTATTTTAGGAATATCTCTACAAGAACTTATATATAAGTGTGTGAAGACACAAGAACCAAAATAATAAATACAGTTGTTCCTCATCTTTCATGGTTTTAAATTGTGTGGTTTTGAATATACACAATCTGAATATGTTAAAAAAATATAAAATTTTTGAAAATTTTTCCAAAAAGAAATACATTTTAACAATTGATTTTACATAAATTTAAATTGCATTAAGTGATGTTTAAGGTTTCTAGGAATAACTTGAAGTATCTAGGAACTTGATCATGGATTGTATGAAATGCACATATAGCTATATTAGGGTCTTGAACTTAAGCAATTTTTTATTATACAGGGAGTGGTGGAGCCAGTTGAGAGTGTTAGATGAGGGACAATTGTATTTATTTTGTAATCCAGGTGCAATTATTTGAAGAGTGAGGATTGTGTATTTATGTGAAACAGGACAGCAGATTAATAAAGAGTGAAATTGATACTATTAATACCTAGTTCACTAATGCAACAAAAGTAAGATTATTCTACCTGTAAAAGAGAAATAAATGCTAAGAAAATGACATAACAAAATCACATAACTTATTTGTTGTTTTTGCTCTTTCTTGATACTTGTATGCATTTTATAACACATTATAACATTTCTCACGCTTGCGTCACGTGACACTCAGCATTTTCACAACTTGCAAGCTGTTCGTGATGAGAACATATGATAAAAATACTATTTTAAACTTTATGTAAACATCATGCAATAACTTTTTTGCAGGTATTGTTGTGCGCACAGTTCTTCTTTACTTTAAGCCAATAGTATATGGTCATTCTTTAGTGTGTGTGCTGTGTTATTTTTTTCAATGAACTCTTATTCATAGTCGTGAAGCAAAGACCGTGGTGTTAATATTTATGGCCATTTGTTCTTTTTATCTGTGTAGTAACAGTGTGTATCTTAGTTGAGTCAGTCTCAGCGTTCATGGCTGTGTTTAATGATTAGCTTTGTTTGAAGCTGTCACTTGTTATACGTTTATTATTAGACTAAATATGTAGTGTTATGCAGTGGACTTTTATCTATTCAAAATGTATTCTCAGGTAAAAACTACTGTACAGCAGAAGGTTTAGATTTTTATGCACGGAAATTATTATGAAATATTATTATTTTGCATATTAGCAGGTATTCTCAGGGAATGTTTTTAACTCCACAAAGTTGCACCTGTATTATCTTTCCCTGGATATATTCTTTTATATATTACAATGTCTATAACTCACTGCCTTGAGCACTTTTTAACTTGTTTGGAGTAGGACAGTGTTAGGTTCAGTATAAGTGTTATTTTTAATAAGTTTGAGTGTGTAATACAGAGAAAGCTTGACTTATTAAGACTATTGTTGATTTAATTTGTCACACTTTAATAAGTTTGAGTGTGTAATACAAAGGAAGCTTGACTTATTAAGACTATTGTTGATTTAATTTGTCACACTCTGTTACGAGAAGTTTTTAAATGGGTCTTTTTAACAGTGGTATCAAATATATGATTTGTTGTACACTAAATACCAAAAGGCAAACGCTTTCAATAAAAATTTTGTGAGACGAGAGTAAAACTATTGATAAATAATGTCATGAATATAAGAAAACTACTTTACAAAAATCTTTTTGTTTTTTAAATACTGTAATTGTATATTATCCCATACTTCTCATGGGGCTGTGGTAGCTCAGTGGTAGAGCATGCAAGGTGGAAAGCGACTAATGCGACATTGAGCTTGCTACTGGGCGTTAAGATGGGTATCCAGCCATAATTCCCCCATATCCAACATGTCTGTGTCAACCCCTGTTCAAAGGGGACTAATTAGGATGCATAAAACGATGCTTTATCATATATTTCTGATGCATTTTTCACACTGTGTTTACAAAATATGTGTCAGTATTAATCATTTTTATAGAGATTGATACAGATAGATTGTGGCTGGGGACTTAGGGCAGGATGCTCTCCCTAACGCCTCACAGTAGCTTGATTGCGGGGTTGTCGACTCCTGAGTCTAATATTCAAATATCTTATCCACTAGTCCATAGTGGTCCCCATACACTTCACGCTGTGATCGGTCTTTCGTCACAGACTCACTTTTCTACAAGGGGTTAGGACGGTGCTTCCTTGCGAAGAACTTTGGTTCTGGCAAGTGAATGCCCTTTCTAACCTCAAAACTGAGGCGAGATGAACCCACAACCTGACTAATCAAATCACTAGCGCTACCACTATGCCATGGTGGCCACCCCATACACTCTGCACTAACTCAGATAAAATATAAACATCCTGTATTTAGGGTGTATTTCTCTCATGAGTCAATGTATACACCATAATATGATATACAGTAATATACTCAGCTATACAGAACTAGAAACGTTTAATATCAGTTACGTATATTATCAACAGTGTTTGTATTTACTAGAAAGGTTTGAGAACTATACACTTGTTTCTGACTGCTTTATAAGGTTCTGTATTTTAGGTGTTGATTTTTCAGTTGTTTATTAGTATTTTTTTCTTTAAATTTATATTCTCTCTTTTTTTACTTGCTTCCATAGTACCTTTAAACTTATTTATTTATGTTATTTATTTAGTTTAATTCTCTCCTTTCTTGTTTATTGCATTTATATATTCACTAAGTGATTATGCATCAGGTATTTTATCACTTTTCATATCAGAACGGTTTTAGTTTCTCTCAGTTTTGTCTTTTACATGTGTACAATGGCTGCAAACCCCGTTTTAATGGGGTGGCTAAGTCAAAGCACATGCTCTCACCAGAAGATAATATACTTTGATTACTCTTCTTAGCTCCTTGTGGATAAAGGTCTGTTACAGTTTCATTTTCCATCATCACCCTGCTTGGGTCATCCACAGGGTACGTGGGGAAGGGTCTTGTTTTGATTGAGTCAAAACTGCAGATGTACAAACATATACAAAGGCTTCAAACTCCCTTATAATGGGGTGGCTAAGTCAAAGCACGCACATTCACCAGAAGCTAATATTCTTTGATTACGTTTCTTAGCTCCTTGGGGATAGAGGGCTGCCATAAATTCCTGTACCACCTTGTGTCGCCCACAGGGTAAGTGGGCATGGATCCTCTACCAGGAGGCCCAACAGCCGCAGCTGCTGAGCCAGGATTCATCTAATACATCTAGGGCCTTTTCTTCAAGAGAGAGTGAGAATGACAGAGAAAAACCACTCACCAAATACATTATGGAAGATAGTATTCCTTTCAACCACATACGCCAACAATACATCATACATTATCTTGAGAACTCTGTGGGAATGCCCGGGATAGGCAGTAGCCTTCTTTAGGAACTGGGGCTGTTTAGCCAGGCAGCTTAGGGAGCAATAAAGGAAACACCAGCAAAATATATGTAATTTTTTGGAAAGTAAGGTCTGATGAAACCTAAAAGCTGATATTTATTTGTAAGACTACCATTGCAGCAAAATTGCTGCTATTTTTTTTTTTTTTTTAGTTTCTTTATCTCCCTTCTACTGCTTACTTGTGAGGTGCAAAAGATTTCGAAGTTTCACCTCATTGTTGCTCTCCTTAGTGTTTGTTCTGTATTAACTGTGAATTATACTCGCTATTATTTGGTGGTTTAATGTCTGTGTCTATCCCCATTTGAGTGCGGACTACTTGTGACATTTAAATTGGTCCATTACTTGATGGTTTCTTAGGGCTCCCATGTTTGTTTTCTTCTCATTGTTTTGGCTTCCCAGCTCTTGAAATGTTTTCCTATCTCCCATTTTAATTTAGATAGAATAAAATTTTAAGTTAGTGTTTTACTTGATAATTACTTTTAATTGCAGATTTTTGTGATCTCAGATGATTCCCTCCTACTAGCTAGTATGTATGTATGTTACTGCAGTGACAGAGTGGTTAGAGTGCTTAACTTGAGAAGTGATAAGCCCGTGTTCAAGTCCACATGGGGCATTGCCAAAATATGGTGCTCCTAAATGACTTATGTGTATTGTTGATATTGCATAAGTTTTCTTACATAATTTCAGGGACAACTTTATGAGGTTTTGCTTTATTCTCTTCCACCATGTGGTATCCATCACGTTTGGTTATATGTAGTCTTCATGACTACTTTTTCTTCGTCTCCAGCTTTAATCTGTTTCTATATAGGGTCGCTGTTTCTTGTTAGCCTTTTCCACCTTTACCTGTCCTGTATATGTAGTTTTCATGACACAGAGAAGATAAAATGAATATTAATCCACACTTTGAATGGCGTAAAGGAAATAATAAGTGCACAATAAGTTGAGTTTACCAATAGAGCTCTTGATGAGGCCTGGTGGTGGGTGAGAATTTTCATCACTTTGTGTTTCCTGAATGCCTTTCAATGTGTGGATTAATTGTATTACGTTTAGTGCTTGCCATTTGGTGCATGCCTCCTTGTAATTAGTTTTCGCAGCCATATTTCTTACCTAGGTAGCTGCACTGCTTCAGCTTAATCTTTGATCAAGTACATATACCTTCCAGCCTCAAATGTTCCAAGTCTGTGCTATCCAGGCCTGATCTTTATGACAGATTGTCATGCCCATCGCAGACTTTTCTTTCTAAAGTATGTTGCTCACTTCGCCCTGATAAATACTCCATATTGGTTATCTTATATTTTCTTAATTATATATATATATATATATATATATATATATATATATATATATATATATATATATATATATATATATATATATATATATATATATATATATATATATATATATATATATATATATATATATACGCTACTAGTCAGATATGATCGTCCTGTGAGAATTAGTTTGGAACTGAAACCTGTCAGTGAGGGATGTTGATCAGAAATCAATCACTTTTTTTTTGAGGTATTCCTACAATTGACAGAAACAGTTAGGGCAGTGATATCAGGCCGACAGTAACACTAAAATTGAGTACGTGCTCTGAGGCAGTTGCACCAGAATTAGAATAACACTTAAAATAAGAACCTGTGTTTATGTATTCTTACAATGGATACAAACCATTAGGTAATTTCTACCAGACTGACAATAACACTAAAAATAAGAACATGTTTCGATGTATTCTAACATATGGCATATACAGTTAAAGCACTTATACCAGACTGACAGTAACACTAAAAATAGGAACCTGTTTCGAGGGATTCTTACAACTAAGATAAACAGTTAAGAGCAACTATGCGAGACTGACGTCGTTTAACCTTAAAACTTAGTGCTCCTCCTATTTTTACTATTTTTAATGAATTGACTAGTGGTTGTATTTAAAGTTTGAAATTTTTTAAATTTAAATCTTTCCTGTGTACACAACAGCGTATTAATCACGAAGAGATGAGAAAAAGACCATGTGTGTTGGAGGGTTATGGATATGGGGGTGGTGGGGACCAGTAAAACATACCCAGTGGGCCCTAATAAAACATAGCAAGTGGGCCCTCACAAAACATTCCCAGTGGACCCAAATAAAGCATACCCAGTGGACTTTTATAAAACTTCCTCAGTGGGCCCTAATAAAACACACCTTGGTCACTAAGAAAACACCAAGTGGGCCCTTAAAAACACATCCCCCGTAGGCCTTAATAAAACTTACTCAATGGGCCCTAATAAGACATACTCAGTGGGCCCTAATAATACTTAATCATCTAACCTAACAAAACCTCATATTTAGTGTACAACAAAGCATATATAATGGAAATAAGTTGATGCTTAGCTTAAAAATACTGGAGTTTGAGTTTTTGATCTGTGTGATACAGGTTTTGGGAGCTTTTATTGTACAGAAACCCAAGATAATTTAACTATATAGGCCAATTGCATTATTCTGTCGTCTCTTACTATTGTAGACATATGATAAAGATTGGACCAATAGGTTTATGCACAGCTTGCTTATTTTGACTTTTCACATACATATACATATAATTCTATGAAATGTATCCAGGTTATGAAATACTCTTGGTAATAAAGGTAGTAATTCATGCTAGGAAAGTTAGCAATGTAATTATCCATACCTGTGAAAATTCTTTAATTCGTCAAGGTATATTTTGAAAAACATTTTGGGTTTTAGTAATATTTTAAGAGTTATGTTTGTAGATATTTGTTTAGATTGGAAGGTAAATAGGTATATAATATTCAGGGTAAAAGTTGCGACCCCCAGTACATTATTATATAACCCCTTAAATTATTAGGCTAGCTAGGTTAGGTTAGATTACTATTGATTAAGTTAGTAATTAACCTAACCTGAGTTAACCTAACCTAGTCAAACAACTTTTGGGGTTATTTAATGTACTGAGGGTTGGTATTCTTTTAACTGATCATATTGGTTTATATTTTCATACAATATTAATTTAGGGTTTTAAACCATCGCCTTTTGTACTGATACACTTTTGCTCTTACCAGATGGCATCAGACTGTTTAGGTTTATGAATATAGTTCAGAAATCCCTTTCAAATATAGAATTCTTTTATTAATTTCCTTCTCTCCCCATCACATAATGATGTGAAAAGTTTGATATTTTGTTGTCATTTGTCTAATATTTGTTCCTGGTGCTGTGAACAGCAGGTCACAGAGTTCGTTGAGCGGCAGAGACAGTGACAGCATGGACAACGAAGTCACGCTTTCCAAGATGGACGTCGTGCTGTCATTTCAGTTAGAGGTGAGAAGTGGTTTATAATATCTTTCTGAGAGATGTTGTGATTTATCTTTCGAAAGAAATTGTAATTGTAATATTTTTATTTTAATTGTTATTGTAAATTACAAATTGTAGTTGTGCATGTGCTGTTAAACCATTATTGTTAATTGGAGACTGTTTTTGATCGTGAGATCCAAATCTAATGAAGGTGTCTTTCTACTAGAGAACCGACAGATATGTTTAATATCATCCTAGATTCTGTGTAGTTGAAAAGACTACTACACAAGTGCATGAATACCTTTTTCTTTCTTTTCACCAAATGTCTTCAGTGAAAAATGAAGTTCAGAAGCTTTTTGAATCTTTGGGAATTTGTTTTCAGTAAAATCGACCCGGAAAGTGACAAACCCATGTTCGAGCTCACCACAGGTTGTTAGGAACGGCATCCAGCTTTAATTCCCAGTTCCCACTCGTTTTTGTCCACCCCTATGTAAATGGGGACTAGTAGTGATATACAAAATGGAACCAACAACTTCTTGGGTGGGTGGTAGCACAGTGGTTAATGCGCTTGACTGGAGGAGTGACAAACCCATGTTCATTCGCACCGTGGTATGTTAGGAAGGGTATCAAGCTTTAATTCCCCATTTTTAAACTGTTTCTGTCCACCCCCATCGAATATGGATCAACAATGACACATAAAACGACAAACAAACCTCCTGGATGAGGAGGTGATAGACTGTGTGTTCACTGAACCGCTGAAGACTGGAAATGTAAACAATACCTTAACAGCCAGGAGTTAAGTGACAGAATAACAGTTGGCTATCAGAGGACCATATTGGCTATTACGTGCAGGATAATTAATAATGCATAACAGAAAACCATTGGAGTACAGAAGACAGTTTCTTTGCTAGTTTCATCTAGCTATTGAGATATCGCAAACTTTGTTTTTTAATCACAAAATTGCAGTAATTTAAGTTGCATTTCATAATAGTTTGTTTTGCCCTGTTTTACCTTGAGCTAGTGTCTCTCAAGCATATTGTTTACCTTTAGAAATTGTAGAATAATATTATAATTTACAGTTCACTGGGAGAGGGAAAGGCAGCCCATCTCATTAATGGCATCGAGTCCTATAGATGAAAGTGATGGTGTCAAAAGGGCATCTAGCCTTTAAACTTTGAACCATGAAACTTTTTTTTATCCTCCAAGTAGAGACTATTGAGAAACAGCAACCTTGTATAACTGTAAGAGCTTCCAATTAAGAAGATCAAAGATATAGTTTACAGGTGTTAGCTGTGTGTTGCACTTTATCAGAGCTCACAGTTTTAAGCAGTCACTTTTTTCAGTTACAGTTATATGTCACACTTTTTCAATTGCACTTTTTTCCTATCACACTTTTTTGAGTCACACTTTCCAATGACACCTTTTTTAATCACACTTCTTTACAGGTATTGATAATGGAGGTTCGTGAAATAAAGCACTTACCACCCAACAGAATAGTATATTGTACCATGGAGGTCGAAGGGAGCGGAGAAAAATTACAGACCGACCAAGCAGAGGCCTCTAAACCTATGTAAGTCCTCAAAATTACTTGCATTATTTTTGTGGAATAGAAGAGATACCACTTTAGTGTCTTGGTTGAATACTCGACTCGGAGGTGGCAGACCCACAGTTGAACCCACAGCTTGATTGAAATACTCATTACTAATATATTTCTTAAAAATTGTGATCATGTAAACAGATATTGCAGTCATCTTTGGAGCAGACTAGCAGATGGCATAAATCAAATAGAAATTATTCAGCAATCAAAAAGGATCTGTATGCTTTGTAGCATTAGATATTTCTTTATTATTTATCTTATATGTTGTCTGAATACGGGATAATACCGTAAAAATTATACATGATGTTTATCCTGTAAAAAGCATCTTTGGATTGCCATATCGTAGTGGTAGAATGCTCGGTTTGGGAGGTGACGGACCAACAATTGAGCCCACCGTGGTGTTAGGAATCCATCCAACCTTAATTCTTCAGCATCATTCTCTTTATCTCCATATCCATAATGGTGACTAATAGTGACACATAAATGTTAAATAAGTTATTTATTTTTCTTTTCACTAATTTTAGGTGGGATACGCAAGGAGACTTCACAACAACTCATCCTCTGCCATCTGTCAAGTGCAAATTATACACGGAATCAGCATCCATGCTATCTCTAGACGATAAGGAACTGGGAAAGGTTATATTACACCCGACAGCATTGTCTTCGAAGGTGAGCTTAAAAATTTTTCTTTTAACATGTATCATGCTGTCTGAGGGAACTGCGGTACCGCAGAAGTTAAAGCACTCAACTTGGGAGGTGACAGATCTGCAATCAAGCCCACTGCAAGGCGTTAGGAATGACATCCAATCTTATGAGTGTCTTGCTACCTAAGAGGACCACAATACCGCAGTGGTTAGAACACTCAACTCGAGAGGTGACAGATCCACAATCAAACCCACTGCTGGACGGTAGGAAGGGCATTCAACTTTACTTCCCCAGTTCTAACCTCATTGTGTCCACCCCCATAAAATGGTAAAAAATAATCATGCTATCTAACTTCGATGTTGGAAATGAAGATGAAATTCATCTTAAGAACTGTTTCATTGTAGCTTATTCGTCTGTCTTCACGCCAGCTTTTTTTAAGTTATAATTTCCTGTTAGTAGAAGCTGTAACTAACACATCTTAAACAGTGTAAATTTATGATACAACACAAATGTTTATGAAATTTAAATGAATAACTGGTCCATAACTTGAAGACATACAGTCCCCTTGAGGAGGGGGCAAGAATACCTTATCCCTCTTTCTTTGTGTGTAAAAACTCAAATAGAGCAGAGCAAAGGGATTGGGAATCCCCTCCTTTGTATTTCTTCTCACAAAGAGTAAAGTTTTTGCTTTGGCTCAGCCACCTCCTTCTAAGGGGCATTATGGCTTTTGAATATAAATAGACATCCATAGTAAAAGGGGGGGTCAAGAAACCTCTCCTACTTTCTCTTGCGCATCGTAAGAGATGACTAAAAGGGGTGGATCACTAGGATAGGAAAACCTTTCCTTTGTATATTTCTCTCACAAAGAGGTACATTTTTTGCTCTGACTCGGCCACCATCCATATTAAGTAAACTTATACAATAAATTTATGAAATTATAAATGAATCTTGTTCTTTGACTCCATATAAATTATAAATTTACTTCATTTATTCCAGATTCCAGAATGGTATAAGATGCAAGTACCGAAAAACTCACCAGAAAATAATTTGAAAATTAAAATAGCTCTTAGAATGGATAAGCCGCAGAATTTAAAGCACTGTGGGTAAGTCATTTACAAACAAGCTTTCCTTGAAAATAATAATAATAATAATATTTTCAAATTTGTTTCATGAGGTCTTTTTGTCACTCACTGATGTTTGTTTAGGTATGTTAACATAAAATGGGAGGGACCATTGTAGCCCAATGGTCAGCGCTTGCCTCAGGCAGTGACAGACCTCCGTTTAAGCCCACCACGGGGCATTAAGAAGGGCATCAAGCTTTAATTCTCCGGCTCCAACCTGTCTGTGTCCATCCCCACTCAAATGGTAATTAACAGTGACATACAATGGCAAACAACAACATTATATAAATAGAGGACTCGCTCACTATCTGCATTCTATAAAAGTGTCTTTTTGCTGATATACTGTTATCACATTTTGATATAACATTCCAGAGGATAAAACTGTTGGGAGACGTAAGTTCGTAGAACTAAAAGTATATGGTTGACTACTGTACTTTCAAGATTTCGAAATTCATAACCTTTTAATTTGTGTGAATCTTTATGTATTTTTTTTTGTACAATTTGTTTACGTTTAGCAAGGTATTGATGATGTATTTACTTGCAGCTTTTATATCTTGCTAAATTCATGTGGATTGCTGTAACACGGTGGCTAGAGCTCTCGACTCACGAAGTGACAAGCATGTGTTCGAGCCCACCACTGAACATTAGAAGGGTATCCAGTCTTAATTCTCCAGCTCCAACCTGTCTGTGTCCACTTATTTAAAGGGGTTTTAACTGTGATACATATAAATGGCAAAATAAATCCCTTGTTTAAGTGACAAACTTATTTCTCTCAGTTTCAGCGGACTTTTTTTTTTTTATGGAAAATTTTTAAAAAATGGAAGAAAAGATACTTCTCTCTTGTACAGGTGTCTCAGTATACGTTTGACATGCTTTATATGAGTAAACCTGTAAACCTATCTGTCTTTCAGGCACCTCTATGCTCTAGGGAAAAGTTGTTGGAAGAAATGGAAGAAAAGATACTTTTGTCTTGTACAGGTATCTCAGTATACGTTTGCCATGTGTAGTTATAGAGAGAAGAAGAGCGAGCCAACGGAAATGATGCAGTTAGATGGTTACACTGTTGATTATATTGAAGCTGTATCAGGTATATATAAATTACATTTTCTTTCTATGTTTTTGAAAGTTGTTTTATATTCAGAAACTAACCAGGATTCTGAAGTAATGAAATGATCTAATTTAGCTGTTTTGTTCATGTCTTTGAAAGCTGTTTTACATACAGAAACTAACCAGAATATTGATATAATAAAATGATCTATTTTAGCTATTTTTTTTAAATATTAAAAGAATTTTAATTGTGTATTGATCAGAAGGATTTTTGTGACTTTCTTATATGTTATTATAATGAGAAACTGACATAAATCCAATATGTCATATCTATAAGAGTTAGTCTGTTTTTGTATTTGTAACATGAATAAAATAGGAGTCATTATTAGTAGACTTATACTCCAGGTATTAGATTGTTGACTTATACCACTTATACATGCAGTAGTAGATTTTCATGAGATTTAGATTTTAGAACTTTAAGAGTTAAGTTCATAGTATAAGATTTGAACAGCTATAATGAAAATAGAGGAAGAAAAGTCTCTAATTATTCTATCTAATTCACAGCACAATTAATGGTTGGAATGGGTAAGTATTAATATCCGAAGTCTTGACTCTTTGTGGGAGCATATACAAAGAAGGAGATCCCAGTCCCCTTGCCCTGCCCCATTTAATCAGCTTTTACAACACGCATGGGAACACTGAGGAGGAATTCTTGCCCCTCTTCAGGGAGCTTATTAGTATAGTTGACATTTTTATCCCCACATAATACCGCAACAGCCAGCATGGTCAGTCAGCAGACCAGATTTCTCTTTCTCAGTGCTTCTTTTTTTGTTTGAATAATGGAAAGAAACAAATGTATCAAGGGAGAGGGAACCATTTCCAACTCTCCTAGCTCTTATAGTCACATCCTATGATAGCATGCCTTGAGAAACTAGAATTCTTTGTCTACTCCACATCATAAGTATTAAAGCAACTTCTACCACTTATTTCATTAGAACATTATTACTAAGCATTTATGAAAGCTTCAATAGTTTGACAAAATGTTTAGCTTAATAGACATAGTAAGAATTAGACATTATAATAGACATAATGACAAATTAATCCCTGAATTATTTTGAAAAGTTACATTGTTTCACTTAAACCTTATAATACTGACAGATCTCGAAGGGGGTAGATTTTTTTTCAATGCTGTGAGAGAAGGTGAATCCATATTGTACGCCACTGAGGATGAAAACGAGTCTCATCAGTGGGTCACAGCCTTGTACAGGGCCACAGGTCAAGCTCACAAACCCACGCCGCCCATCATGCCCCAAGGGAAGAATTCCACGTTATCCAAAATTCAAGGAGGTGAGAACGCATGCATATTCTCTCAGTATATTGCCTTCTATAATATCTCTATTTAATTGTATAATTTGTTAAGGAATATACAGCTGTCCCTCATCCTACACAGTTTTAAATAGTGCAGTTTTGATTATACATTATCAAAAATTCCAGGAGGTTGAAATGCATAATTCTCTTAGTTTATTGTCTGAAGCCAAAATTTCTCTATATAATATATGTTAACTTTTCATATGTATATATTTCCATATCGTAATTTTTATATGTCAGACCTCTCTTTATTCTTATTAACATTTCACCCCCATGCGAATTGGGTCTAATTGTGATACTTAAAATGTTGCAGATCTTCTTTTTGTTCTATACTGTATATCTGATAGTTACTCTCTCCTTTTACGCAGATGCGGATAAGGCCAAAAAACACGGCATGGATGAATATATTAGCGCGGATCCCGTTAAGTTTGACCACCATAGTCTTTTTAGGTTATTGCAGTCGCAATCGCTGGAGTACCGTCTCTGTGATCCTTACTGCTCTTTGGTAAGTAAAGATATTCTTTAGTGCTGGGCAAAAGAGACAGTGTATTGATGCGTTTAGTATTATATCAGGCTGTGCGCTGATATAGTACTACAGTTGCTAACATGTTGCTAAAATAGCTATGCCTGCAAAAGCATCGAAAAACATCGTAATAATATAAACGGCTACCAAGATATCAGAGGTTTACAGTTGTGAAACTTAAAATGCGTTTTATTGCATTTTGTAGTTTGGGCTTGTAGCCCAATATAGTACTAGGTGCCTCATATGAATTATTTCAAAATGTTCAGTTACATATATGTTGTGTATCAGTGAGACACAAGATTTGCTCTGTGTTAAGTAATGAGTTTATATCTTTAAGGCAAGGCTGAATAAATATATTTGTAGTTAGAAATTGAGCCCCACCCACTCACTGATGAAAAAGCAGGATTATATTTTGACCACAGTGGCCGAGTGGTCAGTGTGCTTGACTCGGGAGTTGAGAGACTCATAATCGAGCAGGAAGGGTGTCCAGCCTTAATTCTCCAGCCACGTTATGTGCCCACCCCCATATTTGGGACTAAAAGTGACAAAAAACGATTATTTTTATTAATTCTTTTATTCTTTTAATTCAGGGATGGTTTAGTCCGGGCCAGATTTTTGTACTGGACGAATACCAGGCTCGTTATGGAGTCCGAGGGTGCTATAGACATCTTTGTTATCTCGAGGACCTTCTCGATAGGTCCGAGAAGGGTCAGATGATTGACCCTACCCTCATCCACTACTCCTTTGCCTTCTGTGCCTCCCATGTTCACGGGAACAGGTAAGACCAAATAACTTTTTCCCTATTTTTTAATAGGAATTGAAAACCTGATTTGGAATTCATGGCGGTTTGTCTATAATATAGAGTTGTAGGTTCATAATGTTAGGGGTTTAAAGGTTCAGCTTCCCGCATCTACGATGCATAGGTGGTTTGTTTATGTGGTAGAGGAAGATTGGTAGCAAGACACTAAGGTCTCATGTTGAGTAATTTATATATATATATATATATATATATATATATATATATATATATATATATATATATATATATATATATATATATATATATATATATATATATACAATTATTGCTTGTGCTAAATAAAACTCAGCTTTATTGATCCTTGTTTGCACAAATAAGGTTTAAATAAGAGCACTTACATGATGTTCTTCCACCCTAGTTGTCACATTTAGACAGTGTGGTACTATCCGGAACTCAGTGAAATCTTGTTGTTAAGGACTAGTTGGGCTAAAACTAGATAAAAACTAGTTCTGATATTGATATGTTCATTGGGTGGAGAGTCAGAATTAGTTCATTAAAACTGAATCATAATAGAAATATATTCATTTTTTTTACATGGTTTTGGTTATGAATCAAGGAAAGTTGCTAATAAGTAGAAGGGGAAGTCATTAATTTTAACTTTTATATACTCCAGTATTCAGTCAGCGGCCATAGCATGGTGGGTATGTCTCTTTTCGCTCGATCAGCGGGGTTAAGCCCCTTCGGGTCTAGTCATTATTTGGATGAGTGTCCATCGTGGAATGCCTGATGCTGTTGGCATGTAAGGGGACTGTCACAGTGGTGGAGTGCTCGATTACGGGATGATGGCCCAATGTTTGAGCCTGTTTTGGGGTGTTAGAAAAGGACATCCATCCTTAATTCGCCAGCCTCACTCCATCCTTGTCCACCCCCAAATGGGGACTAGTAAATAGTAAAATATAAAAAAATATGCTCCCGTATTCAAATTAGTATTCTGAATTCATTGTTTACGTCGGACAGCAAATTAAGGCTGGATACCCTTCCTAACATCCTAGGGTGGGCTTGAAAATGGGTTTTTTCACATCTCAAGTCGTTTGCTCTACCTACTCATTAAATTCCTTCCTCCTTGAAAGTTTTATCTTGTCGTGAAACGGTTTATTGAAGGGGTGAGCCCCCGCGATGGATCACCTTGATGTCGTTGAGCAGTTGTTAAAAGTACCTCCAACGGCCCCCAAAGGCAACGTCAACCAAGATTTTTTTTTCTTGTCGTGAAACGATTTATAGAAGGGGTGAGCCCCCGTGACGGATCACCTCGATGTCATTGAGCAGTAGTTAAAAGTACCCCCAACGGCCCCCAAAGGCAACGTCAACCAAGATTTTGTCATGCTGAACTGGCAGATGGATAGAGGGAAAACAAAGAATGATCCAAACCTGGTGACCGATCTCGGACAACTGCCTTACTCCCGCTCCCACACCTCCTGAGTAAGACATAAAGCTGGATGTGTGAAACATACCATATAAAATTTTTTCATTTTGAAGGGACGAGGATAGACAGCGTATGAAGTGGACCGTTGCCTCACTATGGTTTTTCAGCTGTGGACACCCTTCTTGATTAAACAAGATATTTCAATTTATTTGTTTTTACTGCTTCAAGTGTCACTGCTAATTCCCGTTAAGGGGGATAGACTCAAACAAGTTGGGTCTAGGCATCTGAGGGCGGATGACCTTTCTAATACTGTGCGGTGGGCTCGATCATTGGTCTGTCACCTACTGGTCGAGTTTTTTAAGCGCTGCACTGTCGTTGTCCAATAGCAAGATATGGCAGTGTTCAAAAAGAAATATAAAACCATACGAAAATTGTATATATGTGCTAATGCTCCAAAACTCTTTTTTTTTTTTAAGTGACACCAGGATGGGCAGAGAAAATTGCCCTTTTAGAAACATTTAGAAAAAAATCGGAAAGACGTTTTAGGAAGCAAATATAGAGTTCTTTTTCATACCTAATGTTTTCAGTTTTTGTGTCAAAATTAAACTCCATTCAATTGGGGGTGGATATAAACAGGCTGGAACTTGGGAAATAAAGCTGGACCTAACACCCCATGGTGGGTTCAATCATGAGTTTGTCACTTCCCGAGTTGGGTGCTCTAAGTACTGTTTTACTCACTCCAACCCCAAACAATAATTTTTTTTTATTTGTTCTTTCACAAATTTTGTTTCAATATTACAATGATAATCATCCATGTCTTATGTGTCACTATTAGTCACCACTATGGGGGTGGACACAGACAGTTTGGAGCTTGGAAATCAAGACTGGATGCCCTTCTTAGCATTCCATGGTGTTCTTGATTGTAGCTCTGTCAAGCCAGCCTCCTGGCTAGTACAGTGGTAATGCGCTGGCCTCGGATTTGCGAGGTCGAGGGATCGCGCCTCGTCCAGGCAAGAGAGTTTAAGCAGTTTTCTGGGGAGGTTACTGCTGTGGCTGGGCACCACAGTGGGGGGTTGGGGCCTGTGCCGGCTGGCGACCGCCCTATATGTCCTCCATGACCCCTTCCACCCATCCGTGGGCGGAGAATCTAAAAAACAAAAAAACAAAAAACAAAAGTTGTCAACTCCTGAGTCGAGCAGTGTGACCAATCGACTTCCGTGGTCCCCAGCTTCAAAACTTCACCAATGGAAGTTACTTGCTGACACCACATAGTTATTTTGTCTTTTTGTTCATAGATTATGATGTATCTCTATCAGTTTGATATTGTCTTTGCATATGTTATCAGTCAGGCCTTTCATTTGGCTCGTCATGCAGGATTCGTTTTCTTGCTGCTAATAGACTTCACTTAATCAATCAATATTACCTTTGTATTATATGGCGATGAAGAGGCGATTATAGGGGTATCCAGCCTTAATTCCCCATTATAAACCTGTTTTTGCTCACCCCCATTTGAATGGAGATTAATAGTGTTACATAAAATGGCAGACAACAATAACATTGTTTGGTCATGAAGAGGCTTTCTTATTTCTCCCTTAAGTGATCTCAGAAACTTGAATGCTTTTCATCTAACTTCTGCTTAAACTGTTCAAAAGGGAGTGCCACAGGTTAGCAGTCAAAGGAGACTTAGGATATGAGTGTTTGGAAAGAAATTGGATGGGGTCCACAACTCAAAAGCACTACCATAGGAAAGATAAGATCACCTCTTAATAAGAAGGAAGGCAAATACCATGACCTTACAGAGCAAATGAAGACTTTTGAAGGTAATGACAAATTCATGAATAAGAGTGACAGTGAAGGGAACTTTGGATATATGTCTGTACCTTGAAATCTAATGACTGCTACATATTGAAATCGTTGCTTGAGAACAGACAATATCGCCTACAAAGGAGGAATATGATATATCATGAAATTCCAGTGGAAACGAAAACTTGAAAATAACGTCAAATTCATATTTAAATCGACAACAGCACTCTCCGAAGGACCTAAGAAGAATGTCAATGTCCATAAAAACAAGTTTATCCATGAAATTGCTTAAAATTCCATCTGACAATCACCATATCACAGATAGAAGTCCTGTTTTCAGAACAAGATAACCCAATTTGGATGGCTGAAAACTTTTTGGTCTTTGGTCACATGATACATATACTTAGGTCAAGTCAGGCAAATGTATACTACCACTGTGAAATTATGTGATACTACCTGCATCTTTTCGTGCTGGCTTGCAGAGGCACACACAGGAGTGCAAAAGGTCAGGCAAATACACTACCACTGTGAAATTATGTGATTCTACCTGCATCTTTTCCTGCTGGCTTGCAGGAGTCCAAAAGGCCTAGGGAGTAAACTTTGAGAAAAAAATCCGGAGAGAGAGACCCAAAGGCAACAAAATAGAGCAGGATGCTTTAGAATTCCACACGACCTTCAAAAATACTATATAGAGCTCTGTATCTACACCTGAACTCCTCTGTTAGAAGAAATCAATGCTACTGTAACTGGCCTGATGCTATCTTAAAGAAAAATTTAAAATTGACGCTGCAGTTCTGCTTTCGCAACTGCGGTTCTTCCACCATCTTTAGTGTGGCGTATTATCATGTAGAACAATCTACCTTACATTTCTAAAAGCTTTTAGTTGGTTTATGTCAAATATAATTGAGCAATAAATCTATAAGGAAGATATCTGTACAGAATTTACGATATTCATGGAGATGACAGTGTCATAGCATCTTTTTAGAACATCGGATATATCATAGATAGTTATCAAGTTGATATTAATCCTTTGATTGTTACAATTAGAAGGGAATCACAGTAACACAGTGGATAGAGCATTCGACTCGGGAATTGACAGACCTGCAATCAAGGGAGGACATCCAGCTGTAATTCCCCAGTTCCAACATGTATGTGTCTTCACCCCTATAATGGGGATTGATAATGACACATAAAACAACAAATAACAATATGGATACAAATGCGATAATGGATTCATTTTCATGTTATCACTTTTTCCATCAAGGGCAATTAGGGCATGTCTCCTCACCACTTTAGATTAGTTGATTTGTACAGAAGCACATCACACTTAATGCCTGTATTGCTCATATGCAAATAAATGCTAGCATTTTAGAAGCGCTGAATGCGTCTTGATTTCATCTAGATACTGTTTAGTATGAACAGCATTATTTTCATTCAAAATTTATCATGTAGAAGGGATATTTGAGAAGCAGATATCGTCCATTCTTTACTGTAATTTCATCGTGAGTTTTCCAGAACTCAGTATTTCTGATATAATATTCTCTATTATTTTAATTTTATTTTTTTTAAGACAATTCATTTAGTCAGTTCAGTCCTAATCATGTTGGGCATATCTGCAACTTGTTTGTTTATGATGCAGTAAGCATATTTTGCACCTTCATTTGTTGTAGTTCCCTACGCTGCCTAGCCTAACAGCCCCAAGTCCCTAATAGGTTCTCGTGCCCTATATGGGGTAGGGGTCGATGATGGCCATTTGGTCTCTTTTCCTGCTCCTCTTTTGAGCTGCTTGGCGTCCTCTTCTGGTTAGTAGCTCCGGAGATAGAGCCACAACAGAGACACTGCCACTCCAGGTCCTCAGGGGTTCAGTACGAATATGTTTCTAGCCATCATTATTCTTATCAAAACTTGTGATAACTTTTGACTGTAAGATGCCTAAAGATAATATTTATGATGTTGAAGAGACCTTTCATATGGAAACAAGAACTCAGTGAGTGGCTTCAAGTAAAACCGTATGAATTTTGCGTAATATACAAGTAAGAAACAACCTTATTTATCAGTTATTGGAAACATACTTTGTCATGATGACAAAAGATTATATTGGTTGAGTTAATTCAATAAACCTTTTAATATGGAATTTAAGGTTTATCATTGGTGGGAATATAAGTACTCATTTTGTAATATGCCTGTGCTATATGCAGATACCTGGGCTTTTTCCTAGGCTTAAAGTCTTAGATATAAAGATTAATTTTTGTGGTTTTGAGACGACACGCTCCTAGAATATGAGATTTCACTAGTACAAGTTAAATCACTGTATGATTGTTTGAATTTCATAACCTTAGACTGTGTCCACCCCCATGCAAATAGGGAATAGAAGTGAGACATAAAACGGTAAACAGCAACAGAAGCGTATTTCCACCAGGCATTTTATCGTTATTGTGACCAGGGAAGTTATTTTTTTTTTTTTATGAGCTTTTGGTACAGTTGGTAATTCTTCTGGTAATTCATTATCATAACCTATGTTAAATAATTGATCGACATTTACCTTAATGATTTCAAGGTTAATACTTGTGTGGAAAACCTTATTTTAATGAGAATTACATCAGTTTTTCAGATGCATATTACTGTTGCCTAACAGGATTACCATTGGAAACACAATTAAGGAGAAAAACACAATATAAGAACTAAAAGCCCCTCCAATCTCTTTAATCTTAAGCATTCTCTTGTGTTTACATGTATGCATACCGCAGGCTACCAATGTCAACCTCCAAAAGGCCCCAGGTTTCCTTGGTTTTCCCAGGCTCTGTCGGGAGTGCCGTTATGCTGAAATATAGCCCTATTTGGTAATTCTCTCTTGGCAACTAAAGCCAGTTAGTTAGGAGGGGAGTGAAACAAATAGTGACAGCCACACCCTTCTGGTAATTAGAGATTAAGACCTTAGATAAATAGGGGCTTCATCTAGTCATGTTGGGTATTAGCAGAGCTATGCACCAAATTTCTTGTGGATTTAGGTCTTAGATAAACAGGGACTTAAAATCACATTGGGTATTAGCATTGTTTTACACTGGAGGCCATTCCTGGGCAAGAAAGCGATAGGGCTGAAAGTTGAAGGTAGTGGAAAAAATGGAAAAACAGCGCAAAAGTGGATGAATTGATTGTGTGAATGAGGATTTGAGGGAGAAAGGGCTGAGAGAAGATCTGATGCGAAACCCAGGACTATGGATGAGCATTGTCAGGAGCTCTGAGCCCACAAAGATGTGGGAATGGGGACAATGAAAGAAAAAGGAACAGGAACTTCTAACTTTTATGTTCATCATTAGACCTCTTTTGAGGCTGGACACGGATTGAGACTGGGGAATCAAGGCTGGATGCCCTTCCTATTGCACTGCCGTGGGCTCGAACATAGGTCCATCACCTCCCAGTCAAGCATTCTACCGGTTATGCTATAATGGTCCCCAGCCAAGCATCCAAGGATCAATATGAAATGTATTTTTTCATCCTGAGGAAAGTTCTTATATGATTCAGGGAGCAAAATATATCTTTCTAAAAATACTACATATAAAAGAATGTCCTTTGTATGTTTCCCTACTTGTCATAAAAGTCGACTAATTGGGGTGGAACAACGGGACTGGGAATCCTCTCCTTTGTATTTTCTTCCCACAAAGAGTTAAGGATTTTGCGTTGACTCAGCCAACCCCCATATAAGGGGAAATATGGCTTTTGTATATAGAGGATTTTTTTTTCATTCTGATGATATGTGATGTTAACTAGCTAGAGTTTGTATATGAATAAAGATTGTTAAGAATAAATACTCATCTAGTTTAATGTAGGTGGTGTTCTTAGTTTTCTTACACGATAATAAGAACAATACTATATTTTAGTTCTTAATCTTATATGTGATGGGTAAATTAACTTGTGTTCTCAATTTAATGACTTAATATTAAGTAATATTATCTCCTTTATTCTCCTAATATATGTGATGGTAAAATTAGCTAGTGTTCTTAATTTAATTCTATATTAATAACATACCTCTTCTTGTTATTGTAATCATATATGTGGTGGTATCATTAGTTAGTTCTTTATTTCTCTATGTGTCAAAGTGCTTTTCTGTTGTGTGGCTCTGTCAATCTCAATTGGTGAAAGAAATCTCTACTTTGGAGTCTCGATCGTCATTGCCACCTTTTCTACACAACAAGCGGAAGTTCGACGACATCATGCAACTGCATGTAGACATTTATTCCGCAGCCACGAATGGGAAGGACTAAAATTCTATGATGGAATGTATACTACATATGCATACAAATGAATACATATATAGTATACATTTCATCACATTATTTACAAAATAAAACACAGTATTACAAGGGTGTAGAATTTTATTCCTCACTCTTCGCAGCTGTGGACAAAAACTCTACCTTTAGTTGCCGGAAGTCATCATATTTTTGCACTTGCAGACGAAATTCTTCAAAACGGCATAACTGGTCTTGATATAACTGTTGTCATATTCTCAGTAGACCTTCAGAAAATATAACTGTTGCCATATTTTCAGTAGACCTTCAAAAAAATATAACTGTTGCCATATTCTCAGTAGAATTTCAGAAAATATAACTGTTGCCATATTCTCAGTAGACTTTCAAAAATATAACTGTTGCCATATTCTCAGTAGATTTTTTCGTGTGATTTTTCTATGACCTTCAAAGATATGGTGTAAATATGTAGTTTTTCTTTGTCTCATGACTAAATACTCTACCACATAGATGTTTTAAAGTTACTTAGACAATATTGTGTACAGTATTCTCATTGTGAGTAGTAGAGAGATGTTGTCGAGTAATTTTTTTAGGGAATCCTCTTAATATATTATGTTTTAACAACAGTCACCCACACTACTATGAACTATGAACCCTTCATGTGTATATAGCCTCATTGCTTAATTTTATGAAATGCCGCCTTCTATAAAATGGAAATTTTTTAGGCCTATGCGTGTAATGTCAGTATTTTTTCCTTGCGGTTTATTCAGTGGCCTAATTTTGCCTATTTATTTATATTTTTTTTTTGCTGGATCAGTGGCACTTTAATTAGCCTTATATTTGAGGTGCCTAGTACTGTACTGGGCTGAATGCCAAAGCTACAAACTGCCAGAAAATGCATTTAAAGTTTCACAACTTTAAAACTTGGATAGCACAGTGCCTGCTCATGTTATTTTGATTTTGTTTTAAGTCTAACATCAAAATAACCCATGCATGGGTACAGATATATCAAAGCTTCAAAGTTGCAAAACTTTAAATGCATTTTCTGTCATTTTGTATATTGGCATTTAACCCACTATAGTACTGAGGTGCCTCATTTAATGTATTCAATTTATATATTTATCATAGTTGATGTTTTAACTTTTAATAGCTTTTTGTCCCATGTCTCAGCTTTTTACAGGTCATATACATAAAAACTATTAACTGTACATATTGTATATTTTTTGTCTCATATTTCAAATGGCTTTTTAGAGAGTGCTGCTCTATGCGTTAAAAAAAAGGTGTTTTCCCTCCCCCTCTTTATCAGTTAACTGATATAAGTTTGTGTGTTTTTCATAATGACAGACATCAACCTACAAGGTATGTCTGAAAAATGCAATTCTTGTAGATTTATTTAGATCATCATGAAAAAAATGTTTTGAATTAAGTTGTACTGAGTTTTGAGAATTATTTGGCATATTGAAATTGATGTTCTTATTATTTGTTAAGTAGTAATTCTAATATTGATTTTCATATAGTTTAGTTCTGCAATAGACATTATGTATTTGTAGTTATTTTCATATTTAGAATCTACTGTCAGTGTTTAATTGAGATGTGATTGTTTGTCTGAGCAAATGACTGATCTTTTCTGTATGTTTTCTAATTTAGTTTTGTTTTTACTAATTTCTTTTATTATTAGAAAAGCTTACAAATGCTGAAAAATCAACAGCAAATAAAGATCTTTTATATATTCCAGATATTTCTACAAAAGCTGCTTGATTACTTCACAGTATAAAAAGTCATGTTAGATTTTAAAGTACTTATACATTTGTCCCTCATCTTACACAGTTTTAAATAGTGTAGTTTTGAACATAAAGAATCAAAATATTTCAGTGTATAAAAAGTCATGTTTCATATTAAAGTATATTATATACTTGTACGCAGTTTTATATATTGTAGTTTTGAACATAAGTATTAAAAAAATTAAAAAGAATAAACTACAGAAGGATATACTTGTACATTTGTCCCTCATCTTACACAGTTTTAAATAGTGTGGGTGTGAACATAAACAGTCAAAAAATTTTGCTGTATAAAAAGTTATGTCACATTTTAAAGTACTTTATATACTTGTGCATTTATCCCTCGTCTTACGCAGTTTTAAACAGTGTGGTTTTGAACATAAGTGTTAAAAAAATTAAAAAGAATAAAATACAGAAAATTTTCCCTATAAGAGGAGCGCTTTATAACAACTACTATTCTCTTTTTACATAGCTATTATTTGTGTTTGGTAACTTTAGGTACAGTAGGGTAATCTGGGCATGAATTAAAGTTATAAGAGGTTAGAAATAGATTTTATGAAAAGCATAAACATAGAAACATAGATATAAATTGTATTAGGTACAGTTCAAGTACAGTACAGTAATCTGTGCATGATTTAAAGTCCACGTTTGATTGGAAATAGGTTATATGCAAAGGATAAGCATAGTTATTTCAGGGTCATATGCATTGGCAAGTTTTCTCTTAAACATGGAGTGTTGAGACCAATTGACATCATAAGATGAAGGACATTTGTATGTATGTATTGCAGTATGCCCAAAAATAGCTCCTTAAATGCCTTCGAAATTACCCGAACACCTGATGATAAATTAGAACCGTAAGATATTTCTTACTTACAATTCAATACAGTTTTGAATTTATATAATTTTTTAAGTAGCTGTCAAGACGTTGTTTCATATACCATAGTCATACTACCAGAATGGTACCAATCTGCTATGAATATCACTTACTTTTTGATGTATACATGTAACCTTCATAGGATGCAGGGGCTAGGACATGACGATGCTGCAGTATCATGTTTTTTAGTCTCTATTTTTTTATACTTTTATTTGAGAAAGTGATTCGTATGATCCTCAACTCATGCGGATGGTCATTACCGAAGATAAAATCTTATGTACAATATTAGCTTAATCCCCACTGGGTTTCATACTAAATTTATAAAGTTCTCACACAGAAACTCTGTTCAGAATTATGGAGTCTTTCTTTTAATTTAAAAGTGCATAAAAGGCCTTTGTATAGTAAATTGATTCAGAATTGTAACTCATTCCTTGTTTGTTTGTAAATTTTTATAATGAAAACGATATATCCAACTGAAGTCAACAGGTTAACAACAGTTAAAATAAACGACGTGAGTACGGGAGTTGTCTCATTCCTTGTTTGTTCTCACCTCTTCCATGAAAAATATTTGTGGATATAAAAATCCTCAGCTTCCCTGGCCCTTCATAGTCACCTATTGGTATTCCTATGGGTAAGTCCTTGTCTCTTGGACGGTTTCATTTTTTACTCTCTAACACTTCTCATATCTTCTAAAACCTATGAAATTATTTAGCATTTACCATTTCTTCACTTACAGAAGTCCAGTTATCAACATTTCTTGCACTAATAAATTGCTTTCTATTTTGCAAATACGTGATCTTACAAAACATTTAACTATGACCTGTAGTTCTAAATCTACTCATATCAAAATATCACAAGGAATGAGAATACACATTTTGTAATATTTACTATTTAATACATAACTTATTTTTCAAGTTTATACTGACTAAAGTATATTATTAATATTTAAAAGTTCTGTACCCATACCTGGCCATGAAACTAGAAGTAAATGAATTTGTAATAGAGTACTTATATTTAGAAATTTGATTCATAATGACCATTGCAGATGAGTCTGTAAGCACAGGTATATATGTGAGTGAGTTTGTTTTAACGTTAATCCAGTCTTTGTTTAAACAATGAATTTCATATATTCTTTGTTTACTGAATGAACACCAAGTACGAATTTGTCTTTTGAGTGTCTGTGAATGTAGTTTTAGTTCTTAGATTGTTCCTAAAGTTTTTTTAATAATGTTCATATGACTGTACATAAGTCATTGATGTATATGATGTATAAGTGAATATTATTTTGAAATAAAACTTTGCATATTTGGGCTGTAACTGCTAATTCAGCCGTTTTCCCCTGTCGCCCCTCACAGCCCCGCCGAAGATGGGACGGTGACAGTAGGGTTAGTTACACACACACTTGTGACCCACAATCTCTCTGTGTCCATTAATATTTACTCGAATGATCGTCGTTCATACGAAATCACAATTCGTAAATTGGAGAGATGTTTCGAGAGAACGGTCGTTGTGAAAAAGTAACTGGGCATTGACGTCCTCAGAATATTAATGGACACAGGTGGATTGACCACTCTGTGCTGTTTGGAAACTCTTAAACCAAACAATCACAGAGACCTTTTGTTGTCTAAGTCCCGCACTAATCCTCGTAAGACCCTTGTCCTTTCCCTCAATATCATAGTGAAAGAGCAATATCGTTGCAGCTATTATTGATGTATGATGAATATGAGCATATATTTGAATAATGCTGGTTCTAATCATCAACTCTAGATGATTTAATCAGCATTAATTGGCTTCTGAAATTAATTTGAAACCATATTTATCAGCTTTCAAGTGGTTGTGTCAGCATGGCGTAGCTCTATTGTGCTCATATTTCTTTTACAGAACTTGTTATAGCTCTGCAAAGCTAATATCACTTTATCCCCTTAATGAGTTGTGTATGTCAGTCTTTTATACATCTCTGTGGTTATGACAAAGCATATTTTTTTATCCTATTATCGTGTTGTTACCCACCCTTACACTACTGAAAGTTGGATTACTATTTTTTTTGTAATTACCTTACTGCAACCTATTCTAAGCATAATTAAACTATTATTTAAGTAGATAAAACTCCCAAACCTTCTACAAAGTTTATATATTTGATATGAATATATACCTGTTTGATTGCAAGCACCTAAGGTTTTCAGTTTTAGAATGTTAAAGAAATATTTCTGGATAATACAAGAGGTTCTGTGAAGCGTTTCCAGTTTTCCTCGTTTTAATACTGTTTTGTTGATAACCACTTTGGTGTGTATTGTTGTACTGTTGCAACGAACTTAGGTGTTCCCTTTGCTGTACACTGCACTCATTGGCTGTAGCTGGGAAGTGTACTCTTGTTATGTACAGTTGTAAATGTGATTGTTGTACACCACGTGGCGAACAGGACGTGCCACCTGGTGAATTGCCATTTATAATGACAGCCTTTCTGAATATATATCCCATAGTAGCAGTGCCAGTAGCAGTGCCTTGTGTCTAAGGTGTAGAAGAAAAAAAGATCAAAAAGAAAATCAAGACTATAATGTTTTAACTATTACAAGAAAAAGGTGGCAATGTATCTGACTGATACAGCCATCTTAAGTTTTACCGCCTAGACACTTAAACCATCTAGAAGACATTAAGGCTTTATAATTTTATTGTCACTTTTGCGTAGACCGCTGTACGCTAGTTTAGCTCCAGATAATGCTAGCTGAGTGCCCATAAGCGCTCTAATTACTTGCTGAATACAGCTTCATTATGCAGATACGCCATCAGCAAAGCTTTGATGGATGAACATAGGCATCTTGCTTTTGCAGAAAATTTTTTTCCTTGCTAGATAATTTCCTTACCAGTCTGATTGCGCAAGGACCTTAAAAAGGTCTCAACCTTTTTTTCCTTCTTCTTCTTGCTTCTTGTCATGTATCGCTCTTTTTCTTGATTATTACTGTTGCTCATACTTAGAATAACGAGAAATAGAAAACGTTGTAAGTTTCTCATTTACTTTTTAATGATCTTAGGTATTAATCTCAATCCTGAATTATTGTAAATGTTAATAGTGACAAAACATGTGCCATACTGACTCTTCAAAAGAAATTATGAAATCTTTATGCTGATCTATATCTTTTGAGCTTTCTAGATCGCCTCATTTTTCTTATCTGACTACAAATGTTTATCTTTCATCCATAGCCAAGAGCAAACTCAAGGCCAAATAGCCCCTAACGTACCATTACCAACAAGGTTTGTTGACTCAGAGAGTAGCTTTAGAAGATTATTATTTATTGGTAAAATTTATTTATAGAACCGTCTTTTTATTCTACAATTTTAGCTGCTAGATATACACAACACAGTCTGGATTTTTTGCCTTGACATTTTGGGTTTTATGATATATATTTAAAAAAAAAGAAGAATGCAGATAATATTTGAAACAAATTGTTCTCTTTATTGAAACTGCAGTTGCCATGTTCAGTGCATTTGTTCACAATTTCTCTTCTTCTCAAATAACATTTTTATTACATTAGTAACTTGAATCGCAATCAGTAGACATCTTAGAATGGCGGAGGGGAGAGTACCGCTGAAGTAATCCATTTGTAGTTAAGATACATATTGAATGTAGATACTGTTGTATACAGGAAATACAATATGTATTTTGGTCACTTTTTTATACTCATGCACTACGTAAAGCTTTTGCAATATTCGAAATTTCAAGTTACTAATAACTTAAATCAATTGGGAATTATCCAAGCATCTTGATACTGTGCATGTCATTACGATCTGTTCCTTATCCTTGCCAAAATACACTTCTCTATCAGTTTACTTTACTTACATTACTTTATACACAAGTATTTTCATTTTTTCCTGTTTTTTCCTCTTGAAAACTATTTTTCTTTTTCATATACGGGGAAAAGGAACTTCATTTAATAGATTTTTTCATATTACAAAATATAGCTGGTTAGTTTTGCATGAGAATTTTTCATGAAACAAATGCTGAAGAAGCATATATTTATATTCACTACTTTTTCAATACTTTTCCCCCACTGATTCTTCTTGTTTATTCTCACAATATAAACTTTTTTTTGGATGGGGATTTACATAGTTCCTAACAGCGAGAGATTATTTACCTAGAATACTAATAGAATATCTTTATCATATGTTTACGTATGTTTGAGAATAAGCCATTTGGCACTGTATTTACCTATCACCCGATGACATCAGTCTCCACTCTAGGAAGGTAAAAAAGAAATAAAAAGGTTTAGCTTTTTGGAGTTACCAACAGCTCCAATATAACTATGCTATGCCTGTGTACAGCTCCCCCTCGATCCAGAAATCCCCCCAAAAAACCTTTTCCCCCTCACTTTATCCAGGCATGAAATGAATGACAGTGTACCACACCACAAAAGAAATCTCCGTAGGACCGTACTTAGATATGTGGAGATGTCTTTGGGAGTGACTGATATGATACCTTGTTTGTCATTTTTTACTCTTTGTGTGTTAGTATGAGTTAGGCACATGGATTTCTTTTGTGAGTGGATGGGCATGGACCTTGGTTTGTGGGCTGTAAGCCTTAACATTGCAGGGCGTCGCCGTTCCCTCCCATCTCCCCAGACAGAAGAATGGGTGGCCCATACCTTACGGTGGCGCCTCTTTGAACGGGTGGTGGGTTAACACCTTGTGTGACCTGGTCACTCGCCTAACCCCTCTAGCACTGCTGACACATTAGACGATGACTGTAACTTGAGCTATCTCAGGCAGTTCTTTTCACATGATGGTGAGCTTCATGTCCATTGTCACTTCTGATCGACGCCTCTCTTACATTAGAACTAGATGACATTGTTGACAGGCATGATAATGGACCAAATTCTCTGAGAGCCACCGCCACTGTGACTTGAATTTCTGCTGGATGCGATTGCTTTTTTTTTTTATTTATTACTCTTAGTCGTCTTGAGATGCACTAGCAATCTCATGAATATTAAGTATTGATGCTTTTCTGCAACAGACACAATTTTTTGCATGGCAGGAATTACAGCAAGATGCATCCGTCATGTCTTTTGTTACGAGTGAATTCCAATGTCTTTTTGATGCATCCATTTTCAGTCATGTAAGAACAGAAACACCTAGGTTAAGATCATTTCATTTTACAGCTAGAGATATAGTGTGCTACACACAGCAGTATATGTAATATAACAGCACCGTAAGGTTAGTTCAGTTGATCAGTCATTAACCTTAGTTATCTCACATTCCATATCATAACTATATGTAGAATGTTCAGTAATTACTTTCTTTTTACCATACTGTCATTACTTTATTCAGAATTTATCAAAGTTATTATCATCACTCTTTGTTTATGTATATCATTAACTGTATTTGATATGATAAAGAAAGGCTGATGTGTAAGACTTTTTAATCTCTATGAAGTAAACCAGAGCTTTCCAAATTTGTCTAAAAGTTTGCAAACATAGAAATATGTTACAAAATAACCTTATTCTATCAGAACTAGAAACTTCACTACTGAAATTCAGTTTTCACAAGCAATTCTGAGCACATTAGCCCCATATAATATCAGTTCCTCTCATATTTTCACATCCGTATGATATGTACGTTTTCCCTCGTTAATAAGCCTCCCTAATGCAGACCTGATGGCGTGGGTACCGTCCTGGCAGAAGAAAAGGAGCGCTTCCAGAATATCAAGGATAGGTTAAGAGTCCTCCTCGAACACCAAATCACTAATTTTATGTAAGTTTGAATTTGAATCTTGTACTTAATTTTACATTATAATTGATATTATGTATTAATTTGTGAATATATTTTGTTATTTAATTATTACATTTAACATGTCTCTATTGGTCCCCATTTTGGGGTAGACAGATTAATTGAAGCTGAGGAATGAAGGCTGGAAGCCCTTCCATCCTATCACCCCCCATATTATATGTTTATACATGTATTCTTACCTCATAAATTCTGTATTTATTTGATGCTCACGTACCATTCGTGCCTTTGACAGGTATTGCTTCCCATTTGGTCGACCAGAAGGTGCCCTTAAAGCCACTCTGTCCTTGCTAGAAAGAGTAAGAACCTATTTCGATGTTTTTCGGTTACCCATATTTATTTATTTCTTTATTTTAGGGTTACCCACATTTATTTCTTTGTTCCAGGCTTACCCACTTTCATTATTTCTTTGTTTTAGGATTACCTTCATTTATTCATGACTTTGTTATTCAGGTTCCCCTCATTTATTTTTTCCTTAATGTTACCCGCATTTATTTATCTTATGGTTTAGGGTTACCCACATTCATTAATTTCTTTGTTTTTGGATTACTTCAATTTATTAATTTCTGTGTTTCAAGGTCACCCACATTTATTTGTTTGTTTTAGGGATGCTAGTATTTATTTAGTTCTTTCTTTTAAGATTAATGGCATTTATGTATTTGTTTTAAGGTCACCTGCCTTTATATGTTTCTTTGTTTTGGGGATACTAGTTTTTATTTAGTTATTTGTTTTAGGGTTACTGGTATATACTGTTTGTATTTCTTTGTTTTAGGGTTACCCACATTCATTTATTTCTTTGTTTTAGGGTCACTGTCATTTACTCATTTCTTTGTTTCATGATTACTTGCATTTCTTTTATTTCTTTATTTTAGGGTTACCAGTAGTTATTTATTTTTTCTTTTAGGATTACCCAAATTCATTTATTTCTTTGTTTTATGGTTACCTACATTTATTTATATCTTTGTTTTAGGGTTAGCTGCATTTGTTTATTTCTCAATTTTTGGGTTACCAGTCATGATTTCTTTGTTTTAAGGTTACCTGTATTTATCTATTTCTGTTTTTAGGGTTGCCAGTATTTATTTGATGGTTTTAGGGTTACAGGTATGTATATGTTTCTTTGTTTTAGGGTTACTGGTATTTATTTGTTTCTTTGTTTTAGGGTTACCAATATTTATTTAGTTTTCTGTTGTAAGCTTACCCGTACATAGTTATTTCTTTCTTTTAAGGTTACCCACATTTAAATATGTCTTTGTTTTAGGGTTACCAGTATTCATTTATTGCTTTGTTTTAGGGTTACTGATATTATTTATATATATAGACAATAGGTTTACGCTATATATTATATATTTTCTGACCTGACAAGTAGGAGTAAAGTATTTTCTGACCTGACAAGTAGGAGTATAGAGAGCAATGTTTATATATTTACTTGTTAGAGTAAAGTATACATTTTCTTACCTGTCATGTTAAATACTTTACATTACTTTCCAACATAAAAAAAAAATTATAGTCTTAAGATACTGTAAAGTCTTCTCTTGAAAAATCTCTTAAAATAGTGAGAAGGTTTAAGACTTAAAGAAATCAGACACATTGAATGTCAAAGTGGGTTTTCTTTCAACCACCACACATGTGCATACATTTTCAAAATTGGATTTTCTTTTATCCAGCACATATACCCATTCATGTCAAAAGTGGATTTTTTCAGCCAACACGCATATGCGTACATATCAAAAGTGGGTTTTCTTTCAGCCACCACATATACGTAAGCATGTTGAAGTGGGCTTTCTTTTTTTAGCCAGCACACATACTTATTATAGTGGGTTTTCTTTAAGGCACCACACATATATGTCAAATTGGTTTTGTTCATCCACCACACATACTTGTACATGTCACAGTTGGTTTTCTTTCAGCCACCACACATATGCGTACATTTCCAGAGGGCATTTTCTGTCAGTCACCACGCATACATGTCAGTTGGGTTATCTTTCAGCCACCACACATACATATCAGAGTGGGTTTTCTTTCAACCACCACACATACATGGCAAAGCAAAGTGGGTTTTCTTTCAGCCACCAAACATACATGTCAGATTGGGCTTTCTTTCAGCCACCAGGCATACGTGTACTTGTCAAAGTGGGTTTTCTTTCAGCCACCAGTTACATCCAAGAATGGATTTTATTTTTTCTCCTTGATATGACTATTTCAGGTACTTATGAAGGATATAGTGACACCCGTTCCACCAGAAGATGTGAGGGGCATGATCAAAAAGTGCCTTGAAAATGCTGCTCTCCTCAACTACACTCGCTTGTCTGCTGAGACGAAAATTGAGGGTAAGGGATACATGAGTCCGCTCTTTATAAACGTGAAGCTATTTGCATCGTTTTTGCTGAAGCTTGGGGAAAAGTCACAAAGATAATTATTCTTTGATAATTATTTTTCAGTCTATTTCCAAAATATGAATCATGTCCTGGTATTGATAAATTTATATGTAGTTACTGAGGTAGAGAAGTAGGTAATGATTTTCTATTCTCCATGAATTACAGTTATCCTGTATCAATTTTAAGGCCATCCTTTTGCTTAAATATATATTTATGGTGACTCTTAATATCAGTGGTTTTACATGAAACAAAAAGTAAAGAGTCTGCTGCCACCCATATTGTCATTGTCTTTTAATCTGTCGAAGATGTTCACATTCCAGAAAAAATTTTAGTAATTATATTACATGGTCAGTTTAAGCAAATTCTTATAATAAATTTATCAGAATTTGTAATTTTTGAGTTCTATTTGAGAGTTGAAAAATTCCATAGGTGTACACTAAACAAAGTTATGGATAAAAAGTGGATGTGTCGCATAAGGAATACTGTATGTATAACTAGTTTCCTTATTTGCAATAAAGGAAGTACATAAAGATTAATTTGCCTAGTACAACAATTTTCTCTTGATAATTAACATAATGATTCCTTGTCAGAGAGGTAAGGTTATTTTACAGAAAGTTCCAAGACGCAATGCTTCAGATATCTCCTTTAAAGAGTGTATTGAGAGAGCCTCTTTCATTGAGGTACATATCTTTTTGCCAAAAATTATCTATGATAGCAAACCCTCTTCAGCCTTGCTATGCGATCTTTTAAAGGTCAATCTTCATCGTATACCTAGGCAAATGGGATTTCATTGTAAAAGATAATTTCTAGCAAAGGTACCTGTACCTCAGTGGTAGGAGCTCTCGCTATACACTATATAAGCGATATCGTAAACAATGTATCTTGTAGCCTTATGTAATATATGTACCTCTCTCATGCAAAATTATCATGTAAAGACTAAATTATACATAATTCTACCATCCAAATTTGCTATTACATATTTTATACTATTTTGTAAGATTTTCACATGTTGACTATATTCTTATATCATGGGAATTTTTATTCCAATTAATATTCACGAGATTTCATATTAACTTATTAATTCCAAAGGTGGAGAAGCAACGTTACAAGGTAAAATGCACTGCACTACTTATATATATTATCGTCTTAGTTATTTAGATTTTTGGATCTTGTAGAGATGAGTAACCCCCCAAACTAGTAGATTACGTTAGGTTGAGGTAGGTGACTTGCCTTGTAAATATTAATAACCTTAAAGCACCCTAGGGTTTCTCTTCTTTACAAGATTCAAATTCGTTAGTGCATGTAGAGAACTAATTGCCTGGGCCAGCTCGCTCCAAAAGCCGTACTTTTGTATTCTGTGTTTTAATGAGTGTTACTCCTATTTTTTTCATTTTTAACTGATGTTTTAATTATTATTATTCTGTTTTTATTAACAGTTCAGTGATGTTGATTTAAGCTCTTGTTATAAGCTGGTTTTGGAATTGAGAGTATCTGTTTTATCTTCAACTCAGTTACTAGAGATATTCAAGCCTACTGAAGCCAAGATGTGTTAGCTTTGGCTATATTGAATTGACTTCACAAGAGACAAAGCTTTTATTTGGAGATAAATTGGTTGCAAATTACTATTTATAATAAGGAGGCATACCAACTTCTACATTTATATATATATATATAATTTTTCTAAAACTTTTCTCCTATATACTTTGAATCATGCCTGGAGTACTTCAATATACTTAAACTTTACCTAATGCACTTTAAATTTGTGTAAAATTAGTACTCTTGTTGCTATGCGGTATATTTTTATGGAAAAATGTTCTGAGATTTTATTTTTATTGATATTTTCAAATTGTGTGATCAAATTTGCGTTATCGAAAACCGCACAAGAAGCAGGACAGCTGATGATGATGCACTGTTTTATGTATTGCAACTAGTCCCCATTCGAATGTGGATGGACACAGACATGTTAGAGCTAGGGAATAAAGGCTGGATGCCTTCACTGATGCCCCACAGTGGGATTGAGCCTGCTTCAGTTTCTTCCCAACTTGACCTATGAGGAAGTGGGTTAGTTCACAAAGCTATTACAGTTCTTAATGTGAAATGGCCTCATATTTTGCATACTTTCCGTCCACAGGTATTAGATTAGAGTACCGAATATATAAAATTGATAATCATCATACTCTTACTCCAGTGCCAAAAAATACAAAATCACATGAAAAATATAGAAATATACATATACATGTAAGCAGAACCCTAAGCAAAATTTAGTATTATGCATATTAATGTAATTAAATCTAGTGGTACCATACACTAATACAGGTAAGGGCCACACTGTCCTTCTGAATAATGTCTTTTTGCATATAATAAAAAAATATTATTATTATTATTATTATTTACAGTATTGCTTTTGTTGCTTTAAGATTATGTTACAGTAATTAGACTATTCAAGTAGTATGTTATTAGAACCTTGTACATGCTTACATGTGATGCTTGCTCAATTTTCTATTCGCTTAATATCATACCTGGTTAGAGTGATACCTGAAGGTTAGGCAGTGCGATAGTAACCTGTCTATGTTGAATAATATAGTCACCTTAATAACTTTTCTCAATTTATATTTGGTCGTTCAATATATATGCATTATTTAATGGCTGATATTCCCCTTATAAGGGGATGGCCGAGTCAAAACACACATTCACCAAGAGGTAATATACCTCGATCATACCACTTAGCTTTTTCTAGGATAAAGAGCCACCACAATTCCCCCACACCCTGGGGCCATCCACCGGGTAAATGGGGTAGGATCTTCTGCCTTTAGGCCTGAAAGCCACTGCTGGTTTACCCCTGAACATCACTTGCAAACCCCATGTGGTTGACAGTGTTAATGTCCTAAACAGTGTTAATATAGTTAACATAGTTGACAAACAGAAAAAATCATATACATTCATAAGTACTTAGTTTATTTTGCTACCAGTCTTAGCATTATCAAGCGTAGAAACTTAGGTACAGAATATTTAGGTATTTTTCTATATTATGCAATGCTTAATAGAGTAGGACAATCAAAAATAAGTAAATGGATCACCGTAGATGTGCAGATTGCCTATATAATTATATGTATTCTATCCTATGGGGAAAGTTTTTTATTTTGAGAACATTACATCTCCATAACGCCTTATCCCCTATATCCTCCTCCATCACACCATACACCCTCATGTCCTCCCTCACCAAAGTCTTGAACCTCGTCGTTGGCTCTCTCCCCTTCCTTCCCGGCAACTCTATCCTTGGTATCCTTCTCCCAACATCCCGTCATCCTTCCTCAGCACATGTCCAAACCATATGTTTCAATCCTAAGTGAAATAGGAAATAAATAGGAATATTCAGTGACCACCATGGCCGAGCAGTAACACTCGCGACTTTGATTTGTCAGATCATGGGTTTGCGGCCAGCCACGGTTTGAGGTTAGAAAGGGCATTCATGTAGTTCAACAGTCTCACTTGCTAAAGCTAATATCCTTTTCAAGAAGGCACTATTCTAACCCTTAGTAGAAAAGGGAGTTCATGAGGTTACACCAATCACATTTAAGATAAAAATTCATGAAATAGAATTACACTAACAATTATTTGCCTCTATATACCCACATTTTTCAATAAACAGAGGACCTAAGTGGGGAGAACGCTGTCTCAGCAGGCAGAAAACTAGACGATCTAATTCACCTGGCGGAGTTATGTGTTGACCTCCTGCAGCAGAATGAGGAACACCATGCAGAGGTAAGTCGAGTGTGTTAACACTAGCGCTTATCTTCCTCTCCTCTTCTATTATTTCCAGTTTTTCTTCTTTCATCACTTTTTTTTATAGAAACAATTTTTTTTTCGTACTAGGGCACTAAATGGATAGAACGACGAGTTTCATATATTAGGCTAATATGAACTTATAACACTTTATTAGGAACACGAAAAGGTCTGAGTACATGGATACGGTAGTTAAAAGATGTTTTCTATGAATGTTGGTTAATTAATTTGAATTCTGAAAAGGAAGATATGAACTTATAACAATATGTAAGGATCACAAAAAAGATTAAAAGCATGGATACATTTCGTAATAGATTCTTGGAAAGACTAAGATCTGTCAGGCACATGGTATAATCCTTGTGAACTTATTTATATTACCTGACTGGATTTTAAGTCCCTCAGTTAAATTTTTAGCAAATATTAATCAAGATTGCAACGTATATGTCAGACTTTTATGTTGTTTTATGCCATCCATGCCTTAGGAGAAGACTGGAAGGAATAAGTAACTAGGAGACATTCTTTATCAGAATTTATTAAGATTAGGATGAATTTCAGAATTTTATACTGTTTTATGCCCTGCATGCATTAAGAAAAGATTCAAATAATTAAGAATGCAGGGAAAATATTTTAGCAAAAACTACCAATCTTAAAACGCATATGTCAGAATTTTATATCGTGATATGCCCTGCATGCCGTAGAGGAAGAGAAGAGGGATGTGAAAGTAGAGGCTAGGACATAGGGGCTGGCAATCCCTTATTCACTTATTGCATTTCCTTCTGGTATGCAGCATGTAAGTCAAGACAGCCGCAACCCCAGTCATTTTGTCGTGGTTGTAGCAAACCTGCTGCCTTCTGAAGACCAGGACATCATGTATTAAAAAGTAGTATAATAATCCAGGAGAATGAGAAGATTTTTCTTTGTATACATGCTTGTCATTAATATGGCTCTCTTACTTTTTATGTTTTGCACTCCCTTCTTGTCCTACTGATTTTTATTCTTTATTTTCATAAACGAATCTTCTATTTTTTTTACTGTAAAGAGGGTATTGCATACATTTAATCATGTATGCATACATATGGAAATTTATGATCTCCTTCTTTGGGTAAGTGAAATGTTCCTGTGTATTAAATTGCTTTGTATATTATCCAGAAATACTCATATTATATGCATAACTAATACATACACACTCAACCCACACAAGAGATTATCCGAAATGGGATGGGTACTTTTTGGCGCTGCCCTTTTGGCTCCGCTCTTTTGGCAGTAAACTATTTTGGCGTTGCCCATTTGGCACTAACCTCATCTAGCCAAAACAGCTTAGTGCCAAAATGGGAATACCAAAGCAGTTCAGCACCAAAATAGTGGTGCCAAATAGTCCCATTCTGATCCAAAATTATCCCCACCAAACACAATATTCACTCTTTGCTATACTTGTTTGTCCATAGTTTGACTGGAGGTGTGTTCAGATAAGTGTTTATCTTTTATGTTCTACCAAGCACATCATTTAAATTACAGAATACAAGAAAATTAATTATATATACATCTGCGTATTATATGTTAAGTGTATTACATGTGTACTAATGTTTTAAATGTACTTCTCCTCTGCTCTCTCTCTGGTTTGTAGGCTTTCAGATCGGTGAGTGTTTAGTTGGCAGTGTTTATTGTTACTTAGCAAATGATACCATTTGAATTGATTCACACTGAACAAGGATTTGTTTTCACCGAACAATTAGAGGCGAGTCGTCTGTACCCTTCTCAGTGCATATTTATTATGGGTTAATTTAAATTAGAAAGTTTTTGTGAAGCGAGTTACTCTTTCTCTTCTCATAGTGTTATCATTATGTGCTAATTTGAAATAGGACACAGTATTTGTGTTTGTTATGATATAAGCTTATTTTACCACGACTCGTCTCGACTTTTTTTGGTCAGAACAGAACCTAACAAACACACTCTTCTCTTGATACACTTTGAATCAGTACATTTGCAGAAAGTTTTCTGAATTATAAAAACTACTTAAAGCTATTCTAATGTGGGTCATTCAGATGTCATCATTTATACAAATTTTTATATATAATTTTTTGCTCGCTTCAAAGCACAAAAATAATACATTGTCAGTAATAGAGTTTTCAATAATTTCATTTTTAAATCCAGCACTATGCTTTCAGTGTTGCACAAGGATTATTTAGGATTTTGAAAAGAAATTATATTGCCAACTTCTCTAAATACTAAATACCCTGTATGCCGTAAATAAAAAAAAATTCTCCAGATACCCTTGCAAGATTTAAACGTTACCCCATAAATAAAAAAATATTCATTGGACAAGCTTGCAATATGTGCACGCTTCATATATATATTCTATGCATTTTTAATAGTTTTCAAAGTATTTTTCGTTATTCCCTTATGTAATTTTCACTAATATTGACACATGATTTAAAATTATATGAATTTACAGTATGTAAACTCAATTACCTATTTGTACTTTTTATATAATTTATTATTTTATGTTTAAATATCTCACCTAAATATCCCCCTCCCATTATTGTGCACATTACTTTTTGCCAATATAGTAAACATATAAATTAAATATATTAATAGAAATACTGTATTGCAAAAATGAGAGATATTTGATAAAAGTAATAATTTTAAATTGTCCTTTCATAAGTAACAATTTTGTAGTTGTTTTTAATGTAGTAATATTATAATATCTTGTAATATTCATAGGTACATTATATATTAATTGACTTGAAATTTGTTGTTACAATTGTTGGAATTAAGATTAAAGTCTTGTCATAGATAATCACATGGAAAGAAATTTTAAAGTTGTCATGTAAATAAGATTCATAGGTGTTATGGTATTTAAATTCCTGTACTATATGGGAAAACTTTATTCCAGTACCCCTTATTTAACAGCCCTCGTTATGCTAAGAGACGTATGAATCTGTTTCACGAGAAGTACAGAAATATCATAACTAGGATTATTTTGACTATGGAAGGAAAGTGGGAAACAGTGGAGTACCTTAGCACTTTCGAGTACATTTATCTTCCAATCTTCAGAGGTAGCCTCTGAAAATGGATAGATTAATATATTCCGAAGTGCAACAATGCCCCATTAAGAGGCATGCGTTTGAAAAAGTATTTTGCTTTCATCTGGAAAAGAGCTTTGCATAAAAAAATTCATCTGGAATAAACTTCACACCGGAGAAACCCAAGATATATGTACCATTTCTATGTTGGAAAATTTGCTACATACCTGGAAAATATATGTTACTAGCATTAATATCTTTAACCTAAAAAGTCTCAAGAACTATCTGTTTTTCCTTTACTCATGCAATTTATTTATCACTGGCACAAAGTTCTTGAAAGTTAAACCAAACAGCCCAAAGAAATTGTGTTCATTACCCCTTTTGAAAAGAAGAACCAGTGGCTTAGAAATTAATGCTCACTGGATGAAAGATTTTAATGTGTCATAAAGTTTCTAGAAATATGCATTGTTGCTTTATTTGAAGTAATATTTATCCCCAAATATAAACATTGTTGCTGTATTGGAAGAAGCCATATTCATCCCTGATAAATATATTTATTGGAATAAAGTCTTTTCTAATAGTTTGATTCTTTCAATGTGCAATTTTTTTTTGTAAGTTCGTCCATGAACAATTTAAATTTGGATAACTGAGAACATTTTTTTTTCATTATGTGTTGAGCTTACGTGTGTTGTCATGAGGTGAAAGCGATAGTAAGTTTCTATGTGCATAATGTCCCGCTTTCTCTATTGTGCTTTTCTAACCATACTTTCTCTTTCTCCTCCTCCTCTCTTGTGTGTACACAGGATAAAGTAAGTAACTGTTGAGCATGTGTTTAGTTACTAGATTTTATATTTTTTATTGCTGCATGAGTATATATTTTTTTTATTATTATTCTCTTGTTTTCCATCATATCCAACGAACATTAGACACTTTTGTTGGAACTGCAGAAATACTTAAAACATCTGAAAATTTTATGCATGTTTTATTGATTTTGTCATTCTATTCTTTTACATCTTATCCAACGAACATAAATAAGACACTTCTGTTGGAACTGCAGAAAAACTTAAACATTTACTATTTATTGCATGTTTTATTCATGTTATCATCCATAAACACTTACTACAGCATTGAAAAAATTGCCCTCACATGCCTTTAATTGCAGGAACTCATCGTTGTTTCATACCTTTCTAAGTAATTAAGGTGTTACCATGAGGTTTTACACTTAGATTTTTATTTCCAGTTTTCACACGGTATTAGAGGGTTGTTTTGGCTTACTGCCATTGCAATCCACCTACTGATATTCTCAGTTAATTTTAATGCAGTTGCATTAAATTACTTCATTGTAGAGTGAACATGCACTAATATTACAGTTGTCCCGCATCTTACGTGATATCAATAACATGATTTGAACATACATGGTCCATAAAAACCTGAACATTTTCCCCTTGAAATATACATTATAACAATCACCGTGCACAATTAGTCCCTATTTGAATGGGGGTGGACACAGACATGTTGGAGCTGGGATTAGAGCTGGATGCCCTTCCTAATGACCCACAGTGGGATGGATCTCGTGTTAGTGGGTTCCCAACTCACACACCTACTACTGAGCTACCATGGCCCCTGCTGTGCTAGTTTTTCACGAATTTAATTGTGCTAGGTAAACTTGAAGTATAATAATCTGGACACGATTTAAAGTTTAGAAATGATTGGAAATGTGTTAGTTTTATAATATTGATGCTTTTATACGAGGGTATTGAACATACATGATTGCATTGACGGGGGACAACTGAACTATTATTGAGTAGTGGAAGCCATATTTCAAGTACTGAATGCCTTTTTTAAGTGTTGGTCGCCATTTCTAAATTTTGAAAACCATATTTTTTAAGTGTTGAAAGCCATTTTTAAGTGTTGAAAGCTATTTTTAGTGTTGGATGTCATATTTTAAGTGTTGGAAGCAACTTTTTTAAGATGTATTCTGTCTGAATCAACTAATAGATTCCTTGTGTGAATTGAAGTTTTCACTAAACTACTGCATCTTGACTGTCATATATGGTTTTCCTTTCCAAGCAATACTCTCTGGATGTCATAATATTTTACTACGTGACCAAAGACAGTATAATGTGACAGGTTTTTTAATACTATGCAGTTTTTAATATTTGCATAAAAAGATGTATTGTATATTTTTAACATTTCACTACTTTTCTTGCTTAAGCTGATTTCCCATGATTTTCACTGCATTTCTATTTAATATTTGTAATTTGAATACAGACTGATATAACAGGTTTGTTATAGTGACAGTCTTATAAGTGACTTGGGTATAATTTTGAAATGGCAGGAGTTTCTATGGTGATAGTCTTATATGTGACTTGAGTACAAACTGATATGATCGTTTTTTTATGGCGACAGTCTCATATGTGACTTGGGTACAAACTGATATGACTGATTTTTTACGGTGTCTATCTTAAATTTACATGCCAAGATTTTTTTAATATGAATAATAAAAATTTTCGATAGCATTCTTCATAGCTGTAGTAAATTTCTCTGTAGCTTGTATATTGAACCAATACTTAGATGTTTTATTTTTACTTTTGCTTTGTTAGTTTAATACTTATTGAATGGGCTAGAACATAGAGATATTTATTTTCTTATTTTTTATTATTCTTACACACTATAGTTTTATTAAGTGTTCATTTATTTCAATCAGTTTTGCAAACAGACTCTCCAAATATGAATGCCTTAGGTCCCAGAAGTCCGTTCATAGGTAGAATTGTTAGTAAATTGTGTTTAGGTAAAAAAAAAAAGTACTTTACAGTACATACATGTGCAGTACTGTAAAGTACTTAGGCTAATGACACTTAACTACTTAAAACATAAAGTATACAGTATTAATGAATGTTAATACTGTATGTATTAAAATAATGCAGTACAGTACAGAAATACATACATTAATACCTTTCGTATATAATGGGTAGGTTTTCTGTTCGTATCAGTGAACGTTCATAACTCGGTTGTTCAAAAGTAGGAGAGCTTTTGTAAACGGGAATATATTTATTTTTTCTCAGAAACTTCTGAATCCGCTCATAGACCCCAAACATTTTCCCATATCATGAATTCAGGTCTTAAAGGAAGATGAGATTACACCACATATAGAATTAAATTTATCTAGAAATGCTATGCCCTAGAGGGTGCTAATTCTGAGTTCAATCTAGAAATGCTATGCCCTAGAGAGTGTTATTTCTGAATTCAGTCTAGAAATGCTATGCACTGCAGTGCAGTATATGAGTTCTATTTAGAAATTCTGTGCTTTAGAGGGGGTTGTTTCTGAATTCAATCTAGAAATGCTGTGCCCTAGAGTGCATTATATGAGTTCAATTTAGAAATGCTATTCCCTAGGGGGTATTATTTCTAGAAATGCTATGCCCTAGAGGATATTATTTGTAACATATCAATCTAGAAATGCTATGCCCTAGAAGATATTATATATAAAATATCAATCTAGAATGCAATGCCCTGAAGTGCATTAGTTGTGAGTTCAATCTAGAAATGTTGTGCCCTAGAGAGTATTATTTCTAGAAATGCTATACCCTTATTAAATATCAATCTAGAAATGCTATGACCTAGAGGGTATTATTTGTAGGAATGCTGTTCGATAGTTAAAATATCAAACTAGGAATGCTATGCCCTAAAGGGTATTATTTATGAGAATATCGTTCTTACTCTATAATTATTCATCCCTTTTTATTTCAAAATATAAGTGGAATATTCATATGGAATGATATATTCATTCCAGCCATTATTTGTTCTCTAACTATATATTTTACAAATGAAATATTTTCTTTTATTCACCCTTCTTCTCTTTTAAATTATAAGGAATGCTTCCATTGCCAATAATGATTCCACCTTTTGATCTTTTAAATATAGTTCTCTTATCATGTGAAATACCATTTTTCCATTTCCAATAACTATTGTACCCTCTGCTCCTATCATCCGTAATGATGTCACCCATTACTCTCTCATTAAATTCTGTATTATTTCGTGGAATATTTCCTTACTCTTTTAGGTGTATAAATATGATTTTCTTTTATGCAATTATGAATTTTTTTTTCTTTCATCAACGATAATAAGTCATTATTTTGATCTGTAAACACATATCTTTAGTATTATATGGAAAATAGCATTTATTATGTCTGAAATATTCACTTACTTAGCTGAAATAAAAACAAATAGCATTAACTGAATGTAATATATATATATATATATATATATATATATATATATATATATATATATATATATATATATATATATATATATATATATATATATATAGATGTGTGTGTGTGTGGTCATCTTAAGTCATAAATACAGGAGAAAGTCTCCATAGATTGCAATTAGTAACTTAGTATTCTTGAAGACATACAAAGTGAGTTCTGTCTCAGATCTGCTGTTATCATTAGTGCGCACGATAGATTCTAGTCACTGTAGTAAGACAAAACACTACTCAATTTCTTTTTATCAGCTTTGCACTGAAGTTAATTGTTGATTTCAGGCTTTTGCATGGTTCAGTGATCTCCTCGTGGAGCACGCGGAGATATTTTGGTCTCTGTTTGCGGTTGATATGGACCAGGTCCTGGCGGAACAGCCTCCAGACACGTGGGACTCCTTCCCACTCTTCCAAATACTGAATGATTACCTTAGAACGGATGGTAAGCTGCAGTACCTGCGATTATTTTTCATGTTGTTTTTGCTATTCATTTAGTGCAATGGCTTGAATAAGCCCTTTAAATATGTTTATTTGTTTTTTTTTTATTTCTGCAAGTATGTTATGAACATATGATTTTGATGTCTTTTGATAATTCCATAATACAATCGATCATTTTATACATATGTAACTAAAATGGTGAACTAGGTCTTCGTTTTATTCCATAAGCATTGTTTTACTCCTTGGCTGTAAGACGTGTTCATGAAGTTATATAATTAACCTCATAATAGAATGACTACAATAAAGTCTTGTTTAAAAAAAAAATCTACTTCTTTTATATGCACTACTTTCAGAACATTAAGAAAAAAAACACGTCTCTTTCCAGACAACCTCAAGAACGGGCGATTTCACCAGCACCTGCGCGAGACATTCGCACCCATGGTAGTGCGTTACGTAGACCTGATGGAGTCCTCGATAGCTCAGTCCATCCACAAGGGCTTCGAGAAGGAACGGTGGGAGAACAAGGGGTTAGTATGGAGGCCGTTGATAGAGATTATACATTAATGCCGAGAGAAAACGATACCTCGGCTTTAGTCATACCTGCATCATTTTCTCTGGCTTTTCTCGCACCTATTGTCAGGTTTATAGCACATACAGTATAATCACAGAGCAGGCTCCAAAGGTATTTTTTGGTTTGTTTGCAATTTGAGATATTTAATCCTTTAATGTAAATCAGAAGAGATTTTTTTTTATTAATAGTCACCCAGAAGTATTTATCCTCTTTGAAGAAGAGTCATAATCTAGAACTCAAGATATAGAATATATTCTCTTCCAAATATTGCTTCAGCTTAATTTACCATTTAACACTTATATGATAATTACCTGGACCAAACATCAAACAGTACATAATTCCAAAACACTTCTATACTATAGCATTTTCTTACCTAGTTTTTTAGTCTATAGATATTAAGCAAACTGTCTACATATGCCTATAATACAAAGAAATATAGATCATTTCATTTTAGACCATTTCTCAAGACATTTCAGGAAGAAATATAATTCCTAAACATTTCTCAACCATTGTAGTTGCTTTTGAAGTTGTTTAGTATATGAAAATAGAGCAAATTGTCTACCTGTGCCTATAATGCAGAGATATGTAGTTTCTTCTTAGGTTTTTTTTTCTCTTAGACCTTCTCCAAGGATGTTTCAGGTTGATAATGAGGGCCTAGGGTGTAAAACCTAAATGTCCAGTTATGGCAGTATTTTGAGGTGAAATTATGCAGGTCTCGGTGAGGATATCTTTCTGGTCACTCTCTTTTCATTTCACGACCTGACCAGAGGTCACTATAAATATACATAATATTTATTTGAATATTTAGCTAGAGCGAGAATGAAGAGCTGCAATTAATGCACATATTTTATTTAGTTCTTGATGCTTCAATAATGATTTCTCTCTGCATCCTATTCATTTTATATTTTTTTATGATATTCTTGGCAAAATCTCTCAGTCTAATCAAATTGTTTTTTTACACATAGCTACACATATTTATTGCATTTTCTACATATTTAAAATAATCTCATAATGGCTTACTTCACATGAATCTGTGTGAAACTATATAGTTAACTTTTTTTAAGAAAAAAAAATTAAACTACAAACTAAAGCACTCATGTGAAGTTATCCAAATTTGTGCTTGTTTTTTGCTTTTATGGGTACTTGGAATCGCTTATTTTTGTTTTTTATCTTTTGCATTAAATTCCAGATTATGCTTTTTTTATGAAAATACAGTATTTAATTTTAGATAATTATAAGGAAATCCTTAATGTTCTGCCTTTTTTCCTGTTATAAATCCTATGAGGGCATTAGTTTGGAATATGAAAGTTCAGGTAATTTTAAGGATATACTTAAGGTGCTGCCTTTTTTTCTTTAATAAATCCTGTAAGGGCATTAGTTTGGAATGCTTAACTTTAGGTAATTTTAAGGAAATATCCAAAGTGCTGCCTTATTTTCTTTAGTTATAAATCCTATAAGGGCATTAGGTATGTAAGGGCAATATACCTGGACTAAGCTTAAGGGAATTCTTTAAAACTTTTATTCTCTCTTATAATAGCCATAGCTCGTTAAGAACATAAAAAGCTATCTGTATCCACCCCCTTTCGAATGGGGATTAATAATGACACATAAAAAGCTGTCTGTATTCACCCCCTTTCGAATGGGGATTAATAATGACATAAAATGTGCTACTTCAAGTTTTATTGAGGCAAAATTTAGGCCTTACTCAGTTTTGTTGCACCTTTACATGCCACCACTAGCATTTGCTTCTGTATATTCTATATTGTTGTTTCTTTCCTCTTATCTTTGGTAAAAACAATCACCTAAGCAAGTTTCTTCATTGTAATCAGTAGTGCCATTGCTCCAGTATACATCAGCAATACTCCTCTATATTTGATATGATAGTTGCTAATTTACTCATTAGTTTAGGCAGCATCTTTCTCTGTATATAGTATTGTCATAGCTCCTTTGTACATTAGCTCTGGCAATAGACGAATTGTAGCAACTTTCTCTGTATATAGTAATATAGCTCCTTTACACTTTAACATTGCTGAAAGACAAATCACAGCAACTTTCTCTGTATATAGTAGTGTCTATGCTCCTTTACACGTTAACTTTGCTGAAAGACAAATCATAGCAACTTTCTCTGTACTGTATATAGTATGGTCGTTGCTCCTTTATACATTCGCTTTGGCAATAAGAGTATTGCAGCATCTTTGTATATAGCATTGTCGTTGCTCCTTTATATAGATGCATAGGTAATATACATACAATGATACACTAAAAGTACTCTATGCACTAAGCTAAGAATACACACTAAAATGTATACACTAAGAGTAAACATTAAACTAGGAATATGCTTTCACATATGTTTATCTTATTACTGTTCAAACTTAATTCTGCATTATGGAACATAAGTGCAGTAATACATATTTAGATTTTAGGGTTTTTACCTCAATCTGATTGTGGTATCCTTTATTAGTCATCAAAAAACATTTTACAAACTATATTATGCATTTATGAATGTGTATGATATAAATTAATGTAATCATGTATATATTACTTTTAGTATTAAGGTTATGTAGTTTACAAGTAAAAATATATTGACATTCAAACAGCATTTGTAGTGGAAAGTTTTTTATTTTATTATCTTAGGTTTGAATTAAAGTTTAAGTTACTATTTATTTTTATGAGAATAGTAATTTTTTTTTCAATATTGACTGAGTTTTTGAAGTGTTTCCTCATAAATATTGTATGTAGTCTGAGCCTAATTGAGCCTATTGCTACTTCCTTGATGTGTATTATAAAGTAAAGAATAAAAAGCTACACGATGAACAATTGAAATACCTTGGAGGCTACCTTTTCCATACACTTCTTGATTTTACTTAATATCACTGCAAATGAAGAAAAGCTAAATATAATAAGATTAAACGATGTTAAGAGGATTAATTATAATATATATATATATATATATATATATATATATATATATATATATATATATATATATATATATATATATATATATATATATATATACACACATATATACAGTAACCCCTCGTTTATCGCGGGGGTTTGGTTCTGGGGCCGGCCACGATACATGAATTTCCGCATAGTAGGAACACCAAAAATATTTTTTTTTTTTTTTTTTTTTTTTTTTTTTTTTTTTTTTTTTTTTTTTTTTTTTTTTTTTTTAGATGATTATGATACCAGGAAGGGCTAAAAATTATTAAATAAAACAGCCTTTATAAGGCTGTAATGATAAACAGAGATGGAGAGTGTAATTACCTGTCAGATGTGAAGGGATTATAAAAGATGTTATGACTATCCAATTCTCTGCTAGGTTTTAATATACCTCTGCATTACTTTCATGATGTCTATTCCAAAAATTCTCCTTAGATCTTATTATTATTATTATTATTATTATTATTATTATTATTATTATTGTTGTTGTTATTGTTATTATTTTTATTGGCAACAATAATTTTCCTTTGATTATGATTGTGGAGATTATTATTATTATTATCATCATTATTTTTATTATTATTATTACGAATTAGTAATTAAACCATTATTTTTACAATAAATAATGTAGTTTTGGTTGAATGAACAAGAGTTAATTAAATATCTCTCTCTCTCTCTCTCTCTCTCTCTCTCTCTCTCTCTCTCTCTCTCTCTCTCTCTCTCTCTCTCTCTCTCTCTCTCTCTCTCTCTCTCTCTCTCTCTCTCTCTCTCTCTCTCTCTCTCTCTCTCTCCTCTCTCTCTCTCTCTCTCTCTCTCTCTCTCTCTCTCTCTCTCTCTCTCTCTCTCTCTCTCTCTCTCTCTCTCTCTCTCTCTCTCTCTCTCTCTCTAATATATGTAAACGATCTAGTAAAATATTTACCTAACTGTTATGTCATTCAATATGCTGACGATACTCAAATCTTAATTGAAGGAGAAATTAATGATTTAGAAAATATTATTCGTAGAGCAGAAGAAATTTTGTATATGGCTAAACGTTACTTTCTAAAAATGGTCTGTTACTTAATGAAACTAAAACCCAATCTATTCTTATCGGATCCAGACAATTATTATCAGAAGTTGATGACAATCTTCATATAAATTTTAACGGTAATATCATTAAGCCAATGAACTCGGTAAAGAACCTAGGTGTCTATTTTGACCGTTACATGAATTTTGAAATGCATATAGATGAAATTTATAAAAAAGTAATGGGTACTCTAATATATCTAAATAGGGTAAAAGACTCATTTGAAACATCAACTCGTATAATAATTGTCCAGTCCTTAGCTATGAGTTTAATTAATTACTGTCTCAAAGTTTGGGGATGTACAAATAAGACTCAATTACAAAGAATACAAAAGTTACAAAACTTTGCAGCACGAGTGGCTGTTGGCAATGTAAGAAAATACGAGCACATCTCTCCTGTTTTAAAAGATCTAGAATGGATAAAGATTAGAGATAAATATGTTTTTGATATATGTACCTTTGTTTTTAATATACTAAGAAACAATATTCCTGATTGCTTGTATAATTTTTCTACAGTAAGCTCAGTTACCGGGTTAACTACCCGTCAAGGGGAAGATTTATTAGTACGAAGGTCTAAAACTGATATTGGCTCAAGAGATATAAACATTCGTGGACCTCATTTATATAATCAGCTTCCCAGAGAACTAAAAAATGCTGGTTCAGTGTATACTTTTAAATATAATCTTAAGAAGTTGCTCTTAAAGGAAGATTTTACTTGTAAATTTTAATGGTACACTCATCTTTATGATTTGTTTGTTTTAGTATGTCTATATCGTACACCACAGATGTCTATCTGGAATATATATGTATCTTATTTAAATACCCAATGTACATTGGAATAAAGGATTATTATTATTATTATTATTATTATTACTCTCTCTCTCTCTCTCTCTCTCTCTCTCTCTCTCTCTCTCTCTCTCTCTCTCTCTCTCTCTCTCTCTCTCTCTCTCTCTCTCTCAACAACATTCTATTCTACCCAACCCCCCACATTCCCTTTGTCCCAACCAACTAGGGAGGGGCACTGTACACAGTTATTAAAGTAAATAAACCAACAGATGTACAAATAATGATGAGCCCTTAATAATAATGATAATAATAATAATAATAATAATAATTTCCACAATCATCATCAAAGGAAAATTATTGTCGCCAATTATAATAATAATAATAATAATAATAATAATAATAATAATAATAATAATAATAAGAAGAAGATCTAAGAGAATTATTGGAATAGACATCATGAAAGTAATGCAGAGGTATATTATAACCCAGCAGAGAGCTGGATATTCATTACACATCTTTTATAATCCCTTCACATCTGACAGGTAATTACACTCTTCATCTCTGTTTATCATTACAGCCTGATAAAGGCAGTTTTATATGATAATTTTTTGGTCCGTCCTGGTGTCACAATAATCTTAAAAAAAAAAAAAAAATTGTGATGCACTAAATTCGCGATAGGTGAACCACGAAATAGCGAGACATTACTGTATATATAAGCAAACTTATAGTCTATAGTTTGAGTGGGTAATTTGGAGTATTGTATATACTTAGGATTCAGGTACTATTAAGTGCCAATGCTCTCATGCTCAAAGACAGTTGTAACTATAGCGACTTCTTGAAAATTGATAGATGTGGCTCTTAATAGACGTTGTCGAGGCTATCCCTTATGGTTGATGGTATTCTCTCCAATATCCATGGAACACTCCAAAAAGCAATTGATACTTAACAAATCAAACAGCTGGTTCTTGATAACTGTCGTCATGTCTAATCCTCGAGGACGATGGTCTTTGCTCCTATATCTATGGACTTTCCACAGAGTGAGGACGCTAGTTCATGTGTTTAATGGATCATTTGATATTGCACGCCAAACATCACAGATGATACTTAATATAAATTAACTGCTTCTAATGGCAAGAAAACCTAAACAATTGGAACAAAGGATCTGTTGCAGCGTTCAGCTGTTGAGCTATGAGTAACTTTGTCCTATTGGTCCACCGTTGAGGATTTGGTTTGAATCATTCTTTGTTAGGACCCTTATCCTTGACTTACCACCAAAGATAACCCTGCCAGAAGCAAGTGCTTCCAGTGACTCTGTTCAAGGACATAAGGTCACACAAGCCTTCTCACCACATCAAGTTGATGAGCCATTGAGAAGGGCTATTGACAAAACTGTGGCATCATACATTATTTCATCTTTCTAAGGGCTTTACCTTCTTTCATTATTTCCAAATTTGCCGAGTTTCTCTATTGCTGCTGATACGAAAATATTTAATCTTGAAGTGATGGTACAAATACAGACATACTTTTTGTATTTAATGACACTTGCATTACAGAATGTAAACACCTACACATGCTGTATTCATACTATAGGTCCAGATAAAAAAAAATTATGTAAAGAAAAACTGGAATGAAGAAAATATATACATAATGGATACCGATTGTATAGTTACTCTGTTTAGACCATTCTTCACTCAGATTGGATGGTATGGGCAGAACCAAAGCCATATGTCAGCAGTTTTAACTCTGCACAAATCTTGTGTTAGTTTTTTCCATCTCTTTGCCACACTGAAGTTAGGGTTCAGTTAGTTCAGTGTCCATCATTTCAGCTAACGGAGGACAATGCACTTGTGATTCTAAAGTGTTTTTATTATCTTGCTTTGAAGATGTTATTCCTTAAGCTACCTAGCTTAACAGGCCCGAATCCCTAGGGAAGGTCACTGCCAATATTAGGCTTTCCCACAAAGCTCTTTGGGACTAAATGTTGTACTGTTGGCGTATGTGTTTTTATGGGGTGTATTCTTCCAGAATGTGTATCCTGGGTTTCTCTAAATGTCTCCAGCTAGGTTTCTTCGAGATTTTATCGCCCAGAGAGTCATTTATCGAGGTAGAAAAAATTACGTTGTTGTGTGAAGTCTTGAGGGATGAGACAATTGCCTGGGTGACCAAAGGCTGTCCCAGATTCTAGTGTTCCTTGAGTAGCAAGGGTTGGTTGTGGCAGTTTGGTCTTTTGCTGCACGTTTTTCTGAGTTATTTGGCATCCTCTTTTGATTTGCAGCTCCAAAGGGTGGACTTTTGCTAAAGAAGTTGCCACTCTGCATCCCACACTTTGAAGTAATTGGACTTGCTTTCTTATGATAGGAAATATGAAGATGATTCGAAGGGAGTTTTGCAGAAAGTTAGATCTCAAGGAAAATCGTTACCCTAACAGTTCATTACTCCTTGCAGCTTACTAGTAATAAGCTTCATAATAAATAATAGGGGCACTTCACAGATCTTCATACTTATATGCCAGTGTGTACGGAAAAGTTGCTTTCAAGATATTTTTTGTCACTCTGTGTATGTCAGATAATTGTTAACCAGAGTACAACATGTATATTTAAGTTCTTATGTTAAGATTTGGTTTTGTATAAAACTGTAAATAATATTTTTTTTAAGTTCCCCGTTCTGAGTAGATTTAGCTTCTTATGCAAGTTATGTTTCATAATGTTTTCTTTTTATGTGTCATATGTGTATATAATTCCTCTTTAACACTGTGATTAAATTCCTCTATATATATATGGTAGCTACTTCAGCCTTCAGAGAAAAAAAAACAGAAACAATATTGATAAAATTCCTGAAGGAGCGGTGTCTTTACTTTCCTCCTAAAATGAAACCTACATCTTTCTACCGTCTCCCTAAAGGAAGCCACCATCGGACTCCGAAACCCCCCAAAAAGTGGACCCAGTGGCCCTCGCCAGGTAGCCCCCCCCAGGAAGCCTGTCAGAAGGAATGACCTTCTACTTAGGAGGAAAATGTCTTGACATACCTCTACGCAATAAATGCTTGTTTAGAGGAGATATTTCTTAACAATTTTTTAAATAGAGAAGTACTTTTTGTGGCTCGGTTTGACTGATAATATCAATGCACATATTCCTGACTCTTTTTTAACTAATTTATTCCATATAACCATATCATTATTTGCACAATTAATTAATTTCATACAACCATATTATTTGTTGAATTAATGTCATACAACCATATTACTATTGGTTTCATATACAGTACAGTTGTCCCTCATCTTACATCTTTTTAAATAGTACGCTTTTGACTATCTATGGCTGGAAAATATTAGAAAAAAAAATTTCATAAAACTTCACCCTCCAGAAAATACATTATGACAACTGCAGTACTGTTTTTGCAGAGTACAATTTTATTTAGAATAATTTAAGTACTGTGCAGTAATTTAAACATAATTTCAAGTATACAGGAGGTTGAGAATAGATTATATGCTAAGAATAGACAAAATTATATAAAGATTTTGACTGTAGGTAATTTTTAGTTTCACAGTAAGTGGTGGAACCAGTTAATAGCGTAAGCTTAAGGACAACTGTACATTAAATTCATCAACTCTCAACAAAGTGATATTTTAGCAATTGACTAAACTTTATACTATTGTTTTCTGCCCTCCTTGGATGATTGAACAAAAATTACTTTGTATATTCAAAATATTAAGACATGCTTTACTTATCATGTTTAAAAACAAATGATATATGGAAATCACAGTAGCGTAGGGATCAGAGAGCTCAGCTTGGATAGTGACAAACTCGTGTTCAGACCTACAGGATTGTTAAGGAGGGTGTCCAGTTTTTTTTTTCCTAACTCTCACCTGTGTCCACCCCAATATGAATGGGAATTAATAGTGACAAATAAAAAAGAGCATATGATAAGGAACTTTATTAAAGTCACCCTTATACTAGGGAGCTTTTTAAAGAGCAAATTAGTGAGCTTTAATTCCATTATTAGGCAGTAAATGCTTTAATGCATTAGTTTTTTGTGGAGTACAAAAAATTATCAAATTTATCAAATACCATATTTGGCATATAAAAAAATGAAGCCCTTTGTAGCGCAAAGGTTAGTAAACTCGACTTGGAAGGTGACAGATCTAAGTCGAGCTCATCATGGGGCGTTAGGAGGGAATCCAGCCTTAATTTTCCAGATCCAACTGTCTGTCTGTACCCTTAATGGGGATTTAGTGACATAATACTGCTGTGGCCGGGTGGGAGCGCATGCGACTTTGATTTGCCAGGTTGTCGGTTTGAGGCCCTCCATGGTCTGAGGTCAGAAAGAGTATTCACTCAAGGTAAAGGTCACACACTGTCAAAACCAAATGCCTTCAAAAAGGAGGCACCATTCCAGCCCATACTATAGAAGGGAACCTATGATGTAAAATTGTATCACAACAGTAAAGTTTTGCCTCATAAAAAATGTATGCTGTCAAAAATACTATAAATGTGTGTCTTCCCATTCCCCTGACAACTGAATATATTCGTTTTTCCATTAATCTATCTGGCCATCTGTCAGTATATTGGAAATTCTTAGTGTGGGTTGTTCTAAGAGCGTGCCAAGTAAATAGTATTTAAATTCCAAGGAGGAACTATACTGATAGGGTATAAAAGATATATCTTAACAAACAAAAATTAATTACATAATATTACTGATATAAGAAAATATTTCAATATCCTCCGATATTGATATATATCCAATGTTGCCTTATGAAAATCAAATTTATGACTTAAACATGAAGGAAGAATGATATTATCAGTCTCTTATATACCAAATCCTTACTTGTATATGTAATGCAGTATTCAGATTAAATGCAGTACTGTAAATAAAGGTATATTAATTGACCCTAATTATGGAATAATTGGATAGTGATTGCTAAGTAATTTATTCACCATTTGCAGTAATTGAAGTAAATTTAAATCAAGCCACAGAATGTAGTGAGAATTGTCATTGCTTGATTTTAGCCTTATCCACTGATGTAGTTTCTCATTTTGGTTAATTTTAGTCAAGTAATTATGGTATTTGCACTCCATTATCATTTGTATGACTGTAAACATACTCCACAACATGGAAGTGGTACCACATTCTGCCAATCCCTGGATACAAGGGGTACTTTATTTTATTACTATATTATCATTGATAAGTATACATTTTTGGTACCTACCCTCCATCTTAAACAGGTGTGACTACAGACTTGCTTGTAAAAGTGGTACCATTATATACCCGTTCTAAGCTTACTTGGGACCCTAATATCTCAATTAAAGCTTAGGCAATTATTTGCACGTATCATCCATATAAACAGGTATGACTACAGACATGCTTGTTAGAGTGAGTTGATACTAATATATACCCATTCCAAGCTTTCATGGGACCTAAATTCAGTGAAATTCAGTCAGTTTTTGTCTTTTAAATAACTGCTACATAACTTGGATGAGGCTGAACTCTATGACAATGTAATTACAGTAATGTTATTAAAGAAGGGTTACATACCATTTGATGACAGGCCTCCCTACAAATTGCACGGAACTGGAATGTTTATTATGAGTCCGTATATATATATACATATATATTTTCTAGGAAGGTAGATCATACTACTACTACTACTACTAATCATTTCCTATATTAGAGCAGCAAGGACCATCATTCTGATTAGTAATGTCAGAGACGGTATACCTCTTAAATTATATTTAAATGCCGGTTGCTTGTATACCGTGTTTTGAAAAGCCTCGAATTTAAGTGCTACAGCATGCTTGAAGCGCTGGCTGTCACACCGGTATCCGGGTAACCGGTCGCTTCCTCCTCTTTTTTTTTACGTCAATTTGATGTGCGCTTGTACTTTTATTTAGAGAAATTTTTAGCTCTTTCATAATGATTAGTTTGCTTGTTGTGGCCTATTTAGATGACATTTTGAATTTTATTTTTATAGGCAATTATCTGCAGCTTATTTATTTTTTCTTTCTAGTAGAAACGCATACTCAGGACTTAGTAGGAAACGGCCTCCAGATCTGTAGTTTTTATAAATTTTTTAATTATGAATAATAATGCTTGACTTGATTAGACCAAATATTTTATTTCAGAATTTAATAAATATCTCTTTTGAACTGAAATTCTTTCAGCAGACCAATAAATTCTTCATCTGCCTTGAGTTTAATATTCATATTCAGTAATATCGTGTACTCATAATTAACTTTACAATAGATATAAAAAATCTTAGTCCTCATATTGTTATTATGAAAAAATAAGGAATTGGATTCTACTTATATTAAATCCAATAGCATTCTAAAGCACATTTTTTTAAGATCCTATTTATTCATCTATGACTGTTTGGACTTCATAGATTCTCTTTACCTTTAATTGTGGTAAATAAAATTTATTTAAATAATCAAACGTATAGGAACATGATCTGCCGAACAGTGTTAACCTGTGGTCTAGGAACACTTTTACAGCTATACCATAGCAGCAATTCTGAATTGATTTTAACCTAATATATTTATTATTTATTTACAGTCAGTAGTATATATATATATATATATATATATATATATATATATATATATATATATATATATATATATATATATATATATATATATATACCCTAGAAAATATAAAAACTTACTTTACTGTAAAATTAACCTTGTGAAAAAGACCTCCTTCTCGTTTAATAGCATTAGTTATATAAATACACCCCCTAGTTTGCTGTCTACCAAAAGAAAATCTTTAAAATCATTTACATTATCAGTGCTAAGTGGCCACCGTGGCAGAATGGTAATGCCCACGACTTCATTTGTCAGGTCGAGGGTTTGCAGCCCTCCACAGACTTAGATATTAAAGGGCATTTACTCAAGGTAGAGGTCACACTAACCCAAACCAAAGTCCTTCGCAAGACAGCACCATCCTAGCCCTTATTAGAAGAGGAAGTCTGTGACATTACACCAATCATATTATCATCTACTGACAGCATTCCATCTTATGTTTCTTAGATGCATAGTTTTTCCCAAGAAAACTTGATGGACTAACTAATATTTGACAGTGTTCCTTAAAACTTTATGAACCGACTTGTATGTGTGGTGCCTAGTACTGTGCTTTGCAAAGTGCCAAAAACTACAAAATACCAGAAAATGCGTTTAAGAGTTTCGCAACTTTGAAACTATGATGTATCGGTAGCCACTCATGTAGTGCACTTAAAAATATCAAAATACCATGATCGTCCACTGAGGTATCAAAATTTTAAAGTTGCGAAACTTTCTGGAATTTTGTAGTTTTGGCACTTAGCCCATTATTGTTCTAGGTGACTCATATACTTTCCAGAGTAAGACTTTGAAGTTATTAATATAATACAGTATATCAGAAGATAAATTTACGAGCCTATATGCATATATGTAAATAAGAAAACATGACAAATCTACCAATACTTTAATGTATCACAAGAATACTTTACAAACTTGAATTAAAATTATATAGAAATACACATTAAATATATATTTACCTCTTATCATTTTTATAAGGCTCTACACCTTAATGTATTTGTAGTCTGTGTATTTAAATTAATTAGATATAAACATTCAAAATGTATGTTTAATACAAATTCAAAAAGTACTGTAATTTGATGTTTATATATGTTTATCACCTCTGATTCAATTATTCCAATGTGTTGAACACAAGATCAAAGAGTATAGTAGCTTGATATTTCAAAATAGTTATCACTTCTGATTCAACTTTTCAAATGTGTTTGATACAAGATCAAAGAGTGCAGTAGCTTGATATTTCTAAATGTTTTTCACATCTGATTCAAATATTCAAATATGTTTGACACAAGATCAAAGAGTACAGTAGTTTGATCATTCTAAATGTTATTACCTCTTTTACAAATAGCCAATGCATGTTGTGCTAAGTAGTATTCTTTGTTGAAGTACTGGCTCCATTTAGTTAAATACAAAAGCTATAATTCCCCCTTATAAGGAGTAGATGAATCAAAGCAAGAAATTATATTATAGGAGGAAAAGACTATGAAGGGGATTTCCAGATCCCCTGCTCTATTTAAATATAAATTTTAGGCTCTTGGTATGGAAACTTGTTGCATATAGGGGTATATATGACATAGGACTATATAGACAAAGAGTGTCAAGAAAAGTAATTCCTAGAGGAACCCATATATTTATTAGACCTAAAGGAATTTTTTTTTCATCTGTAGCACTAGTATTTAATACAGTAAATATATTTTTTGTATTTTCTATCGCTCACAAAATAATTCTATGAAAGAATTTATGTGCAGACCATGTTCTTTTTGTCACTTAATTAAAAGAAATTATTAATGGTATATATTTTAGTCATACACTGCTATTTTTTGACAGTTAGCACAAGATTGGTGTACATGAAAGAAAATTACTTAAATCATGAAACCATTTTTTTGTTTTCTTCCTTTATATATATTATTAACAGTAAGTATTGGTTATTTTGTAATACTTAGATTTTTCTCAAATAAATTTATTGCAAGACTTTACTGATGGTTTTTCAATATAATTTGTAAAAAGAATGATATAGATTTTACAATATAAATTTTATCTAGTTAAAAGTACGACTGGTCGGTCATCATTTCCTTCTTCCCATATCTTTTGTTTTCTTTTACCGGAAGCTGTGCAGTTATAAATGTATTTAACGGCAAATCATGGTGTAAAGTGCTTTGAAAATGTCAGTAACTCCTTATCTTACCATTTTTGGTTTTCTCGTAGTCAAGTCTGAACGATCTCAGATGAACATGAATGGGAGGTTGATAAACAAATATCTTATGGATCTCCTGTCCAACAGAAATGGCTGTGCAACATCAGAGGACCTCTTTTGGAAACTGGATGCCTTACAGTCTTTTATCAGAGACCTACACTGGCCTGATCATGACTTCGCAAAACATCTGGAGCAGAGACTAAAGGTATGTCGTCATTAAGCTTGATCATCATTGTTTCTTTTGGGATGGTCACTTTGGCAGAGTGGTACTAAGTCATTGGTTCATGACCAACCACAGTCTGAGGGTAGAAAGGGTATTCACTCAGCTTAGCAATCACACTTACTGAAAGCAAAGTCCTTCGCAGGAAGGCACACCGTCCTAGCCTGTCACCATCATTGTATCTTTTGACTTCTTCCATCAGGGGTCACCACCGCAGATCAATCTTCTCCACATCGCTGTATCTCCTGCCTCCTCAATTGTCACACCACTTGTGCTCATATCCTCCATCACCAAATCCTTAAACCTCCTCTTTGGCCTACCTCTCCCCCTCTGCATCCTCCTCTGTTGCACCACATGTGCTTATAGCCTCCCTCACCGCTTTCATAAACCTCCTCCTTGGCCTACATATCTCCCTCCTCCTGCTTAGTATCTACATCCTCAGCATATTTTTCCCAACATGCCCCTCATCCCTCCTCAGCATATGCCTAAACCATCTCAGGCTTGCTTATCATTAAACTTGATAAATTTTTTATATGTTTATGACTGCAAAACACACCTAAGATATAATTAAATAAAAACATTATGTGATTTTGGGGAAAAAAATTTTGCTTTGGCTGGAATTCGAACCTAGGATGCATAATCAGTGTGCTAAAGCACTACCAACCGTGCCACTGAAGCTACCAACTTGGTGCACTGATAATTTTTTCCTAGGTACAACTCCCAGCCAGGGGCAAAAATTTGTTACATCTTCTACATATTTTAAATTAGAGGTATGTCATATGTAATCTTAAGATATACAGTACAGTGTTAAAAAATATATATATATATATATATATATATATATATATATATATATATATATATATATATATATATATATATATATATATATATATATATATATATTAAGATTAGGTGATTGATGACCTCTTCATGTCAGCAATTAAGGTCTTCCATTCCTTATGAAGTTTACAAGTTTATACAGCCAAGCTAGGTCATGATTATATACACTCTACCATATTAGCAACTAAAATACCCCTTTTCTACTGACATACATATAAAACGGGGAATTTTTTAATATGTTTTATTCATTTTATTACGCTCTACCATTCTAGCAAATACAGTATCCATTTTCAACTGCCATGAAAATAAAATAAGAATTTTATTACTTTATATTTTTTATTAATTTTATTACACTTAACCATATTAGTGACTAAAGTCTCCCTTTTCTACAGACACACACCTAAAATGGGTTTTTTTTATTTTATATTTTTTTTATCCAATATAATACACTCTACCATTTTAGCGGATAACATATCCCGTTTCTAGGGACATACACATAGAACGAGGATTTTTTACTATATATTTTTTATTAATTTTACAGTTGATGGCCTGTGATATGATTGAGTCGTGTATAACAAGAACAGATCAAGCATTCCAAATGTGGCTAAAGAAGGGGACTGGATTCGTCTCAACTGATTATGTCCTACCTTCGGAGATGTGTGCCATGGTCAACGTCATATTAGATGCCAAAAATCAGTCCTTCAAACTGTGCGCTGTTGATGGTGTTGATGTGGTCAGTCATCTAGAAATTTTATTTTCCTGAGGACTTTGTTGAAAGAATTTTATATTCATAAGGGTTTTGTTGAAATAAATTTCATATTCATGAGAGTTTTTTTGAAAGAATTTTACGTTCATAAGGGTTTATGCGAAAGAATTTTACTTGCATAAGGATTTTTATGATAGACTTTATTTTCTTAGAGGATTTGTTCAAAGTTACCGCTCCCATAGATCTTCAGTAGTTGGTTTTTATTACATTTTAATGTGTTATGATATAATTTTATGCAACCCAGTCTTAAATTAGCTACATTTTCATTTTACTAGAATACAGTGCCTTTCATTTTTCATATGTGCTAACCCCCATTAAGCATTGAATTTATTTTATGCATTTCAGATAGATTTTTAACATTTTTAACCCATTTAACCTTTCCGTTTGTTTGTACCAGCATCAATACCACACGAAGATAGACGACCTGATCGAGAGAACGAGTGGCTCAATGACTCAGGGCATGGTAGCGAAGCTGCTGTCAGTACTGGAGTCTGTCATATCAAAACTAGGAAGATATGACGAGGGTAGCTTCATAGGATCAATATTGTCATTCACGGTATGTGCAACAAGTAGTAATCGTGCGGGTGGTTTGTTTCCCAGGTATGCAAATCAGTTTGGAAGGAAGAATGAGTGTCGTTACAGAGTATGTCCTTAAAATACTAACGGATATATCTCATTTCCTTAATATTTCAGATTTATAATAAAACTTACTGATTGTGGGAAAGTGTCACTTCAAAATATAGCTTGATTCAGAAACGTTCATAATATTTTATGTATACCTGACAAGTTTAAGGTGAAAAAGAAGAAATCTTCATATGTTCCTCTTATGTATGAAAAATTGCTATGTCTCTAAACTGTATATGCAATTGTGGCTATGCACATTTTTCTCTCTCTCTCTCTCTCTCTCTCTCTCTCTCTCTCTCTCTCTCTCTCTCTCTCTCTCTCTCTCTCTCTCTCTCTCTCTCTCTCTCTCTCTCTCTCTCTCTCTCTATATATATATATATATATATATATATATATATATATATATATATATATATATATAGTTCCTCATCTTAGGTGATTTTCACAAACGTGATTTTCAACATATGCGAGTTGCAAAATATTAAAAAAATATAAAGTTTAAGTACAGTACATTGATCTAAGCATGATATGAAGTAAAGTTAGGAGTCGACTTATTACTGTAATTGGTTTTGACTAACTGGTCGTAAATTGAACCATTATATACTGCATATGGAAAAATTACCATGTGGAGGTACAGCACACTGTATGATAACAGTGTATTATCCTTAAGTTAAATATGGTTTTTTTTTATCCTTTACAGGACCGTTCTCTTTATTCATTATTGTTATAACCTTTTTCTCAAATTTTCATAGTTCTTCATTGTTAAGTATAAAAATATAAAATATCTTACACTGTACATGTATTGGCCGATCTTGCTTGATTGTGAGTCATTGTTGTCGTTATCAGAAGTAGCACTGGATGTAGATGGAGGTTTTGCTTTCACAATCATGCCGAGTTTTGTCTGAATTATTCCTTCCGTTTTCTTCATAAATTATGATTAACTTTTTATCATTTTTCTTACCCTTCTTCTATTCTTCTTCATCCTATTATTATTATTATTATTATTATTATTATTATTATTATTATTATTACATTTTAACCTTGTAACAGGTAGACACAAACATATATGAATGTGCTCTGACTACTGCTAGCAGTAGCTGAGAACGAGATGAAAAAACGAGCATCTCGCTTGGATGCTAAGCCTGCTTCTTATGAAGAACTATCGTATACCCAGCTGAGCAGTGCATTCATGGTCAGATATGCAGTACATACATGCAGTCGCAAAGCCAAACAGTCATAAGTCGATGACTGAATCTATATAGGTGGTGGGAATATGTTACGTGCAAAGTATTGATACTTTTATTACAATGATTTTTAACATACGCAATTTCTGACTTATAAGGGGAGTGGGTGGAACCAATTGACAACGTAAGATGAGCGACAAATGTACATCATAATGATATACTGTTAATGGAGCTTTTTAATTGCCACATATTAATGGACTAAATCTAACTTTAAAAAAAAAAGCATAAACATTATCATTAAATAGGCATGAGTAATGTAAATGGAGAGCAACTGAATGGAGTATGGGACTTGTTCAGTTTTGTGGTGTGACATAGAAAGGTTTAGTAATCCATTAAATGAGCCATAGTCTCTTAAGTCTTGTATAGTTAGTCTGTGATCAATAGTGGTCAAGTACAGTTAGATGTGGTTCTCTCTTAGAACGAGTGTATTTTCATGTACTGTATCTGTTAAATGGAAAACCAGAGTTGTTTGAGTTGTATTATCTCTTATTATGTAAAAGAATTCTGTAACTGTCTTCGTGCTTGCTGTAAAAGCTGACTATTAGGGCGAGGGAAGCGAAAGGTTGGCACTTCTTTCCTTCCTGATTGTTTTTCGTTGTTGCAACATAATACTTTAAGAAGGATGTGTAAAATATGTTGAAATCTAGCTGCCTCCCTTATTAAGTTCAAATTCAGCCACACTGCTGGCTCCAACAGGATATGATGAAAAATATTAAAATATTATAGAATATATATTTTTCGGTAGAGATTGATTAGATGATTAGTTATGTTCATAAAATAATCTCTTAGCCTTCTCTCCCTGACGATAAATGCAGCTTTTGAGAAGCATATGTGAAGTTAAGACCCGTTATAAATTGCGTGTAATTTACTCATTCTTTTCTTTTTTTAATAAATTTGGTATTACAGTATTATGTATTATTGTGCTATTAGTTCCTGAAGACCATTTCTGGCATTTATCTTCTTGAGTAAACCATTGCTAATCACCCTTATTCTAACCTTAGCCTGTAAGGCACAATTCTATCACTGATTCGCAGGGTGATGTGCATGACAGAATATGTAGGTTGTTATTTCTGCACTCAAAAGGATTTTCACTCAATTGTTGGATAACATGGCAGTGTCATTCTTTCTTTCTTAATAGAAATTCAGCAAATTCAGGATGAACAGAAACTTTTCTAAAGAAAACAAGTACAACTCAGAAATTATTGCACTGTGAATGATGTAGTTTAGAAAGCACTAGACAAGAATAGCTGCTCCTAGTTGTGATGAAATGGGATAATCGGGCAATGCCGTTTTGGGTGCTGATATTTTGGCACAGCCAATTTGGCGCCATTGGCTCTGTAGAGATAGGTTAGGTTAGGCTTTCAAATAATGAAAATCTTAGCGCCAGAATGTCTGCTGCCAAAATGGGTTCAGCGCCAAAATGGCTGCGCCGAATCGTACCAAATCCTTGTTGTGATAATTGTATTGTTCTCTCTCAAATATCCCCTGAACTTTCTGATGCACTTAAAGGTTAGTACCCAATGCACTTTCCTTAGTTCAAAAAGCAGTATGCTTAGAGTAGTGTATAGTAGTGATTAAAGGTCCAGCTTACCGCTTCCTTTCTTTTGAGTTCCATGCCTTCATCTTCATTTAGCTGGGTATGTTTGGTTTAAGATTGGATTAGTTGCTGTTTATTTCAGTTATCTTTATTTAATGAAGGGGTATAGGCAGATGTAGATACCGGCAGAAACCCCGGAACCGTTCTCAGCATTTGTAAATATACGAATGATAGTACCGCTGCAAAAAAACTATAACTAGGATATGACTGCTGTAGGTTACCGCAGCCCCAACCATGAATGTCTGGCTATACCTCAGGTTAACAGTCCAGGGAAACCGCTTATAACATAAATCGTTTTCTATTGGATTATCCGTGTTCTAATTCTTTTCAGTACAAGCAGAACGTGAGTGGGTCTGGCAAGGAGCTTGGCAAGGCTTACATTAACTTTGCGAGGAACTCCATGGATCAGATCAGACAAAAGGTTAATGACGAGCTCTGGATTCTCAATCTATTCGAGGTAGATATTATGTTTCTCTTGGCTTTCGTATTCATCATTATTATTTCTAGGTTTTCATAACTTTGACTACAGTATTCTCTCAGCCTGGTTTTATATTGTTTATTCATCTCTTATTTTTGCCTTATCCTTAAGTTGCTACTTATTCTTCTCCAATATTTTCTTGGTGCACGGGCCTGAGGGGGCAGTTTTCTTTGCCCAACCAGGTGCCATACTGTTAGAAAAAGGGGCATTGCATCATATCACATTTGGTATTGGAAGAAGACATCAACTTACCCAAGAATTTTTCCTCAGATTGACTCTCTAGAAATAACCAACGTTAAAAAAATGTTTAAATAATAACAAGGATAGTTTCATCCAGAACTCCTTATCTTAGTAAGAGCCTAATTGTCAGCAACACTGTGGCACGGTGGAAATGTTTGGGGCTAGTAATATACTGGCCGCAGGTTTGATCCTGGCCGGGGTTGGATTAGCTTTCACTGTCATATGTCATTACTGATTAACTTGGGCAGCTAATTGAGGGGACTGTGAATTCTAATAAGTCTAACTGATTAGTTAGCCATTGCCTGGAGATCAGTGGGTTGACGTGATTGGAGAGATGCCTTGGGCCATGGCTATATGGGAGATATATAGTCTGGCTATATGCTATGACTGTCACTTGACTCTGCCTTTTTTATCTTGTCAGAGAAAACGTTTGCAGCTCTCCTTTTTTTCCATTTTGGCCAGAGAGTTCACATATGACAATTATTATCTTTAAAGTAATTTTAGATTCTTACTGTATACGGCAAACAGGGACCATGGTAGCACATTTTTAAAGATCTCAACTTGGGAAAATGACAAACCTGTGTTTGAAACTGCCGCAGGCTATTAAGGAAGGACACACAGCCTTAATTTGCCAACCCTAACCTGTCTGTGTTCTCCTCCACTGGAATAGGGATTAACAGTTACACATATAACTGCAAATGAGAACTATGTATGCAAATAATAATATCTTTCTCTCTTGCTCTCGCTCTGTTTTAATTGTCAGCAATGGTACGCCGCTCAAGTCACCATGCTTTGCTCGTGGCTAAGCGAGAGACTAGACCACAACCTGCACCCGTATCAGTGCACCTGTTTAGCCCATATTGTAAAGGTGAGTCTTAGGAGTTTGATTACATTTTGACACCCGAGCAGTGAGTATGTATAACATTTATACTTCTATCTATATTATATGTCCAGTGTTCCCGGTTACTTATTTTCTTTTGCATCTCTTTGATACGCCCTCTCGTATTTATTTTTTTCTACATTCAGATTGCACAAGAAATTTAATTTCATTTTAGTTCTATTAGTCATTTTTTTTTTAGTAGATGTTATGGTAACACTGTTACATAGTATGAATTTTTTTAATATTTCACTGTCATTGAATCTTGATATTGGATTCGCACTAGCTTAGTTATCAAATTAACCTTTTAGAATGTCACAATTCAGAGAGAATCTGATGTTTTTGGAGAAAATGTGATTCTATGTAAATAAAGGGCATAGTGATTAATGCTGTTTTGAAGGTTTTTTGAGCTTCAAAGAAAATCTGTCCTTTGGAAGATGTGATGACATTCTCTCAATAAACACAGATAAGGATAGTTATCATTTACTTTTTTTTTCTTTTTCACCTTTCCTTTTCCACCGTGGTCTTTATGCTAATGCCCACTTCTACTGGTGTTGCTTCCTACTCCCACTTCGTCTTTTGTCCGGCTAGTAGAACTAGACTGTTGGTGATGACTGTAACGGAATTGCTTTTTATAGATAAAGCAGTGACATCATTGTTTTTTGCAGACAAAGCACTAACGTAATTGCTTTATGTAGACAAAGCAATGACGAATTGCTTTTTGCAGACAAAGCTCTGATGTAATTGCATTATGCAGACTAAGCAGTGACGTAACTGCTTTTTGCAAACAAAGCATAATTGCTTTTTGTAGACAAAGCAGTAACTGCATTGCTTTTTGCAGATAAAACATTTATGTAAATGCTTTTTCCAGACAAAGCAGTGATGTAATTGCTTTTTGCAGACAAAGCACTGACGTGATTGCTTTATGTAGACAAAGCAGTGATGGCATTGCTTTTAGTAGACAAAGCAGTGACGAAATTGCTTTCCTGCAGACAAAGCAGTGACGGCATTGCATTTTGCAAACAGTGACATATTTGCTTTCCTGCAGAGAAAGCAGTGACGGAATCGCTTTTTTGCAGACAAAGCATAGCTAAATGTATATATAGTATTAGATAATCTCCTACAGTCTATATTCTATGAGACCGGCCTTCCTTGTTTCCCCCAATGACACTGCCCGCCAGTCAACCTGAGGTCCCGTTTTATTTGCTTTTTTTTTCCAGCTCATATATTCCGATTTCACAGCGTATGGGCTAGGTCACGAACAGACCGGGTTGCAAGCTTATATGGTGGTGAGTCAGCGAGTGGAAGCGGAGCACCAGCGACTAGTACGAAGCGGCAAACTCAAGGAATAAGTCACCCCTTCCCCTCGTCCAAAACATGTCCCGTGTCATTGTATTAGACTTAGGCACTCTCTTCGACGAATGAGTGTTCAAAATTCATGTTTTGTTAAGCAGATAAAGCATTTTTATTTTTGGAGAATATTGAATATCTTTATTTAGAGAAGCCATAAACAGTCATTTATTAAGTAGTTTTTAGTTTTACTTGCCAATAATAATAAGGTTCCAATATAAATTTATTTTATGTCTTTCGTAAAGTGAGGTTTAATTATAGTTTGAACACTCATTCTCAATACAGACTCAGACTTCCCATTACCCTTGGAAGTTGCTCGAACTACTGTGGAGACGGTGGCCGCTGACATCCAACTATTTCGTTTGTTACTATATTCTGACTTCTTAGATACTCATCTCTCTTTTTACACTTTACTGATGTGTTGGTACTCTTGCTTTCCTTTTTTAACAACCTCTTTCTTCGAGTTTTAACACATTAGTCTTTGGACAGTTGCTTGATATATCTGTCAGGAAGTTATTTAATGCCATTCATCTTACTAGACTGTGAATATCCAAGTGAGCTGGATACGAAAAAAATTTTGAGCAGTCATACACCAATAATATATTTTGAAAATTTGGTTTTCTTCATATGTACATATTTACATATCCCCTTTTTGGATTATGGTATTTTTTTTATTTGAATTTAGTTATCTGTTTATAATTAGGACTTCTCATGTTTTGTTAGTACGCTTCTTGAGAGGTCTTACCGATGGTTAAGGCTTGTCCCCTTTTTGAAATTTTCCAACTCGCATTCTGATTCCACGAGACTGGTGTTAATGCAGTATGTTTCATATTTTTTTAATATCGTGATTTTTTATAAAAAAAAATGAGGTATCATCTGCCATCATTAATACAGTTGTGGCAGTTACAAGTATAACTACAGGTGAGATTAGTGAAGAAATTATACATATTTTAGGCGAATATTTTTCTGTGGGTTACTATCATTAATACATAGGTTTAGAATATGCTGTGTAGAGTATTCAGATTTCTTTTGCACTATTTACAGTAACCATTTATATATTCTTTCTGATTTTTCAATTTCTAAATACAGTATGTATCTTCATAATGCATGAAATATTTTGTTTGTACACTTGTTTTCTTTATCTTTTTGTACTTTTACTACTCCCATTCCACATCCATGTGGGGTCGGTGTTCCTGACTAGGCTTCTCCATCATCCTTGGTTTTGTGTCTGATTTTTCTCTCAGCCCTTTCACCCTTCAATCCTCATATACACAATCCATCAACCTTCACATTGGCTTTCCTCTTCTCCTTATACCCTCAACTTCCATTCCCATTAGCCTTCACATTGGCTTTCTTCTCCTCCTTATACCCTTAACTTCCATTCCCATCAACCATCACATTGGCTTTCCTCTTCTCCTTATACCCTCCACTTCCATTCCCATCAACCTCTTTACCACTTTTTTCTCATTAACTATCAGTGATACGAGAGTATAATATTCTAAGGAATATAATTAACTCTAAGAACTTACTTTACATTACAGCAAATATAACTGGCTTTATTTGAAAAGAACTATACAGTATAATATATTTCCATAGCACGGTCTGTCAGCTAATGTTCTGGTTTTGGAATTTTCCTTTTCCTAGAACTAAACACAAAATTCTGTTTTGTTTTTTCTTGCAGAGTATAGTTGCATAATTTTGGAAGGGAGTTGGTACAACATATTTTTTTCACTCACTGAATCTCTGTAACTTTTCACTTGATTATCATGTCATGTGCTTTAAGTGACAAGTGGTTTGATTTTTTCATCTTTGTAGAAAAGTGAGAAGAGTTACTCAAGGTAGCCTTTCAATTGTGTCACTCAGCACAAGATATAAACAACCTTGGGCACTGATGCACTTTGACATAATAGGCAGTGCAAAGATCTAGAGTACATCATGAGAAGATAGGTGTGATGGCACTCCATGGGCACTGATTCGCAATAACAGGATAGGCAGTGCAAAGACCCAGAGCTATGCCATATGTAGGAGCCCCAAGCTCTTTTCATATATTGGAATATAAAATCATGATATGTATAATGATTCTCAGCAGCTGTCGATTTTACTTGAATATTCACTTGTCGTTATACTTACAGTGTATGACAGCCCAAAATTTTCTAAAGTTACCCTTTTATTATCATCAAAATTTGAGCGTAATATCATGCCACTTTTAATTTGGAAATATTAGCGTCATGTCACATACCCTTACTTTTGTTCAATTTCTCAGTATTACTAATTTTATTTTTAAGGTCACATTTTTCATATATGGCCTCCTCCTTTGACCTGTTAACGTTTAAGTAACTGAAAATGCCCTATTGTTACAGACAACAGATATAACTTACCGGATTAGCTTTTGCTATTTTAAACTAGCACGTACATTCACATCAGGCAACTTTACCCTTCAATTCTTGATATTAGTACTTCTTGACCTTAGTTTTCTCAATATTCCATATTTTCATAAGCTTAGTTTTTCTTCTGTCTGTTGCTCTATTCCTGTGTGTGATAATTCAAACCATTTTCCTTTTCAATTGTACAAAATAATTTCAGTGAGCAAACTTCACATGTCTTGTGATCTATTCTTTGTGCTCAGTTGCAGTACAGAAGTATTCAGATCTTTAACTTTTTAAAATTTACAAAGTCTCTAAAATTTTCTGACTTTATATATTCGTTTGTAATACATGTCTGTGGTCCGTTCCCATACATAAAAAACCTATGTTTTTTTTTTAATTATAAAAGGACTTTTAAGTTTAAAAAACTTTGTATAGACAACTGTAATTTCTATTTGTTCTCGAGTATCACATGTAAGCAAAACTTTTTTCTTCTTAAAAACTGTACACAACATTTTTTCACTTCACAAACTACACATATGTATTTGTACATCCAATGTCTGTTGTCTTTTGCTGTTTTTAATCAAGCCTTTTCCATTTTAAATGTATAAAGGTTTCTCCTGTTTTGCAAAATCCATATATGTATATATAACCTTTGTCTGTACTCCTTCATTATATATATATATATATATATATATATATATATATATATATATATATATATATATATATATATATATATATATATATATATATATATATATATATATATATATATATATATATATATATATATATATATATATATATATATATATATATATATATATATATATATATATAAGGCAAACATTTCCTTCTCAAACATATTTTAGCAGTTCATATTTATAACTTGGCACACATATATCTGTATTTCTTGTTTATACAAAAGCCAAAGAAACCTCCTCCTTTAATATACAGAGACACTTCAGTGTAAGAACTTTATAAATTTGTGGTTATTCCTCTCTGCGCCCCTGCTCTGTAATTGAAAAGAAAAGCTTTTAATTTTGTAAATATTCAAAGCCGCTTCAGTTCATATACTTCACATATGAATTTGTAATTCCCATCTATTCTCTATTCCCACACATTCTCACCTTCCCATGCTTCAGTTCACGTACTTCACATATGAATATGTAATTCTCATCTATTCTCCATTCCCACCTTCCCATGCTTCAGTTCACGTACTTCACATATGAATATGTAATTCTCATCTATTTTCCATTCTCAAACATAAAATACAAAACAATTTCTTTCTCTGATAGAAGAAAACATTTCAATATACAAACCTCAAATAGGCATTTATTTGTTATTTGATGTCGCTTTTCATCCTGGTATGGCTTCAGGACTCGTATAACAATTCTAGAATAGAGCGATAAGAGTCCTTTGTGTGTATGAAATGTAAAATCTTCGAGAATAAGGCTCTCTAAACTGCCTTTTCCTTGTCATACACTTCCATCAACGTCAGTCCATAGTAGGAGTTCATTACGTCATTCTACATTTTGGGTCATTAAATGTTTATACTCACAGTCTTTGTACAACCAGCATATGGAGTAATTTCTGCCAATTCCATCGAAAACCTTAAGACGAGCCAGTTACTTGTGGCTATATACAGTATAACATGTTATATATAACATGCCATATTAAGATAAAAAACGGATTTACGACCATTATAGACTTAAACTTTAATCATATGTGTTCACAAACATTCTATATATGAATATGGAAAGCTAGCACACTTATAATGTATTCTCATTACGATCGGAACTTCGTAGTCATTTTTCAGGGAAAAAGTAGCTTTGTAGTGGTTCTAGGGTCATAGTGTCCTAGTCATTGGTGTCCCTGGGCATTTGTGTGTGGTATTTTTGCGTTCAAGCCATATGCGACTCGCCTATCCTGACCTACATCTGATATGTAATATACACCTATACCTATATTAGGACGCAAACCATTTGGATACAAAAGTAACGTACACAAGTGTCTAGGGATGCAGTGATCCGGACACATATAACTGGGACACAAATGTACAGGACACAATTGACCTGTCACATTTTGATGTAACCAAGTTTTTTTTTTTATGAGTGTTACACAAGGATGGGCGAAGAACATTACCCTCATTGGGCCTGGGCACAAAGAAAATATAAAGCAAAGAGGAACAGATGGGGAGTGTTGTGACTTGTCAGGTTCGGAGGGCTAATAAGATATGTGTAATTCAGTGTATAACTTTTATGGACTACACTTTTCAAAATGAACTTTGTCATATTCTTCATACTCACCTTGTCATTTTCCATGTTGATGTTAGAATTAACTTTCATCCCTGAAAATCTTTTGACGGTTTATACAGCAGATATTATCCCGTTTTTAATAAATGTTTATGTGACTTTTAATACATATGGTGATACATGACATATATTCTGTTAATGGAAAATCTTTGAACATTTTTCTATTAATGTACAAAGCTTCAGAAATATAACAACTCGTTGAATTAGTGTTTTATAATCAACATCCCAGAAATATGAAACTGTCTGCTCGAGAACGGGACAATTGAGTGATGCTATTTTGGCACTTCCATTTTGGCACAATTCCTTAGGTTAGGTTTTCAAAATATAAAGTGCCAGGACACTCTTTGCCAACTGGGTTTTGCCAAAATGGGCTTAGCACCAAAATGGCCCCGCGAAATATACTAAACTCCGCCTACTTTCAGCGTGCTTGTCATAAGAGACTATATCATAAAAAAAAAATTATAATTTTTACCCCATACTTTATTATACATCCCCAAAGCATTTTAGATATTTTAAAGGAATTTACATTGTGGTCTAAGTTCGTAAGACTTGTAAGGGCAATCATAGTATATCCAGTAAATGTCTATTGCAGAACCTAAGTAATTTAGTAGAACTAGCATTGTCATGTGTACATTCATTTGCTTCAGTTGAATATCTAAAGGTTTTTACAATTTATACATACACCTGTATCTGTAAGAATACAGTACATTTATACATTATAAAAAAAATTAGTATCACCCGGAAGAATAAATTATGTTAGGTAAGAATACATCAGAATATTACACTATTATACTGATACATTATTACTTTTAAATAAAATGTGTATTACCTAGTGGAATATTTTTATAATGCAATTATTATTTCAGTACTTTTCATCTCCCCTATTGGTAAATTTAAATTCAGTAATCCATTTAGTAATCTCTAAAGAAAGAGAGAGGTATTATCACTATTATGTCTCTTGTTTTTGTTTGTCATTTTGTGTAGTTGTCATGACCACTGCAAGGATGAGGTAAAAAAATGTATGGCAGAGGTGAATTAGCTTATATTAGAGGATTCTCTGGAACAGATTTGATAATATATTTTATTTTATATACAATCCCCCCATTCCTCCTTGTAAAGGTAGGGTGGCCAAGCCACAGGACACACTTTCACCATAAGCCGAAACACATCTCAGTCACTCTTCTTAGCACCTTGCAGATAAAGGGTGACCAAGGAGCTAAGAGGAGTGATTAGGGTATATTTTGACTTGTGGTAAATGTGTGTTCTTTGGCTTTGCCACCCCCTTACAAGGAGGAATGGAGCTACTGTATATATAAAAAAATTTACTATTTTATATATATCTGTAATGTATAGACAGCCCTTCACTTGTACAGTTTTACTAAATTCCATTGAAGTGTAGCTCACTATCATGACATTTTTTACTTATTGTCATTTCGACTTGCAACTCCTTCATAGTGACTTAATTCATCATTCAGATGGATAAGTAATAGATTAAAAAAAGCTGTTATACAGACAATTTCCTCTGTAATGTTTTACAGTATTGATAAAGTAGTAACGAGCTTCCTCCCACGAGAGCAGTCACTGCTTACATTCAGGAAACTCGCTCTGTTAACTCTGTTTAGGATGTTTCTAGGTTATCTGCCCAACAGGAGCAACTGCCCAGAGGAAAAATTCCCAAAACTTCTTATATAACCTAACCTAACCAGGACAGTTGTCCCTATTGGGCAACTGTCTATCAGGTAGTCGTCCATCAGAGACATGTTCGAATACTGTCCAGAACACTTGAGAGGCAAAGAATCTGCACCAGGGCATAAAACAGATTTCTTTCCCCATTTTTTTTACCTCTTCAGGTTTGGGTTTTAGAAAAAATAATCATCCAGAGTAAGATTTTGAATATCAGGGTGCAATAGTTTGATTACCTTAGTACAATATTTTATTTTTTCTTCATGGGTAGAACTACGTTGATACTTTTTTGCAAGTCAGCTGTAATCATATAATAATAATGCATGTTTAACTGCAGTTTATTTTACAATAGACTTTCCTTACTGCTTTATTCACTGTTTCTCTCAGTAACTTGTTGGTTATACTGTTTGTACATAAAAAAAAAGTCTCTGTGAAACTAAAATATATCGTCAGAGATGTTGGTGTCTTCTCGGCTACACGAGTGTGTGCTTTTTCTTCACAGACTTCAATTCTTTTCCTCACCTATTCTCCACAGTAACAAGTCTAAGACTGCTTTAAGTGGTTAAAAGCTCTTTTTTTTTGTTAAATCATAAAGAATTGCCCAATGTGCAAAGTAAATAAAAGAGCAGAAAGTCTGTTGTATTGTAGTTACTGCATATTATATTGCAGTGTTTTGGACTATTCTGTTGTATGGCTTTTTCTCCAAAGTTGCTCGAAAGCGTGCAGTTGTTAAGCTTTTTCTCCACAGTCGCGGAAAAGGATGCGATTCTTAAGCTATGACTTCACTTTAAAATGGCTATCTCTCCTGGTATATGATTTCTCAATCTTGTACCCTTTTTAATATAGATAATTGCATACACATATCCTACTGTGGAGATAAATTACCACCTATTATATTGCAGAGTTTGGACTATTCTACATATGCCATGTAATTGTTAAGCTGCGGTTTTGGTATAAAATGGCAATTCATAGCCTTGTAACCATTTGTAATATAGACAATCACATGCATGAAAGCAACTGTGGAGATAATATACACGTTGATAATGAAAGTGTTTCTCCACCACCTTTTTTTGCACGAGATCCAAGAGCATGTTTTTGATAACAGAACCTTGAATGTTTATGGCGAATTTTGATTCAAAGTATATTGCTATGTTTGATGTTTACAATGTATAATTTTAGGCTGTTTTTTAATGCATTATATCAGGCAAAAAAATTTTCACCAGTGTCAATTACTAAATTGAAAATAGTTAAGGTTTTATTTAAGTCTTTATAACTACATTTGATTGTAACTACCAATTAACATTTTGAATACTGCCTGATTGTACTTATATTTATAAAATAATTTCTTTTTTCCATTTACGATAAGTTTTGTGTAATATACATGTTCTTTAAGCTTAATTTTATAAAACTTAAATGGGTAGTTTTCTCGGGGAGATCTGAGGTTCCTAACTCAAGTAGTTTACATACAACACCATCACTGATAATTTGGTAACAGCAAGATCATTGTTGAACCCACAACTATTTATAAATGCTCTCAACTGACTAAGTATCTTTAATTTTTTCCAACATGACAAAATATCCCCTTATCTCACTGTATGCACAATAGTGAAAATGAACAAATGTAACTACTTTAGTTAGCAATTTCCAACAGGTATATATAGTACAGTTGGCTTATGATATGATAATATTCAATGAAATGAAGGTTAAATGTACAACGGCTCTTCTTGTTATTCTGTTTTGCTCCATTTGAAGGGTACCCCCAAATATATATCTGATGTAGTGGCAACGACGGTATATAATAAGTAAAAAGTAGGCGTACTATGTCATGACCGAGCAAAGGTCCTCTTCAGGCACAAAACGTGCCTGAAGTGGAATGTAGCTCAGTTGTAATATATTGCATCTACTTTTTCTTTGTGCTTTATTTATGAGTCTCTCCGGTTTCACATTAAGCTGTTTTGTAACAGCTTAATTTGCATATATTGCTACTGTAACTAATTTTATCAAATTTGTCTGACTTACATTGATATATGATCTTGTCCAACATCTCCAGATTATTCATTTCACATTCCCAAAACTTACAGTTTAACTTTGTAATATAATCTGTTTATCATAGTGAATTTGGAGATAATAAAACCAAAACCTCTTGTAATTTCTGTTGGATTGTATACAAGAATCTAAAATTGGCTAAATTGAGCACAATAATATATATCGTCATCTCCACTTAAAAATTTTATCTGCAGAAGACTTAAAGAATATAATTTTTTCAATATTATAAGAGTGATAATTCTAAATAGAACTGCCGACATCTTTAGATTAGAACTTATATTAGAATTCAATACTTTGGAGACCACTAATGTATCATTTTAGATGGCACAATAGATATATAGAAATGTTCAATGTATTTCAAGGCTCAATCAAATCAAATCTTTTGGCATTTCCCGTCAGGGGTTGCCACTGCAGACAAATAATTTTCATTTCGCCCTATATCCTGCTTCCTCCTCTGTCACACCATACACCCTCTTGTTTCCCCTTACCACATCCATAAACCTCCTCAATGGCGTACCTTTCCTCCTCCCACCTGACACCTCCACCCTCAGTATCCTTTTCCAAACATAGCCCTCATCCCACCTCAACACTTGCCCAAACCATCTTAGTCTTGCCTCCCTCACAATGTCCCCAAACTTGTGTCCGCCTCCATCACACTCATGTCCGCCCTCACCAAGTCCAGAATCCTCCCTTTTGGCCTACTTCTCTCCCTCCTATCCAGTGCTCAATCCAAAACAAGCTGGCCAAGTTACCTATCCTTTTTTTCACAGAAAATTACATATCATAAGCATGTGTACAGTACTTGATAATGAACATATCTTTACATATTATAGGATTACATCATTGAACAAGGGTACGAAGAGGTAAATATTAGTATTTGATTAGATGTTAATAATTTATGCATCATGCTCTTATATTTTTGAGAGTATATGCATCATAATACAGTATACAAAAGATATTTTAGAATTACATCCCTATCAGAAATTATAAAAATGTTCTTAAATATTCTGACTTATTATAGCTTTTAATCAAATGAGAAATGAAGTACAATATATTAAACAGTATACAAAAAACACATATTTATACCCCATACTTGTTATATTTACTCAAAATTAAACATGATAATTGTAGTACAGGATAAGTGAATGATATATGACAAAATGATTTTAGGAATATGCAAAATGAGTTTATAGTTAAATAAATATTAATCTATTAATTTAAAAATTTCATGTTTTCTAGCCTTCTAAACACGACTATATTACACAGTCTGTAATATTTTCAGTACTTTTACCATCCGTCAATCACTACCTGTACACTACAGTTGTCCCTCATTTTACGTTGTTAATTTGTTCCAGCACTTCCTGTGTAAGTCAATACTTTGCCTATACTCAAACTTGTTTTATAAGTGTATCTATAGATGGCATATAATCTATTTCCAACATCCTCTTTAATTTGAATTATACCTAGATTACTGCACTGTACTTAAAATTTGCCAAATACAGTTTAAACTCGTGTTAAAACAGTACTGTAGTTATAATGTAGTTTTTTGGAAAAAAAATTTATCAGTTTACTTTTATATTTCAACTGTGTATAATCATATCGCACTATTTAAAACCACATAAGACGAGGGACTTCTTTACTTATTAAACCAGGTTCAATTGTAGAAAATTTCAAGGAATCCTTAAAGTAATTAAATTACTGTAAGACTGATATATATTTTCAGTTCAAATTTGTTAATATAGATGTTTCTTTTCAGTATTTCAAAACAAGTAAAGATATATGAAATTGTGTATACATGGAGGCTTATGAGAATTTTAAAAAACACTATAGTTAGGTTCACTGTAGTTTTAGAATTTGCTATTCATATAACAAATGCTAAATTATATTATGGTTGTTATGCATAATGATAAGAAAGATATATAGCTAATTACATTTTATGATGTACAATATGGTGTGTAGATATATGTAACCTCTCTATTGTTAATATTAAAAGATAAATGATATGAAATATATATGTGTGGAATGTAATACCTACAATCACGCAATTACATTTGCACATTGTGAAATTGCATGTTCACAGTTATCAGGTATATTTCACTATTTTTCTTAATTTTACAAACCTTCCATAATTACTTTTTTCAATAACAATGAAAAATATATTATTATGTATTATTTTTCACTTTCATCATTACTTTCAAATATAAATTTTATTGTGTAATATTACTATATTATTTTTCATTTTTATCATTAATTTAAAATATAGAAAGTTATTGTGTAGTTATTCTCATCTCTTTGTATAGATGTTTACTGGCATTTGCTGTTATATTTTAGTAACTCTCTAGTCTGTATCAAGCAAGTTTAACAAATAATATACAATATTCTTATGGTACAGATAACGTTCAAAAAAATCTCCGAGAAACTTATAGCATTTATCCAGAATGTGCAATAATATTCCCTCAACTATTTCCATCCTACAGAAAATATATACGGACTTTGAGCTGCAAGGAATCATGGAAGAAAAACTGAACACAAAAACCTATCAGACGATCAGTCAGCGCATGGCAACGGAAGAGGCTGCATGCGCTCTGATGGAGGGCAGCAGAAGAGCTGATGATGAGTGAGTATTCCTCGTTCTACACTTTTTTTTAATTCAGTGTTTAGTCACTTGTAACACTTTCTGTTCAGCATGTTGATGTCGGGTGATGATGTGATTTGAGGAGAGTGGATGAAGAAAGCTGTGCTTTCGCACTCACTACTGTTAAAATGCATTTCATAGTTTCAGGATGATTTTGAAGTGATTATGGTTGTTCATAGTCAACATACTGTAACGAGCAGCTCTTTCGTATTAATAAGTGTCGCACTATAAAAAGGCCTCTTTAATAGGATTATTAATAGGGTTGTCAGTAATGGAGATATTAAAATGTGTAACACTACAGAAAGGCCAAGTCCCATCAAGGATATATGAAATATGTAGCATTAATGGGATTTGGCACTCAAAATATGTGTTCAGAGTATTAAGCTATGTGATATCATTAGTCATTAGACCAATAATTATCCATATGCAATATATGTACAATAATTTATTCTAATGTAGTTCTTAAAGTACCATAGATATGAATAGCAAGTAACGTCATACTATAGTACAATTGAGGTGCCTGACACGATACTGGGTTTAGTGCCAAAACTTCAAACTAACAGAAAACCCGTTCAAAGGCTCACAGCATTAGAACTTTGATATCTTGGCAGACACTCATGCTATCTGGAAGTTATGTAAACAATAAACATGTGCGGCTTCCAAGATATCAGTGCTTTAAATTTGCAATACTTGAAATGTGTTTTCAGGATTTTTTAAGTTTTGGCACTTAGTTCAATACAGTACTAAGTGCCTCATATAATCAAATAGCAAGATGACAGATAGTAGTCTGTATTTAGGTATATAAAATTATTTTACCATGTCAGCAAGTCACATACATTTTATAAGTCATGAAAATAATTATATACCGTTAGCCTTAATCAGGCTCTCTAATGAGGCAATTTCTCTTTTCCCCCCTCTCCCTGCATGCCACTGCACAGTAATCTGTCGTATGTATCCGTGCACAACTGTTTAATCCTTGCAAAGCTTGCATTACTACTTCCCTGATATTCTAATACTTATTTTAATTAATTTAACACTAGACAATTTTTTTATCACAACTAAAGCCTGGGACTGGTGGGGCCGAGTGGTTTAAGGATTGTAATTAAATTAAATTAAAACAATTATAATTAAATAATTTTCGTCTGTGGGATGTTAATCCTGAGAACCAGAAAACATTACCTGAAAAGAGACCCACCATGTTCAGACTAATACAATAACTGACATAATCTAAAGCAACCCATCTTATATCCCCAACTCCAACCTGTGTCCACTCCTAATTATATTAACAGTGAAACATAATACAACAAATAACAACAAGGGATGTATAGATATACAGTCTACAAAGTTGTAACTTGGCTTAAAAAAAATTCTCCTTTCAAATCCGTTAGGATTGTCAGGTTCTGTTCAGAGCCTCATGAACTTGTTGACCAGCTTCTGTTTAGAGCATCATGGACCTGCTGACCATTTTCTGGTCAGAGCTTCATGAACCTTCTGACCAGGTTCTGTTCAGAGCTTCATGAACCTGCTGACCAGGTTCTGTTTAGAGCTTCATTAACCTGATGACCAGGTTTTGTTCAGAGTTTAATGAGCCTGCTAACCAGGTTCTGTTCACAGCTTCATGAACCTGCTGACCAATTTCTGCCAAGAGCTTCATGAACCTACAGGCCGGGTTTTGTTCAGAGCTTCATGAGTGTGTTGACCAGGTTCTGTTTAGAGTTTCGTGAGCCTAGTGGCCATGGGCTCTTCAGAGCTTCATAAACCTGCTGATCAGCTTCCCAAATTCAATCAAAATATGCCCATCTTGTCACCTCTGGGCTTGCAAGTTACCAATGTATTCTTTTTTTCAAAACTAAAATGCTCTATTCGCAACTAGTACATTACATAACCTCAAGTGAGGCAGGAACTTTGAAAAGCAAAAAAAGTTGTTGTTTTAGAGGAAATACTTGAGCAAATGCAAGTTTTGAGATTTGAAAACCAAGAGGTATAATAATCAAATTTTGGCTCTCAGGGAATCACTTGAATTTTATCAGTTAGTTCATCTTAAAAGTTCATTGTAATATGTCATTCTAATAGTTTATGTTAACACTATTTTTATAGTTCACCCTAATAGTTCTGAAATACACACACAGGAGCTTTTACTTTTAATATGGTCAACTAAACAGCCCACAATAGAGTTAATCATTTATGGCTTTGACTTGAGCAAAAGTTACAGTAGTTCAAGCCCATATATTCAAATTGAACTATTCATCCCATCCCCAAAGACTAATTTTTGCTTTGAATCGATTACTGCTTATGAATGTTATGACTATGTAGTCTTTAATACTCCCAGGGTTTAGAGGTTGCTCTTATATGAAGCACCGAAGTACTATACTGGGCTAATTGCCAACACTAAAATGCCAGAAAACGCATTTAAATTTAACAACTCTAAAACTTTGTTATCTCTTAGCCGCTCGTGTTGTTTTGATGTTATACTTAGGATAAAAACATAATAACATGAACAGCTACTGAGATATCCAATTTTTAATGTTGCGAAACTTAAGCATTTTGTAGTTTTGGCACTTAGCCCAGTGCAGCACTAGGTGCCTCATATATGAGAAAACCAAACGATCAGAGAAAAAGCGATATTCCTTAACTAATGCTATATTAAGTAAGATATTCTTACAAACAACAACAACAATACTAAAATCAACAAACTAAATTTCAAAGCATTACACACAAATCAATCAATCATTATTCAAATCATTTCAGTCATTGATCAAAGCATTCAATCATTGATCAATGCACAGTTTTCTGTGTTACAATTAGTCCCCATTTGAATGGGAGTGGACACAGACATACTGGAGCTGGGGAATTTTGGCTGGATTCCCTTCCTAACACCCTGCCCCTGGATTGATCATTAGAGCACTCGACTCGGGAAGTGACAAACCCTTGTCCAAGCCAATGGGGGGGTATTAGGAAGGACATTCAGCCTTAATTTCACAGCTTCAACCTGTCTCCATTAACATAGCACCCCATAATATATTCCATCATCCATTAATTACATAAGATAGAAAGCTGTAATGCAATTCTTAATAATGTTCAATATGATTGTAAGTCAATATTTTGCAGTCATCTTCCAGTAAACATGAAGACTACAAGATGAATTATGTATTTGATACTTAAACGTTGACATATTGGTTTTAAAAGCCAAACAGCTCTCAGGACTATTTTATTTCTGAATGTTAGTACACTTTAACTTAACTCATACTGAAATAATACTGTTTTAAAATACATTACAAATTCTATAAGTTCACATTATACATTGCATACTATCATTATACAGAATACCAAAGGAATTAAATATGAGTCACATGGTAAAAAGCGTTTTTCTTTGACTATTAGTCAGGTTAATTCTATATTTTCTCTTTATTTATAATTTACCAGCACTGACATTTCGTTTATAGAATTTTGCTTTTCATTACAGCTTTACAAATTTCTTTTTTGTTTTTTGTTTTTGGGCAAATGTTTTAAAAAATCAAAGATATTTTCCAAGTAGAGAGGCATCATGCTTAGATTACTTTTTGTATAAATTTAAAGGAGATCTTTAATGTGTATATTATTCATTATGGAAAGTTGGGAATATCTTGAATTTTAAAGCAAAAGTTAAAAGCAGATGAATATATTTGGTGATGTCCAGTTTTTATATTTGAATGAAACTTATATATATATATATATATATATATATATATATATATATATATATATATATATATATATATATATATATACTTTAAAAAATTTTAATTGGTATTCATTGATGCCCTTTTATGAATATAATTATATACTGTACTTGCAAATGAACTTAATTTTTCACTGATATTGCATGCCTCGTCATATATATTTCCTGTGACTAACATTGATTTATATAACTAAGAACTATATAATAATAAGAAAATATCTCTTAATTCATAACTAAACAAAAACAAACGTACAGTAATGTCTTTGTAAGTCAAAATTTTAATCCTAATTATCTTAACTTGCATTAGCAAACTAATAGTGAGTAGAGTAGTGGAGTATGTTTCAAGAATCCTTAGTAGCTCTGCTGTAGATTGTCATGTATTTTAGCCTAGATTGACCACCACAATGATCATAGAATTAAGCCTTCCATATGTCTTAAGTTTCCTTGAGAAATCTTCCAGGCTTCTGTGAAATATTATAGTTCAGAAGTTTTTTTTGTAATACAGGTATTATATTTGAAAGTAAAAGTCATAAACTGAAGAACAACTGCAACCTACTTAGTCCAGTGGTTCTTATGTGTGAAGATATACTTTATTGCAGTTAACAGGCCGTAATTAACTTCAGGATAACCTAAAGATTAGCAACTCCTAGTACAATAAATAGCCCAGTTAATTGTTAGGTTAAGTTGATTAGGTCAAGTTAGGTTCCCTTAATGCCCAACCTATCCTGAACTAATGTAACCTTAGCTAACATAACTTAACCTTACAATTTATGGGGTTATTTAATATACTGGGTTTTTGCTAAGCTCATCATAACTAAATTAGCTCAGCAGATTTCTCAAGGGCATTAACCACATAGTTTGAGATCAGTAGAAAGTTGCTCCACAGACTTTCTCTTTGTTACACAGACCTAAAATTACTCTTAACCTAATCTTGAACCCAACTTTAACCTTGTTTTTTTTTTTCCTTCCTTCCCAACATCTTTAGCCTTCCTGAGGGGGCTGAAGGAGAGTAAGTAATTTTATTCCTGCATGATAACTGTCTTGTTTTAAGTAACTAATTTGCTTCTAATGAGAAAAATAACCGGAAATATGCTTTGGAAAATAAACACCTCTCGTGAGAGAGTGCAGGAACATGTACGTGTCTAATCACCTCTGTTAGCTTGTGGAAGGACATGAGCTTATCCCAAGGTGTTGATTAGACCTTTTGATAAATAAATTTGCTTTGAATTAGATGTTAGTGCTTTTGATAAGTATTTGGAGAAAGCAGATCATATGGGTTAATATGAAAAAGGAGTGCCATTGAGCTTGAGAAACTCCATTAGTATATTTAATGTAAAAGGTATACGACGCCGCATCCCACTGAGGCTAGCATGGGCGATATATAACATGAAGTATTATGGTTTTTGTAGAATTAATATACCCTTGGTTTTACTTTTAAAAAATCTTTTATGATAACTAAAAGTTTATACTTTTTTAAATACAGAGAAAGAAAAGCAAGGGTAGAAAAAAATACATAGAAATGTTTCTTCTTAATTAAATGAGTCAGCTTGTGTGATATTAAAATCTTATTATGACTTAGCACTTTAAAATGTTTTAATTCCTATGCTTGATGATTAGCATATGCTTTTCTGCATGTCTTTTTAGGTGTTTTGAACAATATTTGTAGAGTATTGTCCTGCCAATATTTTTTTTCAGACTGAAGCAATTATCCTAGGGAACTTTTTAAGTGTATGTGCAGTGTTTAGGACTTCATTTATTGCTTTAATACTTCATTTTACTTAGAAATTCCTTACTTCATTTTACTTAGAAATTCCTTTTTTCAATGTTTATCATGTGCATCACATCAAATATTATTCTTGAGGTCAAAGATATAGGGAGACAGTTATACAATTATACAGTCATCCCTCCTACATTGCCTGGGATATGTTCCTCAGGACCTATTACTGTGTTATATCCACAAAGTATATATTTGGATAAGAATATATATACAGACGCTATGAATCCCAGTTCGTCAACGAAATTGTTCAAACCAGTTTCTGCTGGCTTTAATTCGTCAACTTTAGCGCCACTATATCTTGGAGAGTTTGCAAAACCTTAGTGCATATTATGGCCTCACTAATACTATCTCCATCCAGCTGTTTTTCATTTATCCACAGCAACAATAACGTTTCTACCTCTTCTATCAACTGTGACCTTTTCTTCGTTAATACAATTATATTTACTCCCTTAGCCACGTCAGCCGCCTTATAGATCTCTTTACTGTTTAAAATAGTACAGATAGTCGATTTTGCCATGTTATGCTCCGTGGCGAGATCAGACAGACGAACACCATTTTCATGCTTAGAAATTATTTCTTTCTTCATTTCCACTGTTATGTGTCTAGGGTGTTTGACACCACTGTCACTAATGCTTTTAACTTTCTTAGGAGCCATAATAAGGGCTATCTGAAAGGCAAAACAATGGAAAATAAAGCAAGAACTACGAACTACACAGTGCAGGCACCAGTGCAAAACTGAGAGCTGGCGAGCGAGAAATGTGGTTGCCTGGCCGACACATGTGTATTCGTGGGTTGGTTTTTGTTCGTGATTTGGGGTCAGAATTTGTTCAAAATTATGTTTGTGGGAACAAATGAGTCTTTAACTATGTTTATCGCTTTGTATATATTTCCAACTGAAAATTATCAATGGGAAACTAAGCCTTCACTTGTGTATTACAAACCATATTTAGCTAAGCATTTGACATCCTGAATTATTTATAACTCATTTTAATTTATTAACAACATAAATTAAGTCTCAAATATGTTTAGCACTCTGTATTCACTTCCACTTTGCTTACGGTAAACCAAAAGTACATTAACTATATCGATGGGAGACCTCATTGAGCCAACATTGCAGCGATGAGAGGGACAACTGTATTTTAAATAGTTTTTCAAATAAACTTTTAAAGGTGTTAAAAAAAATTTTGGTCATAAAATAGTACTATATATTTCCATGACAAGTATTTGGATTGGTCATTAGCACAAAATAAATTGTAAGTATTGTTTCATGAGGCCATGTTATATTTTGTCAGTAGTTTCATATTTCATTAAAGTTATCTTTAATGGCTATGTTAATGTGTTTCAATACTATTTATTTGCCTTTCACCATTACTTTTCTGTTGTATATCATCCTTGTTTTATTTACATATATTTGCATATAAGATAGTATAAGTAAATCCTTAATATGAAAGAATAAAATTATTACTCTTAATGAAAAATATATTAAGGAGGTTCACTGAATTCAAACAACTTATGAATGAGCATGTTATTGCTTTGGAATGAAAAAATTAATGGTGGAGTGAACGAATGGTATGCAATTCTTCATTCATATCATACCATGAAAATTGAGGGATAAAAAAACGAACATTTAAGACAATGTTCTTTATATGTGTGATATCCTACATTTTCATCTCTCTCTCTCTCTCTCTCTCTCTCTCTCTCTCTCTCTCTCTCTCTCTCTCTCTCTCTCTCTCTCTCTCTCTCTCTCCTCTCTCTCTCTCTCTCTCTCTCTCTCTCTCTCTCTCTCTCTCTCTCTCTCTCTCTCTCTCTCTCACATTCCTATTCATCTATACATGTACGTATTAGCCGGTCATGCTTGGCTATGGGACGGTGGCGTATTCAGACACAGCAGTTGGGGTAGCCCAAGATGCTTATCTGAGATACGAAAATAATTCGAATAAGTCCCTTGATTGTAAAGATTCTTTTTGTTGCTCTTTTTCTTCTATTACTGTCCTCCTTTCTTCTTTTTCCACTTTTGCTTGTTGCAAAGTCACTATTTCTTCAGTTAAATGAACATTCTGCATGTCGAACATCTTCTTACACCTCTTATGCCTTCTAGAACTCATGACAAAACCTCCAGTGTAGTCTTCTTGATATCAATTCTTCAAATCCATAACATGTCTTCTTGCCTTCATTTGGATGGTAAACAGGTTTAAAGAATTCTCCTCTTGATCAGACCTTACCTCCTCATATGCAGCATCTCCATTTTGTGGATAGGCCCGGTCCGTTGCTTTGCCGTAGAATAGAGTACAAAACTTAAAATTTAAAAACTATGCAATTACATAACAACCTTTTTTTGTTTTAACGATACAAAAATGCTGAAAATACGTAAAATGAAAAAAAAATGAGAAATTTTTCACCTTGCACTGCTGTATGAATGCGTTCCTAATCTCTGATGATCATCGATACTGTAGTGTGGTATCTAGAAATTACAAGCAATATCATTCACCTTTCTTCCTTTGTATTGCGTAATCATATTAATTTTTATATCCAGATTAATGGACTTCCTTTCCTTTCTTGGAGTTGTAGATGCAGAGCAAGACAATATCCTTTTCATAGACATCGTGGAGGTCTTGCAGCATCTTAGAGTACACACACACAAGGGTATATATTACATCTAAGATGTGAGAGCAAACGAGCATATCGCTGGGGGGATACTAGCTTTGCTGACCGATGAAAAACTGTTGTACGCCCAGCTAGACAACACTTGCACTGCCAGCCATAGTGTAGTTGTGGCCAGAACACTAATGCTTATTCACGGTTGCTGTCAGTTGTAAAGTTGAGCAGTCATTAATCCCAATTACGGTTGTGATCAGAAAGTAAAATGGTCGTAAGTCGCATAGGTTATATTTCGACACATGACTATATACATATATTGAGTCACGTGGGTCCGCTTCTTACAATATTAAAATAGTTTAATTTTTAAAATATGCGGTTGGATACATTTTTAGATATAAAATATCTGAAATTTTTCACTAAACTAATACAGTAATCCATCGCTATTTTGCGGTTCACCTATTTGGCAAAAAAAAAAAATAATTTTTTTTTTTTTAAGATTACTGTGACACCCGGATGGGCAAAAAAATTATAAAATAGCCTTTATCAGGCTGTAAAGAGAAACAGAGATGGAGAGTGTAATAACCTGTCAGATGTGAAGGGATTATAAAAGATGCGTAATAAATATCCAGTTCTCTGCTGGGTTTTAATATACCTCTGCATTACTTTCATGATGTCTATTCCAATAATTCTCCTTAGATCTTATTATTATTATTATTATTATTATTATTATTATTATTATTGGAGACAATAATTTTCCTTTTATGATGATTGTGGAGATTATTATCATTATTATTATTATTATTATTATTATTATTATTATTATTAATTATTATTATTATTATTATTTTTGTTATTATTATTATTATTATTATTATTATTATTATTATTATTATTATTATTAAGGGCTCATCATTGTTTGTACATCTGTTGGTTTATTTACTTTAATAACTGTGTACAGTTCCCCTCCCTAGTTGGCTGGGACAAAGAGGGTGTGGGGGGTTGGGTAGAAGAGAATGTTGGAGAGAGAGAGAGAGAGAGAGAAACATCTTTAATTAACTCTTGTTCATTCAACCAAAACTACATTATTTATTGTAAAAATAATGGTTTAATTACAAATTCGTAATAATAATAATAATAATTATAATCTCCACAATCATCATCAAAGGAAAATTATTGTTGCCAATAATAATAATAATAATAATAATAATAATAATAATAATAATAATAATAATAAGATCTAAGGAGAATTTTTGGAATAGACATCATGAAAGTAATGCAGAGAATTGGATAGTCATTACACATCTTTTATAATCCCTTCACATCTGACCGGTCATTACACTCTCCATCTCTGTTTCTCTTTACAGCCTGATAAAGACTGTCTTATTTTATCATTTTTTGGCCCGTCCTGGTGTCATAATCATCTTTAAAAAAAAAAATTAAGGTGTTCCTACTTCGAGCAAATTCACCTATTGCGGCCGATCCCGGAACCGAACCCCCACGATAAATGAGGGGTTACTGTACTTCATATGAATTATTGTAGTTTTAAATTGAATTTAAATCATATCAAGTAAAATTTAAGTTTGGTACTATAAACTAGGTATAATTTAAAGTATACAGAAAGTTGGGAATAGGTTATTAGCAAGTGCATAGACACTTTATTATATGGGTCTTGAACATACATGGTTTCTGAATTACACATGGGGGGGTTGGGGAGACAGATGACTAAGATAAGGGACCATGAAAAATGATATATCATAGATATGCCTTTGACCTATAAACTTGATACTCATGGATCTTATACTCCCTTTAATGGTCCTGTTTTAAGTCATGGACTCTCTTTTCTGTTAAGGGCTAGGATGTTGCCTTCATTTGAAGGACTTTGAGTGAATGCCTTTTTGAACATAAAACTGTGGCAGGTCTCAAACTGACGACCTGACGAATCAAAGTTGCGCATGCCAGCAGCCTGTCAATGGCAGCATTACTCTGTAAATTATTAAATGAATATTCAAACTGACTTGGAAAACTGTGTATGTGCTTGATTTTAAGTCATACCTGGTCACTTAGCATTTTATGCCTGTGAAAGATAGATCATTTTACCACGCTGACTACGGTAAGGACGCAGAGCATAATTAGCTTATCTGAATAGCATCGTGGATGATTTGTGCATATATAACATTCCTTTCCTTTCATTCTTTAAATTATTAAAACTTTTTTGAGATAAAAACGGCAATTGTAGATGCTCACTGAAGCATGACTGGTATTTTTTCATTATAGTAGACACTGTTCTTGTCCCATTAGCTTATCATACAGTGCAGTGTTTTTCCTTAGAAAAATATTCACATTACATTACATATGCTACATATGTACTGTATTCATGTAAACAGAATGGCTAATTCTTTTGCTTAGAGAGAGTTTTATTATTCGTATATCTGTAAGTGGTGAACACAATTGGGTAAGAGAAAGTATATATATATATATATATATATATATATATATATATATATATATATATATATATATATATATATATATATATATATATATATATATATATATATATATATATATATATATATATATATATATATATATATATATATATATATATATATATATATACTGGATTTGTGGCACATATGAAACTAATGTTTTACTTGTTTTGTTAGGGATTATCCTGAGACAGGCATAGAAGACGACATGGTCGAGAAAAAGCCAAAGGTTACAGCTCAACTCAGCCAAACCCTTGGCGATGACCCTGCAAATTACGTGGCCAAGGTAAGTGGGTCCTCTGAAATTACAGTGTGGCAGAATTAGTATTTTATTATTATTTATGTAGGTATAATAAAATTTTCACTTTTAATTCTACATTTCACACATTAACTACATTTCTAATACCATATAATCTTCATTGGCTGTAAATACATTTATCTTTCAACATTTTTTTTTATTGGCAGTCTTCTTTACCATCAAAGGAGTTTTTGACAGCAACAATAACATACTTTTTCCTTACATAGATAATTGTCCTTCTTACCTGAGTTACCACAGCTAACAAAGGAATCAAAGTAATTAACATATAAGAAATTTATTCCATCTATATTGCTCATTCAGTGCATTATCCATACACATGCAATGGCTGCAAGCCCCCTTTGTAAGGGAGCAGCCGAGTCATAGCACCCGCTTCCACCAGACACCAAACATGCCTCGAACACTCCTCGCAACTCCTTAGGGATACAAGGTTGCCACAATTCACCCCACTCTACCCTGCTTGGATCGCCCTCATACAGTACTCTTAAATTTTCTTCTATAAAGAATACACATTTTTCCTATTAATTTTTTATAATTCCCACATTTTCCCTTTTTTCTCTCTCTAGGTATCAAACGTTGCAGGAAACGTTGCGGGAAAAGTTGGCAACGTGTTCGGAGGTCTTAGCAAAGGTATCGGAGGAATTACTGGAAAATTTGGCGGTGGCGGGTTCTTCTAGATATGGCTCTGGTTATCAACATCAGTAGTTACATAATTCAGAGAAAATACTTCGTAAAAAAAGAGTCTGACTCTATAAATGCTTTTCCCATTACCAATAATCATCCTGTAATTTCTTCTACACAAAGCATTACTGTGCATTTTTTTATCTTTCTTGAATGCCTTTCTATACTTAATGTCTCTATAATGATTTAGAATATATTTAATACATTATTCTCAGGATGCGAGCAAATTAAAGTTTGAACGCACGTTGAAATTTGAGAAGAGAGGTGGAGCGAGTACGCAGAATGTCATCGGAAAGTTATGACAAGTGAGAAAAAAAAGTTTATCAAAAGTTATAAAACAGTTTGCTCCTAATTGCTAAAAATATTAAGTAATCTGTGCTCACTGTGCTAAAATGGCAATATGAAGTCATTTTGCACTTTATTTTGAGGTTATTTGCATGGAATCCCTCCTATTACCATTGCTTATTTAGACAGTTTTTTCAGCCTCAACACTAGCATAAGTACATACGTGGTCAAAAAAACTGTACAGGTGACCACCTAATGAAAACAATATATTTAAAGAACCATTTGTCGTGTTAATCTAATGATATCTACCCTCGTATGTTTTCATCCATTATATTTCAGTATTCAAAATTATGATAAAAAAAAATATTTATATGCACTATGCTGATAATTAGCAGTCATAATAAGAAAAGAAAAAGATGAAAAGAAGAGGTTAACTGCCTTTTGAGAGTCTGTACAGCATAAAAGAGAAAACAACATTTGTAGTGTTTGCGATAGTGTACGTACAGCCTTTGATTTTGAATTGTTATATTGTTGATTTATATGAATATTGTATTGCCTTATTGTAAATGTAATAATTGGAACATAGCGTAAGGGGAAATACAGGAGGAAATAAGTTTTATACAAATAGAATTTTAAATTATTACCTGATGGATACTGTATAGATGCAGGTGGCACGATTATTATTCCCTTTAGATGAAAATGTACAAATTCCTATATTCCTTATTATTTTTTCTAAAGTGCTAATCATATATACAGTTCTGTGTCTCTTTTTTTATATAACAATGCTACTGAATATTACTTTTCATATGTCTTTTAACTTTTTCCTGTTGGGTACTGAACAAAATGATAAAAACATAACTATATGAAACTGTGTTCTATATATAAAGTCTTGTTGCGCTAGCTTTCAATTCTTTCGAATAGAGACGTCAGTAGTATCAATATCAATGCAACGTGATCTTTAAATTATAGGCATCGCTCCAGATATGAGGCGCACCCGTCAACATTTAGATTTCTGTGCGGATGACTGCATACAGGCAGCATTGGCAATTTCATCAAGCACCACTATCTCAAATCACTCCAACACAGGCACTGATATTGTTACATCTGTACTTTTAATACTTTGACATATATGATCTAACAATTTTTTTCCAAATACTTGTGCTGTTGACTATATTTATACAATCTAGATGAATAAGCTTTCTGTCTTTTTCTAATTTCTTGTAGCCGATGTCATTTCGAAGCGTATGTAAGCTCATCTCCTGCTCATACTTGATTCCTGTCACGATATTCTGAGTTATTTTTGTTTTGTGGAGGGTACAACCATTCATGAAATAAACTTGATGGCAATGCTATTACATTTTCAAGTGAGCATCCCTCGTACCATTTTAAGTCCTGATTTATGATTATGAAATAGCATGCGAGGTTTTGAATGTTGTCATCGGTAAATCTCTGAGTATTGACACACATTTCAAAGATGTCTTCTTAAATCATCATGCCGTGTCGGCTCTTTTTAGCTGGCACTGTGCGTATAAAAATTAAATGTAGTACAGTATATCTATCAAGCATTACAGATTATCTTGTTTGGCACAGCAAACAGTCACATTTGAGAGTAAAACACCTTAAATATCTACTCCATAAGAGATTGCAATGTGTGTTAATTTCTTTGAATACTGACTTGTTGATAATTTTCCATGTATTATAATAGTTCTTGTTGCCGTGATACCGAACGAGATAATAGGAAATCACTAAACAGGTAGTTTAGACCACATACTTTTTTATATTAAGACTTGTACTGTATATCTATTGCAGATTGGATTGCATTTTTCATTTACACTCCTGATATTATTGAGTTTACTGACTTGAGTGCATCTGATCTTATTATAAAGATTTTAATTTACCGTCTCAAAGTCTATATTTAGAGCAATTTATTTTAGTTTTATCAACTTTTAGTGCATCAGATCTTATCAAAAATAAATAAGTTAATTGTCTCAAAGTATGTATTTAGTGATATTTTTGAGTTTATCGACTTGTGCATTTTATCTTTTTAAAATTAAATGTATTGTCCCAAAGTCTATATGAAGAGTTATATCATTTGAGTTTATGAACTTCATTGCATCTGATCTTATTTATTATAAATGAATTTATCATCCCAAAGTCTATATCAAGAGTGATATTTTTGAGTTTATCAACTCCAGTGCATCTGATCTTATTAAATATATATTTAATTTATCATCCTAAAGTCTAGACTAAGAGTTGTTGTGGAACTTGAAATATTATAAAAGTAAAAGAGATCCAATTTAAAGTGTTAATATTTTTCTCTCGTAGAAATGGATACCTATTACCATTTTAAAAAATAAATATGTGATGTAAACTTCTTTTTCTTCTTCTTTCTCAGCTGTGACCGATTTCTAAATAGGGTCGCTGTTTTTTACTAGCCTTTTCCACCTTTTCCTATCTCACATATCCTGCTCCCTTAGCTCCTTATCCTGCATATCAGTTCCATTGTTATATTTCTGTTGCATATAAACTTATGGGTTTTAGCTGAAGTTCTTCTATATTCAATTTTTTGTTGCTCTTTAGAACATTAGAAATTGAAAAAAAATTGAATGTCACCAATTTTTTTTTGTGGTGCTTCATATTATAAATGTAGTAAAAAAAAAATATTTTTTTTCATATTTCCTTTCTGCACTCCTTTTTAGAACTTCATGAATATTATCATTGTTTCTACCAGGAAAACATTCAGTTTCCTTTGACATCTGTTGAAGAAACTCTCAATTACCAACAGTATAAAAATGTAGTTAATATATCTGAAGTACCACGGTAGCGTTGCGATCAGAGCGGTCAACTCGAGAAGCGACAAACCCATGTTTGAGCAAATCATGGGGTATTAGAATGAGTATCAAGCCTCAGTTCCCCAGCTCCAACCTGTTTCTGTCCACCCCCACTCAGATTGAGAATAATAGTGACACTTGAAACAGATACAATAGCCACACTACCCCCTTGTAAGGGGGAGTAGCCGAGTCAAAGCACACATTAACCAGAAGCCAATATACCTCAATTACTCTTTTTTTTTTTAGCTCCTCGGGGATAAAGGACTGCCAAAGTTTCCCCTCCCATCTCGCTTGGGTCCCCATCAGGGCAAATGAACAAGGACCCTTTGCCGTGAGGCTCGACAGCCACATCTGTCTTAACTGCCGCCTCTTCATGTCCTTATTTTACAGAGGATACTTATTAACTCGTTTAATTCTCTCAGACATGAGCATCACAAACTATAGAATGTCTTATGAGATTCATAGTACTTTCTGTTAATTTCTTAACCTTTAAAATATACTTTATTTTTTTTAAATAAGCAAAATTATTTATTTTTTGCATCTTACAGTAAAACAGCCACATACGAATTTAAGAAAAATAAAGTTATTTGAAAATAGCATCATTTAATGACTTACAATGATATGTAATTTTGTGGGTTGCAATGAAAAATGAAATATTTTTTTCGAGTGAAGTGATTGAGGTGTGTTTTGGTTTGTCGTGAATATGTGTTCTTTGGCTCAGCCACCCCATTACAAGGGGGAATGGGGCTATTTTATCTTAAAAAATGAGTTTAGCAGTCTAACATCTACACATACAAAAGTTTTTAAGTTCTTTAGAAAGTAACATAAGTATCATGCCCTTCCTTACTGAAGAGAGACAGTTATCCTTTTTAATCTATAGGAATAAGGCACTTTAAGAAGGTGGCCGAGTTAAAGCACACACTTTCACTAGAGGCCAAGTATGCCACGAACAAAGAAAATAGAGTTATATTCACTATATGAATTAAGAGAGTCATCTGATTAGAGATCAATTAGAACTGGAAGTTCATTTCACTATGCACTATATTTGAATAGATGGTCTATAGAATTAGAATGGAAATATAGCTATATCCACACTGAGCTTGCGCCATATAGAATTGAGAACTATTTCTACCAACAGTGGGTCCTGTCATATAGAACAGATCTTCCTTTGCGTATAGTGAGCAAAATATATAGAATTTATTCATCTCCTTCATAAGAATAGCGGCCCTATAATATAGAATATGGAGTATCCATTGTGAGAACTGTTCCTATCAATCATGTATATATACATATACTTTGTATGCAATCCCTGTTATAAGGGGGGAGGCAGAGTCAAAGCACACATTCACCAAAAGTTAATATACCCTATCATTTATACCCGAGAGTTACATGTATATGAAGAATGGCCCTATACAAATGAACCTTAAAAAAACAAGGCAATTAGTTTAATACACAAATTAGAATAAAGTCAGATTTGATTTGAATGAATGAAATCGAACCAACATTAGGTCTTAAATACTAGATATGAAGTGAGAGTTAAAAGTTAGAAATTATATTTTAATTGATAAAAAGTGGTTAAATAAGATAAATTTGGAAGTTTCCTAAAGTTAATATTTATAAAACAAATTATTTTTAACTTCGTGATTAATTGGGCATATTAAACAGAACTGGGTTTTATCTCTGATTAATTGGGCATATTAAAAAGAATTGTTTTTTAATCTTCGTGAGTAATTGGGCATATTAAACAGGACTGGTTTTCATCTTTATAATTAATTGGACATATTAAACAGAACTGGTATTCATCTTCTATCAGTAACAGTCACAAAAAATAGGACAGAAAATTATATTTCATTCTGTATACAATACAAAATTTAAAGAAAATTATCATGGTTGAAGTAAGTTAAAAATAAGTATTCATTATTTTCAAGAGTCATAATATAATATTAATATTTTAATCAGTTTGAAAATAAGTACAATAAGGAAAAAAACAAAACCAAATCTTTTATCAACTTTTCAATAGGAATGATAAACACTTCTTTTTTTATGTAATATTTATGATATTAAGTTCTATTTTCTGTAATTACAGGATCTGAAATGTTAACATTTTGTGAGGTGCTTAGTACTGTACTGGGCTAAGTGCCAAAATTACATAATGCCAGAAAATATATTTAAAGTTTCTCAACTTTAAAACTTTGTTATCTCGCTTAATCGCACAAGTTATTTTTGTTACACAAAAAATAGCATGAGCAGCTAGATATCAAAGATTAAAAGTTGTGAAACTTTACATGTGTTTTCTAACATTTTTCAGTTTTGACACTAAGCCCGGCACAGTAGTGGTCCCCTTTTAAATTGAACGGCAAAGAGGAAATTGTTAGTTACGTAAATGTATCACAAATAGCTAAGACAATTTAGGGCTGATGTTAATTTGTACACAAAATGATGTGAATATTTAAAGAAAACTCGTGGTAATACTAATTTTATATACTGGAAATAAATTCTTAAATTTTATACAGTTAATTATAGAAGTATAAAATTAAATCACTACTAGGAAGCACGTCCCTGTTGCATTTACTGCATAATGTATTTATTCCGTGATAAACAGCTTCTTTGAATTTTCCATTACTCATTCTTAAATTTAAAAAACTCAAACCTAGATAGTATTCTGTACACGAGAGTATGTAGACAGCTTAGTACTCCAATTAAACTACTCATTATAATTGCTGTGATATGTACTGACCTAGAGTAATATTAAAAAGGCATCAGGGTATTGTTATTTCAACAATTACTTCTCAAAAAGAAAAAAATCTTAACTTGGATATTGCAGAAGGCTTTACAGAATCCGTGAGCCACATTTAAAGGCTTAAGTAAAGAAATTGGGAACTCATTAAGATTTCAGGGACTCTATTACCCAAACTTCAGCAATTCAGTGAGGATGTGTATAAGCAACGATAGTGTACAGAGACCGTGATCAAATACCACAGGCTTCATGGAATCTGTTTATTAATAGTTGAGACTTCAGGGTGGCTTGTTGGCCAGAAATAGACTTCATGGAGTCTGGAAATTGGAAACAAAGACTTCACGGCGTACCCAAATGAAGCAATATATTATGGACTTTGAAATGGAAGCAAAGACTACATAGTGTATGCAAATGTAGCAAGGCTTCATTGAGTCTCTGATCTGGAAGCTAACACTTCACAGTTATGCAAGTTTTGATTAAGGCTTGATGGAGTTTGTAAATTTGAATTAAAGATCAACGATTTTATGAATAATAAAGTAACTTCAGAGTCTCTTACCAGAAAGCAAAGATTGAACGGAGTATGTGAATAAGGAGAAAAGACTTCAGAGAGTGAGGTGGAAGCATGGATATCATGGAATCTGTGGGTTTGAGTCTTTGCACTGGTGGCAAAGACTTCCTAGAGTTTGTGAACAGGAACCAAAGACTTCAGGGATTTGTTAACTGGAAGCAAAGACTTCAAGGAGTCTGAGGAGTAAAAGCTAAAACTTCAAGAAGCTTGTGAACTGGAAGTCGCAACATCAAGGAATCTGTGAACTGGAAGCAAAGACCACATGGCGTCTGTGAATGAGGATCACAGAATATCGTATGGATCAGAGACCTAGATGCAAAGACTACAAGAATTATACGAACTAGAAGCACAGTCTTCATTTGAGTACATGACCTGGAAGCAAAGACTTTATGGAGTCTCTTACCTAGAAGCCAAGACTTTGGAGTCTGTGAACTGGAAGCAAAGACTTTTGAGTTTGTAACTTGGAAGCAAAGAGTGTCTATGATGTTTGTGAACTGGTAGTGAAGACTTTGGAGTTTGTGAAAAGGAAGCAAAGACAACATGGAATATGCAAACTGGATGCAACTACTTTGAAGTCTGTGAACTGCAAACAAACTCTTCAAGTAGTCTATAAATATATATGAAAGACTTCATGGAGTCTGCACACCAAAAAAGCTTAATGAATGAGCCACAATCTCACAAAGTCTGTAAGCTAGAAGCAATTTTAGAGGTTTTCTTAAGTTCCTTTGCCATGGAAAACTGTATGTTTCTATGCATATTTTCAAGGAAAGGAGTCCATTAATCTGTATCTCAATTTTAAAAAGGACAATGTTACCCAAACCTTAGTTAGGTACCTCAGCTAAAGAAAAAAAAACACTCAAGAGCTTATTGTTACTGGATGTTATAGATACAGTATCAAAAAATGCTGTCAATAGATAGGAATATTATCTAAAATTTATTATTCTCTAGATACTATTAGCAGTGCAAGGTTTCAGTCTCAATTTATGCCTCCATCACCAGACAGTGATGGGTTTTATATCACGGACTCCCTTTTCTACTATGGGCTAGGACAGTGCCTTCTTGCGAAGGACTTTGGTTTTGGCAGGTGTGATCGTTACCCTGAGTGAATGCCCTTTCTAACCTCAGACCGTGGCGGGGCGCGAACCCTCGACTTTAAGACCCAAAGTCGCGAGCAGCACCACTTTGCCATGGTGACCACTTTGTCACCAGATAAGCACATTATATAATCCCAATGTATTTCGCAAAAAAAAAACTCGAAAACAAATTTTCCACAATTTTCTTCTTTTTTTTTTTATTCAAGTATTTGCTAAGAATTTGTTACTTTCCTCTATACTTCATAAAGCATTAGTATCATTTTCATTACAATAAGGCGAAAGAGATATAATATTCAAGGTTACTAAAAACTATTTAAAGACATTTTGTATGAGGTGTTAACTGACTGACCAGGACTATTAGTTCAAAATAATTGAGAGCTGAACTCCTCACGTCTCCTGAAACAATAGTTCACTTTGGGTTTTTTTGCCAAAGGAAAATTATTACATTATGCACTAGAAATAATTATAATCTGGAGTACAAAGCATGGTAATAATTAAGCTGATTGACAAACTTTACTAAATTTAGATAAAGATTCGATTAAATTGTCCTATATATGATAAGTCACTTTCTAAATAATGAAACTATGTCACACTTCCAAATATTAACAAAATCTTCCCATATCATGCAGAAATATGCTGTCAAAAAATTAGTGAACTAAAGAGTACAAGATCAGTCAAATTATATCTATGGTATATGGTTTAATGGTGGACCTTGTGTCAAAACATGACAAAATTAAATATTTCTGTGTAACTGAAGGATGTGTAGCAAGTGTGCTGGAAGCAATATTCCTGGGAAATGATGATTTAATTCTAGTAAAAATTTACTTACACAACTTGTTATATCAAATTAGTAAGAGTGAATTCTTGTAAAATACTGCCTACACAATTTGTTATATTAAATTAGTAGGAGTGAATTCTAGTAAAATATTGCTAAAACATCATGTTATATCAAGTTATTTACAGTGAATTCTATTAAAAATTTGCTTAAAGAACTTACTAAATCAATTTGGCAAGTGTAAAGTCTAGACAAAAAATTGCTTAAACAACTTGTTATTTTCAGTAAGTAAGAGTGAATTGTAGTAAAAGTTTGCTTAAAGAACTTGTTATATTAATTTAGAAAGAGTGAAGTCTATTCAAATGTTGTTTACACAACTTATTCTATTAAGTTGGCAAAAGTGAATTCTAGAAAAGCTATTGCTTAAACAACTTGTTATATCCAGTAAGAGTGAATTCTAGTAATATATTGCTTAAACAACTTGTTATATTCAGTTAGAAAGAGTGAATACTAGTTAAATTATTGCTTACACAACTTGCTATTAAGTTAGGAAGAGGGAATTCGGGTAGAAATTGGCTAAAACAACTTGTTACATCAATTTAGTAAGAGTATTAAGCTGGCAAGAGTGAATTCTAGTAAAATATTGCTTACACAACTTGTTACATCAATTTAGTAAGAGTGAATTCTAGTAAAATATTGCTTACACAACTTGTTACATCAAATTAGTAAGAGTATATTCTAGTAAAATATTGCTTACACAACATGTTACATTAAACTGGCAAGAGTGAATTCTATTATAATGTTGCTTAAACAATTGTTATATTCAGTTAGAAACTGAATTGTAGTAAAATTTTTGCATAAACAACTCTTTATATTAAGTTGGCAAGAGTGAATTCTATTATAATATTGCTTAAACAATTGTTATATTCAGTTAAAGACTGAATTGTAGTAAAATTATTGCATAAACAACTTGTTATATTAAGTTGGCAAGAGTGAATTCTAGTAAAATACTGCTTAAACAACTTGTTATATCCAATTAGAAACTGAATTGTAGTAAAATAATTGCATAAACAACTTGTTATATTTAGTTAGTAAGAGGGAATTCTAATAAAATATTGCCTAAACAACTTGTTATACTAAGTTATAGTAAATTATTGCTAACACAACTTGTTATATTAAGTCAGTAAGGATAAATTCTAGTAAAATATTGCCTAGACAACTTGTTATATTCAGTTAGTATGTCATTTTGAAACATTTTCTATATTGCAAAATGTAAAAAATTAAGATATATATATATATATATATATATATATATATATATATATATATATATATATATATATATATATATATATATATATATATATATATATATATATATATATGAGAATTTTTTCAGTGTCTAGGACTGGAGCCATGTACCGGTTTAACCTAAAGATGTGTATTTTTTAGATCATATCCCAAAGATTTACACTAAAGTTTATTTTTTCTTTTTTAAATACACGTTTATATTATTACTGTTGACTTAAAAAAAAAACACTGCAATCCATTTTAATTTTTTATAAAAATCATTGAAAGGATATTTTTCATAGCAAAATAAAAAAAAATTAATTATTAGTCATCGCTGTCATGTTACTGAACTGATTAATACAACTTTCCCTATAAATAACTTTTAAAAACTTTTCTGTGTGTGCGCGTGTGAGTTTGACTAAGTGCATTGCTCTTTTTCTACTAAATAAATCCATTTAGCTGTTTTATCAAGCTGTAAATATTCACTTTACTTAATAATGCAATATGAAACCAAGCTTTCTCAAAGCTTATTTAATCCTTCAGAGATATTATAATAATAAAAATGGTGTCTTGGGTAAGCGTGTTCTCAACTCTTCACGATACAAGTTTTGAACCTGACAAATGACGAAGTTGTACGCTGCACGTTTCATCACAGATAAGAATATGACATTAATATTTATACATAAGAATAATATAATGTATGATATAAACACGCATAATAAAATATTTTTCACTGTGTAACTTAAGACACTCAAAGGAAAATTTTCAACAATCGTTTATAGTCTCGAATAACTGATAAGTCCTCCAATGCTGTGTATGGTTATAACTCAAAACCAATTTGTCGATTTAGAAAAACGCATTTCATGTGTACGTCAATGCAAGACAAGACCCTAAAAGATGAAGAAAATTTGTATCCTGACCTAAACAAGTTGAAGAAAACTTGTTATCTGATCGCGAATGTACTGCAGGTCACCCTAATCATGAATGTAAACTGGGTGAGCCTAATTGTGAATGTCCTTTGGGTGAGCCTAATTGTGAATGTCCTTTGGGTGACCCTAATTGTGAATGTCCTATGGGTGACCCTAATTGTGAATGTCCTTTGGGTGAGCCTAATTAATTAATTTACATATATGCGTGAATACATGACAAACCCTGTTGAATCTGTTACACAAGGCTTCAATGGTCTGTGATCATCTCCCAATTCCTAGCGCTCTCCCGCTAACAGTCTACTTTTAAACCTGTTATTGCAATAACAATGGGATAGCATTGTTTTAGTGAAGTACTTGTGTTATTGTGGAATTATTTTAAATGTTGACTATAGAAATAAAAAAATATTAAAATTATTTGTTTTATTATCAAGAGTGTTTTTCATTTTTTTTTTTCAAAAACATAATGGGCAAAAACTGATAGTTAATTTTATCTCCAAACATTTCTTTTACCTCAGATTTTTCTCTCATGTAGATACTTTAATTCTGGCTTCATATGTATCACCTTAACTACTTCACTTAGTTTCTCCGCAGGGAGAGCGGTAGCACACTGGTTAGATCTCTCTACTCGGGAGGTGACAGACCCGCATTGAACGAAGTGCACTATGTTAGGACGGGCATCTAGTCTTTGCTAACTCTAACCTGTCGGTATCCACCCCTCCATAATGGGGATTTAATAGCGACACAAAACGGCAACAACAACTTAGTTTCTCCCCATTATATTTTCTTCCATGCGGCAGAGGTCTCTTACCCACATTGCTTACATCGATCCCACGTGACTTAGTGAGACATTTATATGAACCGGTATCTATGAAAAATACCTATTAACCCATCGTGAGGTATTAGGAAGGGCATCTAGTCTTAATTCCCAAGCCCCTACCTGTGTGACCACCTCCATTTGAATGGAGATGAATAGTGACATAGAACAGAAAACAAACCTCACATTACAGTATAAACAGTGCATGATGACCTTACATACTTGTTTAGCTGAAACCATTTTATTTCGTTCGTGTCTGTAATGCCACCATATACCACTGTAATGACACTATAATTTCAGGATAGTTATAAAAGCTGCCTCCAAGGTCTGTGGTAACATTTTATTACAGTCACCATTCAGTGGAAATGCTGCCAATAATACTACTATATATATATATATATATATATATATATATATATATATATATATATATATATATATATATATATATATATATATATATATATATGGAAGGAAAAGCCCATTATATAAAACAACAATGACAAATATTACTCTCAAATTAATATTTGAAATAGAACTTTATAACAAGAACTCCTCCCATTATGTCTACACACAAACATAGGCTCCCCTCTGTATTTGGATACATATCCCCCTCCTGTAATTACATTTGCCCTGCCATAAGAATTACATAAATTCCCCCCCCCCCTTCCCTGCAATTATCCATCCCTTTGAATGAAATTACTTTCTACGCGGCGTGACCTCATGCGTGTGCGTGATAAATAGTGTTGTGATGATGAAAATGGTTCGCATCATTCAAAGTCTACTGCAATACAACTGCACTGCGGGTTGATATTTCTATAGCCCTATTCTAAAGGGGAATGTGGGGTCTTGGTAGCCCAGTGGTAAAGTGCGTGATTCAGAAAGCGACTAATGCAGATTCGATCCTAGTGTGGGCCTTTGGAAGTCCTGCAAGCAATAATCCCACAGTTCCTACATATCTTTGTCCACCACCATTCCAATGGAAATTTATAATGACATAAAAAGGCAAATAACAACAACAACAACAAGGAAACTCTATCAATAAAAACAAATAGATGAGATAAGCAAAAATGACCAGGAATTTGCAAATTATACCTCCCCACGACTGAGGTAAAATCACTTAAAATCACAAGGTAAAATCTGGAAGTCCTGCAAGCAATAATCCCACAGTTCCTACATATCTTTGTCCACCACCATTCCAATGGAAATTTATAATGACATAAAAAGGCAAATAACAACAACAACAACAAGGAAACTCTATCAATAAAAACAAATAGATGAGATAAGCAAAAATGACCAGGAATTTGCAAATTATACCTCCCCACGACTGAGGTAAAATCACTTAAAATCACAAGGTAAAATCTGACTCAATCTGACTTTCAAATCATAGCACTCTGACACCTGTAAAAGAATGTCATTTACCGTCGACTGAACTGTACTTTACTTAAGGCAATTTGGAAAAAAATACAAATTTCCAAAGGTCTGAGATTCTTCTGCTTGATCAAATGACACATTACTTCAACAGGATACATGACAAAGTAGTGCTTGTGTTCAGATTGCAAAATACACCTCTAAAATTTAAACTGAATTCACACACAAACGAGAGAGAGAGAGAATAAATATTCGTTCCAAATAGACGTTGGTTGACTTATAAAATTAAAATCAATTCCTATATACAGTATATAAAAGTTGGACTTAAGGGACCATGATAGCCGAACGGTAAGATTACTTGAATCAAAAAGTTTTCATAGTTATTCTTCACTTAAGTTTTCATTACTGAAGAAAATACTATATCACAACGAACAACATCACGTGAGTTATAATTTGAAAAGGTTTCAATTCGAAATCTCTTTGAGGCAATATAAAGAATTTTGCAGATCAAGTGTTAATAGTACCCTTTCTAATGGGGGTGGAAACAGACATGTTGTAGCTATAAAGGGGGATTAAGGTTAGAAACCCTTCCCAACGCTCGCTCTACCACTGAGCTACCGCAATCCCAGGTAAATTAAATATGTGATGTCTCAAAATGCCTCAAGCTAAGAAAAAAGAATTTCACTGAAAACTCGAAATAAAATAAAGATTTACTGATTCAAAGCTACCATGCAATCACAACAGCGAATCTCTATTGTAAATTGCGATGTCTTTTACAATAATTTGTGTCTTCAATTTCCTTGACCTTTTTATAGCCCTGTCTATCACTCACAGTGCACAAAATTTATTGTCAAAATGTCACCTAGTCACTAAGACTTCCAACTGTGTTCTTCAGACCTACCTCTCCCAATCAAATTGTTTCTTACACTTTTTCAAGAAAAATTAGATTAAGTGTCTATCTATCACCCAATCTCAACGGCTTCCAGATGTGAGCTTCAGACCTACATCTGCCAATCAAATTGTTCCTTATACTTTCTGGTGAAAAATAAGGTTAAGTGTCTAGCTATTACCCAAGCTCAACTGCTTCCAAATGTCTCCTTCGGATCAAAATCTGCCAATCAAAAAGTTCCTTACACTTTTGCAAAAAGGACTGCAGCCAATTACAATCTTGTTCTCATTAATCATTTGGTTACAGTCACTTCCAGCCTGCATATATAGGTAAGGATCCAATGCTGTCCAGAACTTAGGACACTGATATTCTGACCTAACTTCTCATCTTTCTTAGCAAGTTGAATTCAGGTTAAAGTGCAGACTGTGCTAATTTCCAAATCTTCAGACCTCCTGGACAGTGCTATTTTCAACTTTGCAAGTATTTATGTAATCCTCACAATCTTTTCCCCAAAGTAAGCATATATCCAGCACGTAAGACATGGGGGTTTAAAGTACAGTACTTGAATTTTGAGTCAGCTCAGTGCCCAAAAATTATTCATTCCTTGCAAGATCTAAAGAAGGATAGAATATATAAAAATATATATATATATTTATTAGTCCGCTTAAAGAAAATTAATTACTACAAATATTAAAAATTAGTTTTCAATTGGCACTCAAATCCTCAGAAGAAATGATCTGCGGTTTAAAGACTATCTTTTCAATATTCGGTTCTCAAAAAATAATGTTAGTTCTCTTTACAGGAAACTCTGAGATGAAGTTGTATCGAGTACATGTGATAATACTGATGATTATAGTTTTCCTATGTGGTTAGTATTTATTATTCATATATTATTCAAAGGCATCTTAAAAACAGTAATTCAAGCACTGCTTGTAGCTCTAGAGAGCTTGGCCTACATTTAATACAAGTACCTGAGTGTTTGACTCAGGAAGCAAGTAACACGGGTTTAAGCCCATCGCGGGGTGCTAGGAAAGGCATCAAGCCTAAATTCTCAAGCTCCAAATATGTCTGTCTCTACTCCCCATTCAATGGGGATTATTAGTGACATAAAATGGCTGAAAACATTATTATTATTATTATTATTATTATTATTATTATTATCATTATTATTATTATTATTATTATTATTATTATTATTATTATTATTATTATTATTCCCAATCATGAAAAATATATTCTGCTCTTGTATTCCTTGCGTGTATGGGTAAGGGAGTTATAGCCTTAGTTTTTACTACAAAACTGATATAAAGGATGAAGATGAAGAAGGTCTGATGAGGTCAAGTTGTCTCCCTTGTTTTCTTTGAACACCCAGCGAGTTCCAGAAAGGAAGGACTTAAAAAAATAGTATTATTTTTATTATAATTGATATTATTATGCATGTTCTTATAATATTATCATGGACCAGAGCCAACTTTCAGATAAATCAGATCTACATTATTACAGCCATGAATGTGCAGTCCATTCTCGTCATAAAGTTCCAAGAGGACGGGACAGCGGTCAACACCACTATGGCAGAATATCCCGTGGCAATGGATCGAAATAGGAGACTTAATTCTGTCACTCTTTGTGCTCGCTTTAAAATCTATTTTCTGCATAGTAGAGGATGCATGCTTAAGCTTATGGATCTCCCAACTAAAAAGGAGGCTATGCTGAAGGGAGGTAGGTCACTGAAATGGGCTCTTTATGTTTTCTATGCTGAATGAGGTAGGACACTGAAAAGGAATGCTAATGTTTTCTATGCTGAAGGGAGGTAGGTCACTGTGAAGAGATGTTAATGTTTTTTGACTGAATGAGGTAGGACTCTGAAAAGGGCTGTTAATATTTTCTACACTAGAGGGAGGTAGGACACTGTAAAGAGCTGTTAATATTTTCTGGGCTGAATGAGGTAGGACACTGAAAAGGGCTGTTAATATTTTATATGCCGAAAGTAGGGAGAACACAGAAAAAGGCTGTTAGAGTTTTCTGTGCTGAAGGATGTGGGACATTGTAATTAGTTGTTAATGTTTTATTGGCTGAATGACGTAGGACACTGAAAAGGGTTGTTAATATATTCAAAGGAAAGGGAGGTAGCATAATGAAAAGGGTTGTTAACGTTTTCTGGGCTGAAAGGAGGTAGGACACTAGAGTTCTTAATGTTTCCTATGATGAAAGGAGGTAGGACACTGTACTTAGATGATAATGTTTTCTGGGCTGAATGAGGTTGGTCACTGATAATAATTGTTAATGCTTTTTATGCAAAAGAACACTGTAAAATTTAGTATTTAATGTTTTAATGCTGAAGGGAAGTAGAACATTTTTCAACAGTGCTATAACTTTTGCTTAATGTTAGACATTCTATATTATGTAATGACTATAGCCATCTGCAATAAAAGAGATAGGAACTCTTCTCTAATAACGAAAATTTTCTTGTAATCTCATATGTTTCCCATATGAATATCTTCACAAAGGTACACACAGCACTAACTTCAGTTATGCAGTATACAGTATTTGATACATACACGTAACTACATTGCTTCTGTAATAATTATCATTATAATACTACAATATATAAGATGAACACAATATAAAAAGCATGATACAGTTGAATGCGAGGCAAAAAGGTGAAGAGACACTCATAAAACAATTATTAAAAGATAACCCATTAATGCATATATGTCGCTACCGACCATATAAATGAAGGTCTTGACAGAAGTAAAAAATCTCAGTGCTAACTACTAGATCAGGAAATTAATACACTTTACATGTGAGTACCAGACTATAGCTTACACCATAATGATCCACACCAGAGCAATACTCAACTAAATTATCAGAGAAGAATGGTGACTAAAGGCTTTTCGTTTGCCATGCTATAAGTTATCTTTGTGGAACGATTAAACTTATAGCATAATAAGTGAGAATTAATATTATTCACATTCTGTAGAGTATATCACCCTTCAATTTTTTTCCCTACAGAAATCTGGGTTAATCGCGTGAGACCTGTATTTTCTCATACTTTTAATTTCCAAATACTGCAGACGAACCTATGGGCATTTAGGTGAGACATTCTCTCTCTTTCTTTGATTGTATGTGTAAAACTTTCTGGATTCCTGTATGAATGAATTAACAGTAAGAAAGGCCTCTAGATAAATTTCTAATAAGAATTATCATTATCATATAATAATAATAATAATAATAATAATAATTATTATTATTATTATTATTATTATTATTATTATTATTATTATTATTATTATTATTATTATTATTATAATTATTATTATTATTATTATTTACAGGTGGTACCATATCTGTTTTACTTACAATCACACCCATCATTTAATTCATACCTTCCTAGATGGGGAACAGACGCACGAGCAAAAGTACCGAGTCCCAAACCAAGTCTATGGTGACTACCTCAATCTAGGGCAAGGGGACAACGCTATGGAGAGCTTCAGTGGAGAGCTCACTCAGGTATGTGGACTCATTCTGAAATATGCAGTAGTTTAAAGAGAACTAAAACTAAAGTTCACATAATATTGGTACATTCACCTGCCTGGTCTCATAGGGACCATGACAATGCATTGGATAGAGCGTTCGACTTGAGAAGTGACAAGCCCGTGTTTGAGCTCCCGCAGGGATTCAGGAAGGCATCCAACCTTAATGCTCCAGCCCCAAACTGTCTGTGTCTATCTCTATTTGAAATGGGATTAACAGTGACTCAATATGGCAAAGAACAACAACTCATCTAGTCTCATGAGAGAATAGTATCCAAGAGCACTAATTCACTATTAGAGTAGTATACACAGCTTAGATTGCTATGTAGTTAGGCTGGAGACACACTTGATACTGACAGAGCGTGGATAGGAGGCGATATGTCAATACAGGAGCTTCTAAAATTAGACATCATAGTTTGAAGCTTTGTTAGACAACTTCTTCACAGGATGTAAAGAAGTACTTTTCAGGGTAAGAATACTTAATAATTGGAATTTGTTAAGTGAGGGTATGGTAAATGCTATATGTATTTATAGTTTTAAGGATAGATAAGTGTTAGTGTGCAAAACTTAAACTGATCAGGAGACTGGGAGTTATGAACATAAGACTCTCCTGTAAGCACAATAAGGTAAAATTATCAGATGTCAAGAAATTTTTTATTTTTTCCTGCCTGACTGGATGTAGAAGTGTTGTTCGATTCGTCAACAACATACCAGAAACGCATTGGATGTTCCTGTGCAGGAACCAACCAATGATATTTTCACCATACATTAGTACTCATAAAAGCCATAAGAAAAGAACTATTAGCAAAATATTAATAATACATTATAGATATAGTATGAACAAGTATAATAACTGAATATTATCTCCCTTTAATAAGCCAAGGTGTAAAAGAACATCTAAGAATGCTTAATCCTGGTATGAAAACAAAAATTACTTACAAAAATAAATTTCTCTCTCTTCTCAGGTCAATGTGTGGGACTACGTGCTTGATTCAAAAGACATACGGAAAATTGCGAACTGCGAGAGCAATATAGAGGGAAATTACGTTTCGTGGTCTGCGGAATGGAAGTTGAAAGGTGTGAGCAGCTATGAAATACAACTGCAGAGTCTCTGTGATCAGGATGTTGGCACAACTTACTTCTGGTTTCCAAGTCTGCCAGATTCTACTGCTCAGTACATCTGTGAAGCTTTAGGAACTCATTTACCAATGGTAAAATCCCAGGAAGAAGTAGACTATATACTAGGCCTTGGCAAAATGGCTATTCCAGACTCCGATGTCTGCAGTTTCAAACTCTGGACTCCCGTATCTGATAAAGAGAAAGATGGGGTGTGGAAGTACTACTACAAAAATGAGGTGGAAAATGAAACCTACTGGGGAGCCGGTGAACCCAACGGCATGCATTTTGAAAACTGCCAAGCCATCAATGTGAAGGGAGTCGATGACATCGACTGTGACACTAATATAAGATGTGCCGTTTGTAAATTCACTGAACTCAAGCGGTTTTCTCTCCTCGGCACATGTGAGAGAGAGCTTAGAAATGTTTATTTTGTAGCCTATAAGAACGGAAACGAGGATCTGATTTTCAAAGGGTACGGAAAGTACCACATTAGACTTGAAAAAGGACAGTGGGTTTGGGTAGATGTCGTGGCCAACATGACAATGGCAAGAATGGAGCCCTACGTACCGAATTATCCCATGGGAAGGCGAAAGTGGAAACTGGAAATGGAGGTGTGCAAGCAACTTCCAGGAGAGATGAAACCACTATTACTGACACCTTGCTCCACAGACTCCTTCACCTGCGATGACGCAATGTGCATCCCTCTGGTAAACAGGTGTGATCTGAGGTACGATTGTAAGGATAAAAGTGATGAGGTGGATTGCTTTCCTATCGCGTTTCCTGAAGATTACCAACAACATTTACCTCCTAGACCGAATGAGGAAGAAGACATTAGCCTGCCTGTATCAATTGATACTGTGATTGAGGCGCTAGATGTCAGAACTCTTCTTATGAATTTTGAAGTGACTTATACCGTCAGAATGACGTGGAAAGAGAACCGAGTGAATTACCTGAATGCCAAAGAAAACAACACCTTAAATATCATGTCTTACGAGACATTCAAATACTTGTGGACGCCCTATGTCAGCTATGTCAACACCGACGGGAACAGACACACAGAAGTCGACAAAGAAGCTCAAATGTATGTTAACCGCCTACTCGGACCGAATGAGAGGGACGACAGTGCAGCCGAGGAAGGTATGATATTGTACTCTTTGGTAATGTATTTAAATGTTACAGGCAAAAGCTCTCCTAACTACAGTTAATTTCTGAATTACTTTAAATTATTTTCATTTATAAATTGTATCTTTGTATAGCACTTTAAATTAAAATATAAAATATTATGCGCTCAACAATATTTTAGGTATTCCAAAAATATAAGCAGATTGTAACTAAATAAACAAGTTATTATTATTATTATTATTATTATTATTATTATTATTATTATTATTATTATTATTATTATTATTATTTATTATTATTATTGGCGAAAAATCCACAGCAAACACATACTATATTATCAAGCTTTCTCTGAGCATTTTCACGATGATGATTTACTATCCTACTGCCAAGTCCTCTTACTGTGAGGAGCCTTTGCAATGGTATAGCACATAACTGTCTTAATGATGTTTTCAGTAGAAAACAAAAGCTTGTTAGTTCACAATATGAGATAACACACGTCTACCGCACCTCAGCTTTAAAATATTTAAATCTTTTCAGTGGAGGTTTTCTTTGGTGAATTCAACACTATATCCATTCAGAGGAAATATACGAACATTTTCACTTGCAACTTTGAGCTTTTGCTGTATCCATTCGACGTACAACAGTGTTACATGCAACTAAGCCTCAACTCTGCTCCCAGATCATTCTTATACTTCCATCAAAACACTTCTTTCGTGTCTTTCTTACAAAGGCCAAAACTCTTAGAATACGAAGTGAGTATGACTATCAAGTAAAACTTTTAGCAGTAATAGAAGTCTAGTCTTATGACATAATGGAGTCATGGGATAAGAGTACAAGATCCTCTACGTTAAAATGTAGAGGCCTAGAGGAGAGAGTTGCAGTGATTTGTCCTTGGGAAAGACGAAGCATTGGAAAAGAATATTGGAAAGTTAGACTAAACATGCTAGTCTTCAAAGCTTACAATCTTATCCTCCTTGAATGGAATTATGTTACTGTAGGTCGTGAAATTTGATTCAAATGTGGACAAAGGACACACAGAGACGGAGTCTGCATATTCTTTCACATTATAAGTTCTACATGGGTGCCGTGTATCCCTGGCTATCCTTCAGGGTGATTATTTGATATTGTCTATCTGTTTATATGGAAACTGCGTTGGATCATCACTTTACTAAAAAAAAGAGTTATAAGGCATCATAACCAGGGACTGCGGTGCTGCAGTGGTTAGAGCGTTTGACAAGGGAACTGACATTCCTGTAATTTAGCCTACCATAGGGCGTTAGGACAAGCATCCTGCCTTAATTCCCAAGCTCCAACTGTCTGCATTAAACCCATGAATAAGGATTAATAGTGACACCTAATATGGCAAATAGCAACAATATACAGTAGAATATGTTCTTCTCTTTGTCTTTTAAGTAATCAAGTGTTTGAACAATGTGCAGCTCCATGCTGTACATTTGATCAAGGTATATGTTAACAATAGCACTGCAGCTTGCCTACTATTATAATATGAAAGGTGTTAGTGAGTCAAATATGGAACTGACAAGGAGACAGGGAATTATGAACATAGGGCTATTCTCCTGTGAGCATAATTAAAAAAAAAAACAGTACAGAACAAAATATGACAAGGCTCAGAAAATATGTACAACCAAAATCTGCAAATCCTCTGAAGTATATAACATCAATCACATGATAAAAAATATTTTTTTTTAAATTGCAATATGTAGAGCTTATCTATATATAATCTGTTCTCTTTACAAAAGTCCAAAGGTTTATGGTACAGAAAACTGGAATATAAACATTTTCTCTCAATAGGTTGGAAATCTTGGACTAGAAGTAGATAACTCTGGTTTTTACAGTCAAGCAAAGCTTATTATTCCACTGAACAGGCGTCCTGGATACGCTATTCTGAATATATACACCCCGTCTCTCGTTCTCCTCATTGTCAGCTACGTAACCTTGTTCTTCAGACCAACAAACTTTGAGGTTCGCATAACCTCTGCCCTTACTGCACAGCTCGTTATTGCCACATTCTTCTCAGAGGTAATTATTGCCAGTATTGTAAAACAGAGTTTATATATATATATATATATATATATATATATATATATATATATATATATATATATATATATATATATATATATATATATATATATATATATATATATATATATATATATATATATATATATATATATGAGATTGCTGAGGCCTTCCGGTTTACAGTCTTTGATTTTTTTCCAGCTGGGGTTACTGGTTGGCTTGTAATAATAAAAATAATAATAATAATAATAATAATAATAATAATAATAATAATAATAATAATAATAATAATAATAATAATAATAATAATAATAATAATAATAATCTTTCTTGTACCCAGGTGTGCTATATACCTTTAAAACCCATAGACAGACATTCCCAACACTAGAGTATACTAGCATAACAACAAATTCATACAAAAAGTTCCACTGCACTTGAACGACGGAACAGTCAGCAACAGAATTTCTTAACTTTCAAAATATGTCACAGGACTTTACATACACAGCTAGCAACAACCTATTAAATTATAAACAAGCAAAGAATAAACAACAAGGCTCTGAGCCTTGTCAGTGAGGTAATTACTTTGGTGAATATATTGTCTCTCAGATCCTCGTGTTCCGTGATTGGCTTAGGAGACAACAACAAAATGGCCAGTGACTATGAAGTCTAGTAACTGGACAATCAATTTATGTATAGCTGCATATTTATGCTTTACAACTTATACAAGCATATCCATTCCATAATAAGTTCACTTCTCTTTCCAGGTATCATCCATGCTCCCTAAAACATTCTATTTCAAAATGGTGTATGTATTATAACTCATACAAGCATCTCCCTTCTCTTTCCAGGTATCATCCATGCTCCCTAAAACATCCTATTTCAAAATGGTGGATGTATGGCTCATGTTCTGCATAGGCATTACATTTCTCGTTATTATCCTTCACGCCATCGTTGACACCTTTGTCACTGATCCATACAGTCACCAGGGATCTGGTCGTCATGCACCATCATCATTTGCAAAGGTCATCAAAGTTAATCCAGAGACCACCGTTGGAAAAATCTTCGGTGTACTGGATGCGAAATCCGACGACGAAAAATTGCAGTTTATGGTTTTGGCAACCAAGGTTATCGTATTCGTCATTTTCATCTTCTTTAACATGTGTTACTGGGGTTACACCCTGCTCTGAGCTGACTCTCCTAAAATCCATACTGATGAGACTTATGTAATGATTTCAGTGACGCTTGGACATGGCAAAGTATTCATTGATGTAATAGATGTTATCCAAGAGTGCAAACTTATAACTGTATCTCTTGATTTATTCAATAAGATCAAAATATCGAAAAACAAAAACTACACAGAAATACTGTTAGTAATTTCTACTTATTGATTACTGATCTCTCTAATGGCTGTTAACTAAGTCTTTCCAAGTCTAAGTCTTTTCCTGCACACTACTTTTTCTGGACAATGAGACTTCATATGTACTGATCTTTGCAATTGAAATACACCATTTTGACTGATATTAAACTTTGCAATTCAAATGTTTCTTTCAATTACGTGTTACCTGACTGACTAGTATGCAGTATATCATAGAATAGTAAGAGCTCCTAACACCTTATGCTAGTGAGAATAGGGCATACGACAACAACTTGAGTCATTATTAGAAATAATAATACAAAATGAGAGAGAGAGAGAGAGAGAGAGGAGAGAGAGAGAGAGGAGAGAGAGAGAGAGGGAGAGAGAGAGAGAGAGAGAGAGAGAGAGAGAGAGAGAGAGAGAGAGAGAGAGAGAGAGAGAGAGATCCTAATGTGGCTGGAGTTTGTTTCTGGCAATTACTGTAAGTGGTTTGGTATACTGAAAGCGCTCATTCATAAAATGGTCAACATGTCTCCTAATACTGGCAAAACTAACATTCCTTTATACCTTTGGAGGACCATCAAAGAATACGCTCGTTCGTTATCGATATCAACCCCTGAGGGTGGCTGGGGATTGTCTGGATCTGTTATACATATGTGAAGATAAGAGGGAACAGAGATGTTCTGCTCAGAATGAATGGACTCCATTCAAGTTTTGAGGTGTCTTGTAGATAGGAAGGGGAAAGTCAAGATTCTTTTTTTTTTTTTTAGTGACTGTGACACCAGGACAGGCCAAGAAAAAAAAATCGACCCTCATCGAGCCTGGGCACGAAGAAAACTTAAATAGAAATAGAGATGGGGAGTATTGTGACTTGTCATATGTGAAGGGATAATAAGACATGTAACGAATATCCAAGAATATTCGGTATGGATGTAGGCATAGAAAGAAAACCGTAACTGAAGGAAGACAGGATAGGGTTGAAGAAGAGAGAGGTGATGGTGCTGCATGCATGCTTTTAACCCCTAGAGGACCACCAGGAAGAAAGGGTAAGAGAAACCAGACAAAAACAAATTTATGAATATATTGTATAGCAAAGAATTCATTTAACAACACCAAATATTTTTTTACTCTCGCATTCTAATTTCTTTAATAAATTTCGATTTTCTTATGTAATTCCATGAAAAAATATATTTACCACAATTGTTATTAATGGTATTTTCAATATCAAGAATATTAATGATAATTAACCCACCAAAATACTGTTAAAATAATATTTTTTGTTCATACTAGGTCGTGTGATGCCACCGGCAATTATTTCAAAAATTAACCTAACCCGGGGCTATAACTATAATTACAGCTTAAAAATGTATCACTCATTTGTCTATATAAGGAAAAGCAATACATAATGAAATTTAAAAAAATTTAATATAGCAAAGTTTGCCAACGGGAAAGAGCCCAATGCTCATAACTCCCCGTCTCCTGGTCGGTTCCATTTTTGTACTTACTGATATTTATCCTTAAAACTATGGATTGGGTTAGCACTAACTACCTCCTCGCTTAGCGAATTCCAATCATCAAGTACTATTACACTAAACAAGTACGTCTTTACGTCCTGCAAAGAAGTTTTCTTAAGAAGCTTCAAACTATGACCTCTAGTTCTAGTGCCAGCCATATCAAAATATTGATCCCCATCCATTCTGTCATAACCATGAAGGAATTTAAAAACTGTCACCATATCCCCCCCTCATTCTTCTAGAATCGATTGATTGTAGGTCTAATTCCGTCACCCTCTCATCATAACTGAGATTGCGTATATCTGGCACCAGTTTCAAGTCATGTCTTTGAACTTTTCCAGCTTAATTATGTGCTTTTTCAAGTGTGGATTCCAAAAGGGGGCTGCATATTCATTCATGGCCTCACATAGGTTACATAAATATATCTGAACATATCCTTGCTAAGAAAGCATATACTGCCCTTACTATACCAGTATGGGCATTTCCGGAGACAAATCTACCAATATGTTTACTCCTAGATCTCTCTCATTCTCAGTCTCTTGAAGTTCTACTTCTGCTATTGAGGATCCAAATTTGGGCCCTCTCGCACTTGTACCCATACTTATTATCTTACATTTCGAACCATTGAATTTCATTAGCCACTTTTCTGGCCACTCATGAAGACTATTTAGGTCTTCTTGAAGTTCTTTACCGTTGTTCTCGTCCCTTACTTTCTTCACAAACTTTGCATCATCTGCAAGCATATTCAAGAATGAATTTCTAGACTCTGGTGGGTCAATTACGTATACAAGGAACAAAAACGGTCCTAATATTGAACTCTGTTGAACCTAACTACTAACCCTTCTACATTCAGACACTGAATGTCTTACTCTAACGCTCTGTCCCCATCCTTCCAAGTAAATATTTATCCATTCCAATCCATTTCCACCTCTTCTCGCCATTACTTGCAGCTTCTCAACAAGTTTCCCGTGTGGGACCGTATCAAATGCCTTCTGGAAGTCTAGGAATATGAAATCCACCCAGCTTTCTCTTTAAAGTAATACCCTACTTACCTCATCATAGAAATCTATTAATTTTGTTACTTTTTATCTGCCTTCTCTGAAGTCACGTTGTCTCACTGACAAAAAGCTAAAGGATTCCAAGTGAAGAGAGAAGTGTTTTCTTAGCATTTTCTCCATAACTTTGCAAGCTGTGGTGGTCAAGGAGAATGAATGAAAATTCATTCGTAATTTCGTAATACAATGTTGAACAGGTCTCAAAATTGGTACATTCTGTGATCCTGGAATCTGGAATTTCATGTAGAGTCAAGGTAAACCTACAAAACTGTTTTTTAACCATAGCTTAAAACTTTTATTACTAACCCGTCACTTGATGTTAGTTTGATGTTCGTCCAGGCTTTAGTCAAAGGTAATTCCATGTTCTCTTCATACTTTCTCACGTGGTTCTTCTAAATACGAAAAACCTGCCACTGAATACCCCCTAAGCCACTTAAAGCTGTAATCATACATCCTTTCTGGTTAAATTACGACTTAGTTTTTAGCGCTGGAAACTATCTTTGTAGAGTTATGCAATGTCGCGTGATTTTTGTGAGCATTGCTGGGTCGGCCTTTGTAAAACTACTTTTCTTTTTTATTCTATTAATATTGTTTATTGTTTTACTTCTATTATTTAATCTTGCTTTGGATTAGTATATTCTGTGGTTTATATGTTATATTCGTGTCATGTACATACTGGAACAATTTACATATGTTACTTGTAAACATATCTAAGGTCATGAAAAATAGCTTGGTTCAATCAGAGAATATTCTTACAAAATCATTTATTATCTCAAGACATGACATATTTGCATATTTGTACAGTATTGAATATCACAGTGTTTGATATATATATATATATATATATATATATATATATATATATATATATATATATATATATATATATATATATATATATATATATATATATATATATATTATATATATATATATATATATATATATATATATATATATATATATATATATATATATATATATATATACATATATATATATATATATATATATATATATATATAAATATATAAATATATATATATATATATATATATATATATATATATATATATATATATATACATAGTTGTCAAAGATATGTCTTCTTTGTAATTATATTATTTTGAGATTAGGAATATTGAAATATATTGACAGTCCCTTACCAAGGAAAAAAAAGTATTTACAGTATACGTAATATTCATTTAAATTATAAAGTAATAAACAACACTATTTTTAATGGTAATTTATAATGAATATTTTTATTCTTTCAGTATTAATTGAATGTTTATATCCTAGTGTATTATTATTATTATTATTATTATTATTATTATTATTATTATTATTATTATTATTATTATTATTATGGAAGAGGTAGATTAAATAGAACAGCTAAGGTCTGTATTTGGAGAATCTTTTTGGAGGTGGCTGCCTTTTCTCTTCCTTGTCCTCTTCCGATACAGCCGATGTATTTACCCTCGGCATATGTCTACTTTTAATACTTCTAGTTTTAGTGTTATTGATTTTATTCGCATTGCTCGATTTGACCGTTCCATTTGCCGAGGTGAACTTTTTAGCATTTCCTTGTAACCTCTTTGGCGGAGGTCTAGTGGGCCTTTTCCCAGCAAGCCTCTGTGGTACCCTTCTGCGGGCTCTGTCTGGTGTCGTTTTAGTTTTTCTCCTTTCTTCTGGTGCTGTAGGGGAAGTCGTTTCGCTGTCAGCCATTATTCCAGAATCACTGGACCGTGAGCTGTTAACGGATGTGTTTAATATGGAGCTCTCTCCAGTACCTGGACGAGGTATCTCTTCGCTCAGTATCTGTGCAAATCGTACATTCTTTCTGCCTTTGGATTTTTTGTCTACATCTAACTCAATTGTATCTCCAAACTCAATTGCGTGGTCATTTCCTTTGATCTGCACCTTGGGAGGAGTTGGCGGTCGAGCAGCACCTTGCACAGGAACCTCCTCACTGGTATCTTCAGCAGGTTGTGTATGTTTTGGTTTTTGGCCTAATGCTACTCTGTTTGCTGAGATTACAACTGGATTTGCAGCTGCTAGATTAGGTTCTCGTTGTCCCTTATCGTGATCTTCTGAATGATTCATATAAAACTGAGCTTCAAAATCTGTCAGTTCCTCATAACCCAACAGGACATCACACAGGTCATAAGTGAATCTAGGAGCCTCGCTGCTCTGTCGTGAAAAGCCAGGTATGAGTGGTTTACTCTCTACCATGTCCAGATATGTCTCCTCAACTGTTCGGATATGGAGTCCTTCCGAAGTTGCAAACAGAATTGGAGTCTTAAAATTGATGGAATCTTTGGAGCTTTTCTGCTTCTTTAGGGACTTGCTGCTTTGACCTTTAACATCGAAGGTATCATTACTGGGTATCCTGTTAATGTAAGTTGGTCTTGATGGCTTAGGAGAGGCAACAGTTACCGAATTGGGTCTGCACCACATTATTAGTCCTTCACACTTCGCTTTGACATCTTGCAAGATAGCAAACACCAAAATTGGAACCAGAAGGTCAAAAATAAACCTCAACCATATAAAAGCTGTTTCGTAAGCTGGAGTTCCAATTATCTCTGGAATTTGCCAAGGGTTCACAGTAATGTTACTCATGTCAGTTGTGACTTCTGATGTAATGTTGGTCTGATTCAGAGCTTGGAGTGTGCTTTCATCCAACATGGCTTTTGTCATGCGAATACCACTTCTTTGTTTGGGATTAAAAAGGCTGAATGTATCGTCTAGTTCCGATTCCTCTTCGGTTTCATTTGCCCAGTGCTTTGTGATCATAGGTCCTACTGTGCTTAAGGTTAAGAATGGTACCCAACATATTAAGTAGGCAATAAAAACAGCTGCCACAAAGACAGCAGGGTAGAACTCATTTCTGAAATATGGTGTCATCAGTATTTGGTCAATATAACTAATAGTTTGATTGCTTCTGACTTTTTTCTGTTTCTTTCGCTCGCGATGGAAGGTGACAGAGATGGCTATTATCAAACATAGCATAACTATCGTGGATATGCCCACGACCAGAACATGGACGATCAAATAAAAATCATCTAGGGGGTCAGCCACAGCGCAGGAGTATCTGTTCCGGTAGGGCATGCTCTGAATCACACCAAGTAAGAGCGGTAACGCCATCCCCAAGGCTACTAACCAACTAAGACACACCCATATTCCTAGCTTATATTTAGCCATACCTAGATACTGTTTAGACTTTTTCACAGCTAAGATTCTGTCTACAGTTAATAATAAAACAGCAAAGGCCATTTCACTGTTCAACATATTTATAGTGAAGGCATTAAAATAGTTCAGATAGTGACCGAATCGCCACGGGAACGTTGTGACGTAGCCAATAGCCACTGAGATGTTGAGGAAACAGTCAATTATGCACGTGGTGCACAAGTTAACTAGCAGACGACAAAAAAGGAACCTTTTTAATGTGTAGCTTGTAGACACAGTCACAACTACCATTATATTGAGCAAAAATGCAGCCACGAATATGACAGAGAGAAACGTGGCAGCGATTATCGGTGTTGGGTCCTCTGGGCACTTCGTAATAACGGGTCTTATGACGAAAGATCCATTGACTTTCTCAATGACAATATTGAGTTCGTAACCTTCGCACATTTTGAGGTTTCTTTGTGATGTTTTTATAAGAATGTCTAGCTCTTCTTCTTCAAATTCATTGAACGATTTCTGATTGTGATTGCATTTTCTTATTTCATAATAATATTAAAGATTTTGAACTATTTGTGATTATGAAATGCCTTTTATTAGTTCACTTTTCGATGTCAATATTAGCTTTCATCTGTTACATAGTATGAACTATTTGTAATTGTAAAACGTTTTTTTATGAGTTCAATTTTCAGTGCCTTTAATACGTGTCCCTCACACATTTCGAACTACAGTATTTATGATTGCAAAATGCCTCTATATAGTTACTTTGGATAATTGTGATTTTAAAATATCATTTTATAGTATTCGTGGCTTCATTTTTACTTATATATTATGTGAATATATGTATATTTTAGTGTTTACAATAAGATATTATTACGCCATGGAGATGGTAGAATATGATGTCGTGGAAGAAGCTTCGTTGACCCCATGACACTTATATGTTTTCATTTCTTCCCGAGAAAATATAGCCATTTGTCTCAAGGCTGTCTGAAATATAAAAAAGAAATGCTTATATTAATAGTGAAAACTTACTACTACTACTACTACTACTAATACTACTACTACTAATACTACTACTCTTAATCTGATGATAATTATATTTTATGAAGTAAAATTAAATATTATCGTCTGAGAGATTATTTTCTGCTTTGTCAATCTATTTTTATTTTTAGCTATTTTCATTTCCTATTTAATTTTAACTATTAGGAGTATGGTGTATTGGTCCAAAATATTTAGTTTGAATTTTTTTAGCGACTCCAAACACAATTGCATGTAAAAAGAGCTGATTTTTAACAGACTTTAATGGTTCCATATTGACCGATATTTTCGGTGAATCGTGTTACACGCAAAGGTAGGACAACTGTACCTAAGACATTTACCCCATGGGACAATTGTCCCTGGGACAGTTTTTCCTAAGACAACTAACCCCTAGAAATGCCCTTATCCTTACCTATCAAAACATAACGCAACCAAAGATAGTTTATCCTAACCTAACCTAACTAAGAGAGAGAGAGAGAGAGAGAGAGAGAGAGAGAGAGAGAGAGAGAGAGAGAGAGAGAGAGAGAGAGAGAGAGAGAGAGAGAGAGAGAGAGAGAGACATACAGACAGACAGACAGACAGACAGACAAAAATAAATAAGGTTATATATGTATTTAAAGAAAGTTAAACCAAACACTTATTAAAAAATAATACTATTTAGCAGTAATTAAATTCTCATAATAATGATTCAGTTAATTATGGCAATTAATGCTTGAAGTCTGTCATTAGTAATGTGATTAACAAGAGAGATATAATCTTGTGATTAGCATGTTAATTTGGGGTTCGTTATTTATGTGTAATATCACTAGATTACGTGTGTGTGTGTGTGTATATATATATATATATATATATATATATATATATATATATATATATATATATATATATATATATATATATATATATATATATATATATACATATATATATATATATATATATATAATATATATATATATATATATATATATATATATATATATATTGCTTATTGAGACTAAAAATTCTTCACTATTTTTCAACTCAATACCCAAAATAACTTACACAAGGTGATTGTGAATGTTTACTATAATACATAACAATTTTATAATGGGAAACAGCTAGCAGATTCTTATTTCTCAAGACTGGTATAATGTCTAGATTATCTGTCTATATATTTCACAATTTTCAAGTTTTTTAGTATTATTTTTAAGTAAAGTTTCATACTGAAATATTCTACACAATTTGGATAAAGAGCGACTTAAAACATCTTATTCGAAGTATTTTTGTTTGCATAAATTCTTATAGTAATCTCTATGCAAAAAAAAAAATTGTTTTTAAAAGGCTGAAAATTGTGTTATTTGTTCAACAGTTGTGAATACGTGTTGCTTAATACACAGACAATTTCACAAACATTTAAATAATTATGCCAAGAGGGCTGAAATTTACTATATGAATATTTCTCTAATTGTGTTTAAAATATAAATATATATTAAATTGGAGACATTATCCCAGCCCTCCAAAATATCTAAAAATACTGAAACACTTCTAGAAGGTAGATATTGGTGTTGAATAAACCTTGATAAAAAAAATCCACACGTGCATACAAACCGCACAACATGTGCTTGAAAACACGCATAAAAGAACACGACATAAGAAAATTCAATTGTCCTTGCAATCAACAGAATGTTCACAGTAAGTTGCATGAAATTCTTGGTCTTTTCTGAAGATTTACAAGCGTGCATAACCACTGGCAAAAGCCAGAGATTACTTGATATTTTTTATATAAATAAGTCAGAATATGTGCAGATATAAACCGATGATGTAAAAACACAAAAATACTTTTTTCTCCGTGCCGTGTGAAACGTTCGTAAGCTGCGAGCTACTGTGGGCAAATTCTTTTTACACCTCAAGATTGGACAATAGTTGCCCTTTTGCATCGGAATCATATTGCGTTCTGATGTATTTTCTTTAACCACATTCTGTTGCTACTTTGAGTTTTTTACATGAGATGATATTGTCTTTCTGGAGTTCACAGAGGATACAGGGAAATGTTGAATGTTGTGGTACAATTGTCTGAAAAGACTTTATACCACAGACAGATAAATATTGCTGATTAAATATGTACATCAGAGTGTATGCTCTCTGTACTTTTACCAAACTGTTGAGTGTAAGTGGTTGTCTAGTATCTGTTTATTTACATATGAAAATAACAAACACACCAACATAGACAAACAAAAACAATTGTAGGAATAAGAACATAACATGTATATTGTGTGTAGAATTAAGGAACAACGATAATGATACAATAAGAGTGAGAGATGCCAATTTTCAAACAAACAGATGGCAAATTAAGTGATACTCTAATAGTGCATACTACCATAAAAGAAGTGGTCCAAGAAACAAAATGAATGAACCCAGTTATGAAAGAAAATAAATGAACAGACAAAGGTATTTAGTTATTGATAGATGAATAAATAAATTAAGGTACTTGGTGAGTAATAAGTTAATAAATAAAATAAAGATATAAATAAATAGATAAAGCATCCATATCAGAAGTTATTTTCATGTTATATGGGTTGATATATTCCAATAGCATCCTGGAGGCCATTTTTATTTTTGATTGGAAGCTATATGGCTTTAGATCTTTCTTGCCAATAAACCCACTCTGCGAACTGATTCCTTTCCTAACAATAAACAGAGTCATTGTATCTGGGCTTAGGACGAAGTAAATGAAATAAAAACGTAAATAATAAATAAATTGCATGATAAAACCACTCTAAACTCAGCTTGAAAGTATGATGCTGTTATTAGACTTAGATAGGTTATGTTGTCTTAGACTGCTCATTTGGCTTTCTATTACCACCTAACGTATGTATCAGGATGTATATTTTCATTCAGAATAGTTTATTTTAACCTGTTGACGTAAATGTAATTACAATATTATATATATCAGTCTATTAAATTACTGAAATATAAAAGCAGTTTCCAAAGCTTAATCATTAGAATGACAATCCTTCTGTCTATGTTCTAAGACTGATTAGTTCTTAGAATTTTGGGTTGGGATATGAAGTAAGCAGTAGACACCTTCAAAGAAAAAACAATGTAAAATTAAATGGAAAACGTAGTTAAATTAAGAGATATCTAATAAATAAATAAAAAAAATAAGTACAAAGAGAACCTGACTGTGATAAGTGTTTCACAAACAGTGTAAGTGATGCACGACAATTGACTGTAAGAAGAAGACTGACTGGTAGATGGATGTTAAATGGTGCGTTTGGAGAACCTTCTAGGAGAGGTAGGAGACTTGTCCTCAAGAGAAGTCAGTGATGAATTGTTTGTCATGTGACGACTTTTGAGATTTCTTGGATTTGCTCTGTGGGCCAGGTTGAAGGACTGTGGAGCATTCAAAAGATGCCGCTTTTTATTTTGACCCTGTAGTCTTTTTGTGGGATGTTTCAGTGCTTTCTTTCCTATAGTCTTTGGGACCATTCTTTGAGGATAAATACCAGTGTTTGGCTTGGTTTTTCTTCTTCTGACACCTTCATTTCCAGATGACCCTTCGCTGTCAGCAATGCTACCTGAATCACTGGGAGGTGTCTCAAGCAGAGGAATTTCTTCGTTAAGGTCTGTGGCAAATCTTACAATTTTTTTGCCCTTTTGTTGCCCCATATTTAGTTCAATGGTATCTCCAAACTCAAGGGCAGCATCATTTCCCTCAATGTGTACTTTTGGAGGCGTCGGTGGACGGAATTCAACTTGCAATGGAGAAGGATCAGAGTTGCCTTCAGTGCGCTGTGCTGGTTTCTGGCCCATGGCAGCTCTATTTGCAGAAGCAATGACTGGGTTTGCTGCTGCAAATTCACTTTCTTTGTGTTCATTGTCATTATGATCATCCTCATAGTAGAGTTCTTCATCAAAGTCAGCTAAATCTTCATATCCAAGCATCACATCGCAAAGATCATACACAAAGTTTGGAGCTTGGCTGTTCTGTTTGAAACCTATCAAAGGTTTGTTTTCCAACATGTCCAGATATGTTTCCTCTATAGTTCGTATATGGAGACCTTCGGATGTTGCAAAAAGAATAGGAGTCTTGAAATTTATGGAATTTTTAGTACTCTTTTGTTTTTTCTGGGGCTGAGGAGAAGCATCTCTTTGGTCATTACTTTCACTAGTATGCAGTCTGTTGGCATAAGGAGCCCTAATGGGTTTTGGAGAAGCCACACTCACAGAGTTGGGTCTGCACCACATTATGAGTCCCTCACATTTTTCTCTGACGTCCTTTAGTATTGTAAATATTAGGATAGGCACTAGTAAATCAAATATAAACCTGAACCAAATAAATATGGTGTCATACACTGGTGTTTCTATTACTTCCGGTATCTGTCCTGAAGAAATAGTTATATTACTGAAGTCTGTAGTAACAGGTACTTCAGAAGTAATATTAGTTTGATTCAAGGATTGAAATTGTTTTTCGTCAAATATAGCCCTAGACTGTCTGACCTCTCTCAGTGGATTGAAGATACTATATGAACCATCGTCTTGAGATTCACCCGTTTCGTTAGCCCAGTGCTTCGTTGCCATTGGCCCAATTGTACTTAAGCCTAAAAATGGTAACCACAATATAATATAAGCCATTACCAAAGCTGTTGTGAAAACAGCAGGATAAAACTCATTTCTGTAGTAGGGTGTCATCATTATCTGGTCAAAATAACCAACTGTGTGATTTCGCCTTAATTTCTGTTTTTTCCTTTCCTTGTGAAAAGTGAAGGATGTGGCAGCAACTAAACATACCATGAAGAGAGTTGATAAATATAGTACCAAGACCACGTGAATGATTAAATAGAAGTCATCTTGTGGGTCAGCCACAGCGCAGGAGTATCTATTTCTGTATGGCATGTTCTGGACAACTCCAATGACCAGCGGGAGAGCCATAACAAATGCAACCAGCCAGGAGAAACCTACAACCAATGCCAGTTTGTACTTAGCCATGGTTAGATATTGTGTATACTTTTTCACGGCGGCTAATCTATCTAAAGTTAACAACAGCACTGCAAAGGCCATCTCGCTGTTCAGCATATTTATAGTAAAACTGTTGAAGTAACTCAGATAGAGACCAAACCTCCACGGAGCTGTTGAGACATACCCAATGGCAACTGTCACGTTAAGCAAACAGTC
>JAXCGZ010013223.1:182500-185000 GCA_037179515.1 Halocaridina rubra
TTTCATGTACGTGCATATTGTATTATGTGTACACACTTCTATTTCGTTTGCACATGATCTTTCGTGTAGGTACACTTGGTCTTTCATGTGCACGCATTTGGTCTCTCGTCTACAAGACCATTTCTTTTGTGTACACGCAGTGGTATTTCGTGTAAACACATGTGCCTCGTGCAATCGTACAGTCTTTTGTGTAAATGCAAGTGGTCTTTCGTGTACACACTTGTCTCATTTAGTTTTTTTTTTCATGATTGTGACACCAGGACGGGCCAAAAAAAAATATATATAAAATAAAACAGCCCTCATCGGGCCTGGGCACGAAGAATACATTAAGAGAAACAGAGATGGAGAGTGTAATAACTTGTCAGATGTGAAGGGATAAAAGATGTGTGATGAATATCCAAGAATATTCAGTGTAGCTGTAGGTATAGAAAAAGAACCGTAACTGAAGGAAGACTTAACATCGAACTGTCCTGGACAGACCTATTTAAGTTCAAATAACCTTCAGCTGTAGTATCGCAACGGGCGACTGGTGCCATGTACACATGGCCATTCATGTATGCACACTTAGTCTTTCATGTACACGCTCGTTGTCTTTCGTGTACACAGATCATGTGTACGTATCGAACTATTACTCTGTTTCATGAATGTGGTGTTAATCAGACTCACATTCATATACACCATGTACACAGGAAAATTATGTACGTATTGGGCTTTTTATACGTGTGGCGTACACGTGTACGTCAGACCTATTTAAAGCGTGTATAAAGTATGTGTATGTATCGGGCTTGTATCGCATTACGTACATGGGTATGTCAGTTCACTATAGACCGTGTACACATAAAATGTCATGTGTACGTATAGGTCATGTATACCTTCCTCACACTTATATAAGAATTAGATTTGGAGACATTTTTCTGGCATATTATATTAACCAAACCTATCTCAAGGATTATTCTCTCTCTCTCCTCTCTCTCTCTCTCTCTCTCTCTCTCTCTCTCTCTCTCTCTCTCTCTCTCTCTCTCTCTCTCTCTCTCTCTCTCTCTCTCTCTCTCTCTCTCTCTCTCTCTCTCTCTCTCTCTCTGTCTCATCATATTTATTGTATTTATTTTATTTTTTCTCATTGTAAGCATGCGCATATGCATGCATGTATGTATAAGCGTGCTTTACGTCACGGACTCCCTTTTCAACCAAGGGCTAGGACGATCGCCTTCATGCGAAGGACTTGTTTTGGCAGATGTAATCGTTACCCTGAGTGCATGCCCTTGCTAATTTCAGACCGTGGTGGAGCGCGAACCCTTGACTGCATGTATGTATATATGTTGATTTATGTTTATGTAGTTACATGCATGGATGTATGTGTAAATGTATATATATAATATATATATAATATATATATATATATATATATATATATATATATATATATATATATATATATATATATATATATATATATATATATATATATATATTTTTTTTTTTTTTTTTTTTTTTTTAGACCTCTATACTGATACATATTCATATGTGTTTAGTCATTTATTGTTCTTACTATTTTTTGGTGTGTTTTAGGGCGCTTTCACACCAAAGTGGCACGTCGCACGTGGCATTCCACGTGGCACGCCAGTTGAAAACGAACATCCGGATTTATATGAAACTTTTCACATAAAAGCGTCGTGGCACATCGGACGTGTCACGCCACTTCTATGTGAAAGGTTTCATATTTTTAGGATGTTCGTTTTTAATTGACGTGCCACGTGGGATGCCACGTGCGACGTGCCACTTAGGTGTGAAAGCGGCTTTAGACTATCTTTTGTGTATTTGGTAAATTAGACAAATATAAAAATATGTTTAGTTTTCGGCTTCCATTGCTTTTTTTTTTTTTTTTTTTTTTTTTTTGCATGCTCGTAGAATGGATTAAAGCCAAATAAACCATCTACACATAGAAAATATATATATTTTACAGAATACACATAAAATACATCCATAAGGTATACATATGCGTACATCTATGTATGCATACATGTGTATATTCTCATCGTTACTATAATTATACTTTAGAGATATATTTTGTACATTTAATTCAAACGTTCATAACATTTATATATTAAGACCATCTTTCTGCTGTCTCGTATATTCTATTACGGTTGCTGCCACCTCGCTTTATATAATTTTTCCACTTAAGAATTTCACCTGGTAAGTTAGTGAATACCGCTAAGAATTTTAGTGAATAGAGACCTATTCGTGGAAGGGGTGTCGTCACGGATGACGTCATGATTCGCTAATCAATTGTGTATTATGCCTTTCTGGATTTTGTTTATTTATGGTTGCTGCCACCTCGCTTCATATAATTTTTCCACTTAAGAATTTCACCTGGTAACTTAGTGAATACCGCTAAGAACTTTAGTGAATAAATACCTATTCGTGGAAAGGTGTCGTCACAGATGACGTCATGAATCGCTAATCAATTGTGCATTGTGCCTTTCTGGGTTTCGTTTATTTA
>JAXCGZ010013223.1:187500-265772 GCA_037179515.1 Halocaridina rubra
ATCTTTAATTAAGTTGAATTTACGCTTAAAACAAGCGTCGGTTTCCGTGACATGTAAAATAGGCTTACGGGACGATCATTCTTCTCGGTGGATAGGCCTATCTGTTTGCTGTTCATTTATTTACTATTATTTACGATAATTAATTATTTAATTTTACTATTTATGTCATTGTTAGCAAGTTAAGCCGTCTTTCTGAGGTAATTTCGTCGTTCGCCGGTTTTATGGGATTCGATCATGGGGCTTTTTCAACGATTTATTTTTTATATTTGTTGCCCCAGGGTACGATTGACTAATCCGGCTTTTCTCTGGTTATGATTGGCAAATTCGGCCTTTTACCAGATCGTGAATGGCAGATCCGGCTTTTCAAGGGTTGTGATTGGCAAATCCGGCTTTTTCCCCGGTCATGATTACCTGATCCAATTTTTAGGTCATGATTGGCAAATCCGATTTTTTCCCGGGTTATGATTAGTTTATACGGCATTTTTCTGGTCATGCATGGCAAACCCGTTTTTTTCTGGTCATAATTGGCAAATCCGGCTTTTTTCCCGGGTTATGATTGGCAACATGAAGCAACACGGGGGGTGAATACACTAGATATAGTTCTTAGTAATAGAGAGAATATGGTTACAAATTTAGAAGTTGGTGAAAAATTGGGCAACAGTGACCATGATTCCATTAGATTTAACATAATTTTCAAGGAAACTATAAAGGAAAATAAGAATATTGTTCCAAACGTTAGAGCAGGAGATTTTGAGGGCTTAAAAACTAAAATATCTAATGAGGTATGGGAAGGGATTTCTGGGGTACAGATGTGGGTAGTTAATCCAGCAGGTCATGTCGCAGGTAGCGGATTACCCCGAAATTTGAGTACCACATGCCAAGGATTATCACAAGATAAGATCAATACATTAAATTCTCTCACAGGAAAGAACAGCAGCCCGTCAGTTAATATAAATTTGGATGAGGAATATAACAATTTTGTCATGACTCTTAAGAATAGTCAGAGAGACTATATTCCCATGAAACATTGCAGATCAAGAAAAAATGACCCTAAATGGATGAACAATAGAATAAAGAATCTTATAGGTATTAAAAGAGGAATATACAGGAAACTAAAAAAGAGGTGAAGAGCAGGTGAGGCAGCAATATATACAGTTAAACAGGGAAGTTAAAAAGATAGAGAGTCGAAAAGAAAATACGAAGTTAGAATAGCAGGAGAAGCTAAAGAAAATCCTAAAGGGTTTTATCAACATTATCAAACAAAATTTAAGGAAAAAGTCGGACCAATTGAAGTAGCCATTGGCCATATCACAGATGACGATAAAGTGATGTGTACATGTTTAAATGATTATTTCTTATCTGTATTTACAAATGAAAACTTGGAAAATATTCCGGAAGTAGAATCCATTTACAGAGACAGTCCCGATAATATACTTAGTTCAATAAATATTACGAGAGAGGAGGTAATAAAAGAAATAGATAAATTAAAGGCTCATAAATCTCCGGGACCTGATGGAATATATGCTAGAATATTAAAGGAATGCAAGGAAGAGCTTAGTTGTCCTCTAACTGCATTATTTAATAATTCAATAAAATTAGGATCGGTACCCATGGAGTGGAAATTGGCAGATGTGGTACCAATATTTAAAAAAGGAGAACGTGTTAAAAAGAATAATTATAGGCCGGTAAGTTTAACGTCAACAGTGGGTAAGATTCTAGAATCCATAATTGCAAATAAAATAAGGGCACATCTAGAATTACACAGACTGATAAAACTTTCACAACACTGGTTTCTTAAGGGTTTTTCGTGCCTTACAAACTTACTGTCTTTTTATTCAGAAGTTTACGAGGCAGTAGATTGTGGCAAAGAATATGATAGAATATATCTAGATTTTAACAAAGCTTTTGATAGAGTTCCTCACAAAAGATTAGTTACAAAGCTGGAAGCTCATGGTATAGGAGGAGCTGTGCTCAGATGGATCAAACAATGGTTAAAAGACAGAAAACAGAGGGTTTGCATAAATGGAGAGAAATCAGAGTGGGGCTCGGTTACTAGCGGGGTACCACAAGGCTCGGTACTGGGTCCTCTATTATTCATCGTATATCTAAATGATCTGGATTCGGATATCAGTAGTAACCTAAGTAAATTCGCAGACGACACTAAAATAGGTAGAACTATAAATGGAAAAGAAGACATTCATGCCTTACAGGAAGATCTAAATAGATTATCTGAATGGTCGGACAAATGGCAAATGGAATTTAATGTTGAAAAATGTAAGGTAGTTAAAATGGGTACTATAAAAGACAATACTAGTTATAAGCTAAATAACCATGAAATCATGAGTTCTCAGTGTGAAAGGGATTTGGGAGTTCTTGTGAGTAGTAGTCTTAAGCCAAGAGAGCAATGCACAGCAGTCAGAAATAAAGCAAACAGAATTTTAGGATTTATCTCAAGAAGCGTCAGCAATAGGACGTAAAAAGTTATTTTGCAGCTCTATCTTGCATTAGTTAGGCCCCATTTAGATTATGCTGTGCAATTCTGGTCACCCTATTATAGAATGGAAATTGAATCCTTGGAGAGAGCGCAGCGAAGAATGACCAAGATGATACACAATATCAGAAATCTACCATATGAGGACAGATTAAAAAAACTTAATCTACATTCTCTAGAGAGGCGAAGAGTTAGGGGGGATATGATTGAAGTGTATAAATGGTTTAAAGGGATTAACAAGGGAGATATTAATAAAGTTTTAAAAATTCATGATCAAACCAGAACTCGTAATAATGGATTTAAGCTTGATAAATTTAGGTTCAGAAGGGAAATTGGTAAAAATTGGTTTGGTAATAGAGTAGCTGATGCATGGAACAAGCTTCCTAGTATGATAGTAAATGCCAATACCTTAGACACCTTCAAATGTAGATTAGATAGACATATGACAGAGGTAGGGTGGGTATGAATAGGTTAGTGCTTATTAGAAAAATCATAAAAAGAAAAATAGAATAAATAAGTAGAGTAGAATAGAATAGGTTAGACATGCTGAAAATACAATTCAAAAATGGAGCTGCCTCGTGTGTGCCAGTAGGCATGTTGCAGTGTCCTCTATTCTTATGTTCTAAATCCAGCATTCCGGGTTATGACTGGCAGATCTAGCGTTATCATTGATTTCTCCTGTTTTTCCCGTTTTCCGATTGGCAAATCCAGCTGCCGTATTAATGGACTATCCACACCATATTTCTCTAGTTCTGTTCGAACTTATTAAAATGGCAGGTTTAGGACCCAGGGCTAGACCGCTAATCCATTTGTGGTTTGGTAAGTTTTGAATGGGGGGGCTTTGATCCCCCCTTACTCAGGTAGTGCCTAATCCACGTTAGGTAAGGGTTCATAGCCGCAATTATAATGTATTAGATCCCTGACAAGTTTAAGGGGCTCCAATTTTTATTTTTCTCCTTATCCAGGACCTTATGCATTTCATTTTAAACGTAGGATCTAGGGTCCATGTCTTATTGCATTAGGGCTTGAGTCAGTATGGGGGGCAATTTTCCCTCTCTCACTCGGATAGGGCCTAATTCTCTATTGTTTTGGATAAAAATCCTATTGTCTTAGGGCTTTAGTTAGTTCGAGGACCTTCAACCCCCTCCCGCACTCAGGATGGGCATTTGGTTAGGGACCAGGAATAAGGTATCAGTGGATTAAGAGTGGTAATTTTGTGGGGCTTTTGACTCTTCCCTCAGTTAGTTTGATCCATATTAGTTTAGGGCTCAGGGATTTGGTCTTGATGCATTAATGATGTGGTAAGGTTGGGGGGCTTTGACATCTCACTCAGGGTGGGCCTTATCCACATTAGTTAGTTCGAGGACCTTCAACCCCCTCCCGCACTCAGGATGGGCATTTGGTTAGAGACCAGGAATAAGGTATCAATGGATTAAGAGTGGTAATTTTGTGGGGCTTTTGACTCTTCCTTAGTTAGTTTGATCCATATTAGTTTAGGACTCAGGGATTTTGTCTTGGTGCGTTAATGATGTGGTAAGGTTGGGGGGGCTTTGACATCTCTCACTCAGGGTGGGCCTTATCCACATTAAGGTAGAGTCCAGGGGTCATGCCCTTTATACATTATGGATTTAGTAAGTTTTAGGGGCTTTGACCCATCCTTTACTCAGATTGGGCATCAGCTCTTCTTGTTTTGGGTCCAAGGCCTTTTCTGAATTACATAAGGAGTCTTGCAATTTTAAGGGGCTTTTACCCGTACCTCAGTTCAGGCTTTACTCTCGTTAGTTTAAAGGTTGACCGTATGGGTTGCAACCCCAATGAAATAGAGATATGTTGAGTTTAAACTCGCATCACGGGCTTTGGCAAAGTTATTTCCTCGCCCAATTGCTGTAAATTTTAAGCATTTCGAAAATCGTCATAGATTTTGGCGGGCAAACTATTTTGTGCCTTCTTCTTGACATTTATTTTTAGTTATTCCCTAAAATGACAAATTATTAACCATGGAGACTGTGGTAGAGCCATGGTTAGAGCACTTCGCTTTCTAAGTGACAAACCCATGTTTGAACCCGCTGTGGTGTTGAAGATGGGCATTCACCCCCACATTGGGGATGAAGAGTGACACATAAAATGTCAAACTACAACCAATTATATATCATGATAATATGTACCATTTCACAGCTATTTTGGTTATGAAATTGCTGTGTTTGTTTTCAGAAGTTTGCTCGTTTTTATTGCTATATATAGAAAATATTAGCTCTCAGGCTGACTTGCTCTAAGTTTGATGTTTGTTATTAGTGAAAAATAATACTAATTAATACTAAATGCAATTCCTTTTCTATATTTTCAAAGTTACAGTATCTTCAATGCTCGTGTTACCGTTCAAACACTTGATATCTAGAAACACCATTTCATGTGTCACTCTTAGCCCTCATTAGATTTGGGGTGGACAGAGACATGTTAGAGAAGGGATATTAAGGCTGGATGCCCTTCCTAATGCCCTGCAGTGATATCGCTTCGTTAATTGCATCGTGACTCGTGCTCTTTACCACTTTACTGCCACAGCCCCATAGAGCATGTTTTGATATCGATCACATATGTGTGCATCCAGGCTCCCTGTGAGTTTTTCATTTCATAAGTTCATTAAGAATTAAATAAAAATTACAGAAAATATCTCATGGGGGTTTACTAGGTTTACCACGCTGCTGTTTTTGTGGTTGCTGTGGCAGAGTAGTAATGGTTATGACTTGTGATTTGTCAGGTCATGAGTTCTAGGCCCATTACGGTCTAAGGTTGGAAAGGCCATTTACTTGGTACAGCTTTTTTTCGCGGAGGCATGGCGACATCCCTCTCTGAGGTGTAAATGATTTCGTTGTCAAGGGAAAGGGTTAAATATTGCTTTAACGCTCCCCTACTTACAAACAAAAACTTACCTATTATCTACCCATGTATTAATATATGTGTTACTGTACTTTACTGTATTAAATTTCGTTAATACTGTATACTCTATATTTTATGTAGTTAAGGGTCTTTAGCTTAAGTACTGTACAGAACTGCATATGTATATACCAAATAGTATTTTTTTTTATTTTTTTTTTATTTTTTATTTTTTACCTAAATACAACTTACGAACAGATTCCTGGAACCTAACTCATTCGTAAGTTGGGGAGTGTCTGCACTTGTTTTCCATTCATGTTTCTTTCAGTTACATACTTAAATGCTTTAAATCTCCATATCGGTAACTTTATATATATATATATATATATATATATATATATATATATATATATATATATATATATATATATATATATATATATATATATATATATATATATATATATATATATATATATATATATATATATATATATATATATATATATATATATATATATATATATATATATATATATATATATATATATATATATTATATATATATTATATATATATATATATATATATATATATATATATATATATATATATATATATATATATATTGGCAGTAAATTTTCTTTATACATATTTTGTTGAATATGAGTGCTGTTTTTGCATTTGCAATTTTCATGTATAACTTTTCCAAAGTTCTTATTAAATTTTTCATTATTGTTGAGACTATGCAATAAATTGGAAAATTTAATTGGATTCATAGTATTTCGTACGGCTTCGTACATAATCATCATATGATTATCTAGTTGCTAGTGGATGGAGGTTATATATGATATCTAATATCCACCTTTAGTTTATATTCACCAGAATCTTTTTGTTGAATATAAACCAAAGGTAGATATTAGATCATATATAACCTCCATCCACTACCAACTAGATAATCATTTGATAATGTACGAAGCTGTACAAAACGTTATGAATCCAATTAAATTTTCCATCTTACTGCATAGTCTCAACAATAATGAAAAAGTTATTGTAAGAACTTTGGAAAAGTTATACAAGAGAATTGCAAATGCAAAAACAGTGGTCATACTAAGCAATTTATATACACCTAGTTCTTAGAATAACAAGAAGATAGGTTCTCAGAAGTGCCGCGTATTGTAATTTAGTGAGTCATTTTCCATAAGAAACAAATGATAATGGGCATAGATACGTTCCACAACCGTACATAGACACACTATACCAAGATATAAGATAAGTAAAACATATTTTGTAACTACATAACAAAGCAAAAAGACCTGTAGTTATTTATATTAAGATGCAAATAGTGTACAATATATAAGATATACAGATTTACTGTACAGTAAACAAATTAATGCACTCTATTATGCCGTGGGCAACAGGCATACACTGAGATGTGCATGGTGGCGGTGAGCACGAGGATGCAAACGTTTTGCCGCGCCTCTTATCAGCTGTTGCACCCTCGCGTGCTATTTCCCTGACGATATTATATCGCAAGTTTGTTTGCTTTTTTTCCATTATCGTCTTAATATCCAATCGCAATAAACGGTAGAAGAGGAGGAGGATGCGGGAGAATGAATCTCTATCTGCAAACGTTTTGCAGCCTCCGTATCAGCTGATGCACCCTTGCACGCTATTTCCCTGACGATATTGCAGGTTTGTTCTTAATGCTTTTTTCAATTGCCTTCATAATATCCGATCGCATTAAGCGGTAGAAGAGGAAGAGGATGCGGGAGAACTAACCTCTATCTGCAAACGTTTTGCCGCTTCCGTATCAGCTGATGCTCCTTCACACGCTATTGCCTTGACGATATTATATCGAAAGTTCTTAATGCTCTCTCTCTCTTTTTTTTTTTTTTTTTTTTTTCCCCCATATCTGATCGCATTAAGTGGTAGAAAAGGAGGAGCATGGTGGAAAAGTGCCTCCGAGGCAGTCGATTATTTACAAAATGAAAAAAAGAAATTAGAATTTTTTGCACGGGCATTATTCGCGAATTTCGTATTTTTTTTACTATTATTTTCTAGGGGTGTTATTCCAATTTCGCAGATTATAAACACATGTAAAAAGTGAACTAGGTATATATATATATATATATATATATATATATATATATATATATATATATATATATATATATATATATATATATATATATATATATATATATATATATATATATATATTATTGAATGTGACTGCTGTTTTTGCACTTGCAATTCTCTTGTATATCTTTTCTAAAGTTCTTCACTATTGTTTAGACTATGCAATAAGTTGGAAAATTTAATTGGATTCATAACATTTTGTACAGCTTTGTATATTATCAAATGATTATCTAGTTGGTAGTGGTTGGAGGTTATATATGATAACTAATATCCACACAGCTTCGTACATTATCAAATTATTATCTAGTTGGTAGTGGATGGAGGTTATATATGATATCTAATATCCACCTTTAGTTTATATTCACCAGAAAAAATTTATTGTAAGAACTCTGGAAAAGTTACACAGTACAAGAGAATTGCAAATGCAAAAACAGCGGTCATATTCAACAGTATATATATATATATATATATATATATATATATATATATATATATATATATATATATATATATATATATATATATATATATATATGATCTTGTAAAGAAAAGTAGTCCTAGGGTGCTCTTAAGATTATTCATATTCACAAGAGTTTATGGGGTTATTTAACTTTACACGGGGTTTAAGGAGGTTACTCATTTCTTACTGGCTCGGACTTTTTTATATCTGAATTAAAACATGACCCGCATTTTTTTTCTAATGACTAGTTTGTACATATGGATAACTAAGATGTATATTTTCCGTTAACATTATAATTATTATTATTTTATTTTACGTATTCTGTTTATTTGTTTACATTTTTCTCTTCCAGTAAAACAAAGAACACGCGAGTGTTTCTGGAACACCTGCCCAAAGACATTCGTAAAGACCAAGTAGACAAAACCTTCTCCAGATATGGGAAGATTGCAAAAGTATATCTCATATACGATCCTCCCGGATCGGGATTTGTGGAGTACTTCGATTCCAGGGACGCGGAGTACGCTGCCAACCAGATGGACGGAGCAGACTTCATGGGGTCGCGGGTGTCCGCACGTGTGACAAGAGGAGGCATCGCTAGAGGTCGCGGCCGCGGCCGTGGCATAACCAGAGGCGGCAGCGGCTACGACAGGGGTGGCCGAGGAGGAGGCTACCACTCAAGTAGTTACGGTGGTGGCCAAGGCTATTACCCTAGGGGAGGTGGGGGATATAGAGGGGGTTATACAAGAGGGGGGTATAGGGGTTCTGACAGGGGAGGTTATGGAGGCAGGGGGGGATATTCTCGAGGCGGTGGCAGTTACTCCAGAGGTGGCGGTGGCGGTTACTCCAGAGGTGGCGGAAGCTATTCCCGAGGGAACAACTATTCCCGAGGCGGCGGCTACTCCAGAGGATTCTCTCGCGGAGGCTACAGCAGCTCCGGCAACTACGACAGTTATGAGAAGTACGAAAAACCTAGTCAAAAGCCGGCTGAGAACGGCTACTCTCGCTACCCCTCTAACGACAAGTCCCACTATTCAGATGACAAGTATGTGAGCTACGGCGGGTCGCGCAGGGAGGAGTACCAGCGCAGCCGTTCACCAGTCAGCCAATCACCAGATCGTTATCGTACTGCCTCTCCAGGCTACCAGCGCACCAGGTACCCTGCTAATGCCACTCCAGGAGCTGTCACGTGATGTTTCTCTAAAACCTGATAAAAAGAGCAAATTCATTATGCCAAAGAATTAAATGGAAGATTTCAAAAAGCTCAGAAAGAGAGCTTTTTGTAGGAAAACATGCCTTTTTTTAAGTCCATTCAAAATCACACTGAAAATGGCTATTTTCTTTTTTATTATAGCCTTCTCTTGAAATCTCTGAGAGCATTTTGCTTCATAACTAGAAAGTAATGCTGTGTGACTTATCATATGTTCTCATTTGTTAATATAAAGAAAGTAGTAAAAGTTTGATGCTTTTAAAATGAAGAAAATTTTCCAAGTCATGTTATTAAACGTGTGATGAATCATATGTCAGTTCCTGGATAATAGCTAAAAAAAAAGTAAATAAACAAAAAGAACCACGTATTTTATGAATGTACTCAGTTAAGTGTTAACTTTAGTAATATCTAGAAAACTTCCTTTGCTATTGCTGATGCAGTTTCTCTTTCAGATGTCCTCGTGTTTCTCCAGAGTTTTAAACTAGCTTATTATTTGTTGATTACTGTCCTCAATTACAGGGAAAGAAAAGAAGAAGAGAGAGAGAGCAATTGGAAATTACGTTTACAAATTTGAAATTACCTTTCAGAAAAAGTATGAAAAAGGATCAAGACTGAGAAGACAATGTTTGGAGAATATGCTGATGAATACTATCCCCTGAAATCTTTTTTTAAGATAAAGAATAGATATATGAATATGGTTTCATTTGGAAGTTTTCTAATTTGATGTTTGTGTTCATTGTCTTTATTGTTTTTTTTTCTGCATGCTTATTATTGCAACCCAACAAGTTGACATAGAAAGGACGTAAGGAAATGTGGAAAGATCTTTTTTTTCCTCAGTAAAAGTAACTGGTGCCGAAAGGAAAGAATGTCTTTGTGTTGCTTTGAAAAATTTGAAAATAAGAATAATAAAAGTCATTATTTGGTTGATACAGTCTTGAAGAAAGATAAAGATGTAAGTCTTGTCAGTTTCTGTAAAAAAAAAAAAAAAGAGAGAGAAGCAAACATGAAGGTCTTTACTTTTCGAAAGGTGGCATAAAAAAAAAATATCAAATGTTATTTTGAAAGTCGAGAGGCAGACGATAAAGAGAATTCGGTGTTGGCTTTTTTGGCAGTTTTTTTTTTTTAGAGTAATTTGTAGATATTAGTCACTCCAGCATATGTAGTCTATACAACATTTTTCTGCTGTCAATAATTCCCTCATACCAGCTAGAGAGTCAAATAAATAGGGTTATTCCTTAGGGAACTTGGAAAAGAAACCATTTCAATTACTATGATTGCTCAAATAGCCAATGTCAGGAAAAAGTAGTACGTACGTGGGTAATGCACATTCCTCGCGTATGCGTCTCGGGTATCCATAGAAAATAATTCAACCGGGAAAATAATGTTGAAAATAAAGATAACCAGAAAATATTCTTTGTTACTTGCTTGTGAAGAAATTAAATGCGCAGTCTAGTATAAATACAGAATTCTTAACAAGGAAATATACCTCAAAGGAGAAAATAATCTGGTGCCATGATCTCTTAATACGGTAGTCTAGAAAACTTGAAAATGAGGAAGATATGATTATATTATTCCGGTTGCAAATTACTTAAGCAAATTTTATAATTGGAAAAGAATAATAATCATTAAACACGCAAGAGTAGGTCTGAAATAACGTCACTGTTGAAAAGGTCATTGAAATTTTGAAGGAAATCTAAGAGAATGTCACTTTGAAACTGCTATGTTTATAACGTCCATGTGTTGAAAAGAATATTGGAAATTTGTAAATAAATAAGAAAATAAATAATACTCTTTTCTGATTATTACATGAAAGATCTAATCAGATGAGATAACTAAATATATATAAAAATATTGAAAATTATAATAATGGAAATGGAAAGTTTTATTCCCAACTTTGATAATATAAATATTAAAAATACTTTCAAAGAGAAGATTAAATGGGTTTATGGCTCTTAACTGGAGTAAGAAATAGCAATTAAGTTATTAATTTCACTGAAAAGCAGTACAGAAAAGCATTTGGTGAAGCTTTTTGCACATTACTTTGTAGTTGCCTTGGAAAAATGCTAAAGAGACCATGATAAAAAAAAAAAAAATTATAATTTGCCCTAGTAAACTAATCATCATTTGGGTGTTGAAACCAGGCAGGAATCTGATAAATAGAGGCTGAAAAAGTTTGATAAATAAGAATTGGAACAAGCACCATTTCAAGAGTTAAATATGGGAAGTGTAAAACTATTTTTCTCTACATTCAAAGGGAGCAAGATTCAGGGGCTTAAACAGACCCAGTGTGCCATCCCCCAAGACATAAAAAAAAAAAATACATTAAAACCTTATACAGTCTTGCCTACTGTCCTAACACTCCATTCTAGCCAACTTGAACAGGTGATAACATACCCATTAGCCAACTTGAACAGGTGATCTCGTTAACCCATAAAGCCACTGCATGAGGAGTACACGGGCGAGTCTCAAGGGTGAGTCTCAGATTGCACGAATGATGTGTGTGTCAACTTCACCTTAGCTTCCGCCTTTCATTTGTCATCTTTAAAAAAATATGAAAAACTCCTTGCCTACTTGTGTTAGCTTTTTGGGTTGCCCTATTTTTATTCTAGCCAAAAAAAAAAAAAATGGATATTTGAGTTTTTCTTTCATTTATAGCTTCTTTTTTTTTCTTAATTTCCCCCTCTTGAATATGATTTTTTTTTTAACCGAGAGATTAATAAAAAAAAAAAAAGTGGAGAGCTAAGACATTTTTTCTGTGAACAGTTGTGGGGGTGAAGTTCTCATTGCAGTACTGAGGTTAAAATAGTTAGCATGGTTACAGGTCACGGTCGCCTCTTGGTGATGGGGGTTATGGGAGCTCTTCTCGCCACTATCCTTCCTCTTCTTCGCCTCCCCCAACCAGGGAGGTAATCCGAACCACACGCTCTCGTGACTCACGTGGCTATAGCCCCGAACGATCATACTCTCACGCACGCAAAGGATACTCCAGGTAGAATTGACGTTTTCTCCCATCGTTCTGATGAATTTCACATCTTGACTATCTCATATGGCAAAATATGTGACTGGAAAATAATGAAAAAAATATATTGAAACAAAAAGCAAAAATCTAAATGTGTTTAAAAAGAGTGAAGCTAACTATTGTTCATACACAGGCTATCATAACTGCACGTTGATATATTTTCATAAATGGATATATGAATAGATACACATACAGAGTTCCTCAGAAGATTAATAAATGGTACTTGAGCGTCCGTTGTGCACAATATAGCGGTTTCTAGTTCATGGGAATTTCATCTATATTTAGAAAGTTTTTGATGTGTTTAGATGTAGTTTCTAATGAGAAAAAGATCTCTTACTCTTTCAGTTTCAGGAATCTTGTGGTGTGAAGTTCACTTTTTGACACTTTCTTTTCTCTACTCTCGTCTAGTTCATCGTACGGAGGACGTCGCAGCCCGGTTGAAACCAGCTACTAGGACGCAGAATCGCTCGCCGAGAGGCGTTTTTTTTTTCGTCGGATCTGTTTGACGCAGGAGACTAGGGGGAAGTTTACGGAACTTGCCCCGTAACAGTATATGATTAACCCTTGAGAAAAAAATAAAATGCTGTGTAGTGAGTAGCCATTGGAAATAAATGTTCATCATGTTGGTTTCTTCAGAAAAAAAAAAAATATATATATAAGGTAATCTTGAATGTACTGTATTATTATATGTTTTGTTTTTGAAAACTTAATGGTATTCTTGAAAAGTTTTACAGCCTCTGAAAAATTTGAAAAAAAATGAAAATTATATGAAGAAATATCCCTCCCCACCCCCCTGAGCGCACAACCTTTGAGTAAGACGCCTGGAATTCACTGAAATTTGTAACTTGAGGTAAATATTTGAACAGTTAAATATTTTAATTGTGCAGAGAAGCAAAGACTGCCTTTGTTATGGTCTAGAAAAAAAAATGTTAAAATGATGAATAGTTGTAATGTATTAAAACAAATATGTTTAAAATAAAAAAATACAGAACAAAAGGGTTTATGTGTATCAGGAGATCCTGGACTGGGTTGTTTTTTGGACAATTATAACAGCTGTGGAACTTTTCTCGCCCGGGGTCAGAACCATTCTCTCGTTTCATTTGATAATTGCCACAATAGATGTCTCATTAAAGGGGACTGCTTGAGAAAAAAACAAAAGTTTTTGAAAATAAAAAGTCATATAGTAAATGCAAAATATATGAAAAAATGTTCATTTTGTACAAGAGAATGGTTGCAAGGCTCTTTGGGGAAAATATTAAACTTAACAAAGCTTGTGGAATATAGATAGTACCTTAGTGACTTGAAAATAATTTGTATTAAGTTGCTCCTTCCTTGAGGATTAAGATAGTTTTAAATGTGCTTAATATAACCCGTTCGCATTATAAAAAATGAGGTCTATGTTGACTTGAAATTGTGTGAAATCTTTTGAGAAATAGGTTTAACGGTCTTAATCTTAAAAGAGAAATATCCACGTGAAAATGATCTACGAAGTAAGACGCAGGACATATGTGTTTCCCCAGTATGTCTCTTCATAGTTTTCTGGAGTTAAGGTACCAGTATCTACAATTGACTGAAATGTGTATTCAAAGATATAACTTGGAAAAGCATATTTGAAGCTGTTTTATAATTTTTGTCTATGTTCCATTGTTTCCTTGTGTAAGAGGAGTTCTGTATCAGGAAATAAGATAAGAACTTTAAGCAAAGCAGATAAAAGAGATAAATGGCTGAAAACACTACACGATCATATACGGTGACATAGGAAAAAAGGAGGCTGTAGAAATGTTTTTAACAGGAAAGGTGGGGAGAGACGAGAGAGAGTACCTGTCCTCACGTACACTGCCAAAAATATTACATGTTAGAAAGGGGTTTTTTACCTGTCTCAGAGAGTCTCTGATGATAACACTTGGGATTTTTTACACGCTGGACATGAGGAAAGAAGAGAAACGGGACGACCAAGTTGAACGAGAGGTACAGAAATAACGCCCCCGTGAACTGCCGGAGGACCAGTCGTTTATATACGGTGAACACAGAGAGATCTGTTCGATACTCAATAGAAACAGATCTTCATATACAAGGAAAAAGTGCAATGTTACATTTTGTATAAATAATAATTATAATAAAGCTTCCAGGGGAGTGGAAGAGCCTTCACTCCGCCAGAGTATTAAGTGAATGGATTTGCTGCTACGAACTTTTTATACATATGCTGAAGGCTCCTTCCAGATATTGTTGATCACTTCGTTATGAGAAGAAAATGGAAGCGGCAACGGAGGGGCAGTTTTCTACCTGTCGATTACTGCAAGAGAAAATGATCACTTCCACATTGAAGTCAAAGCTGTCAACAAAGTTACTGGTCTGATTCAAAGTATATTTCCACCTTTAAAATTGTACACATTTAATAAAATGGTTTAAAATCCATGATTATTGTTGTCATTTATTATTATTAGTAAGTATTGTTTCTCTTGCTTGTTGTTACTGTTCCTTAGGTTGCTCAGCTGTTGTTTTTCCTGACATTCCCTTAGGCTGTATGGCATAATAGCCCTGACTCCCTGTGGAAGGCCCATGGTGATCCTGGACTGTCTAATAGAGATTTCAGTGTATGTTGTTTTGTTGGCATATGTGGTTAAACTATATTTGGTGATGTGTACATCCTGGACAGGCATCACTGCCAGGCTGTTTCAGTATAAAATTAATCCTTTAACATTTAGCTCACTAATGCTGTAGTTTATATCACAGTTCACATGTTGAGTATGTATAGGACAAAGGAACATGTAATAGTTATGTTTTTTCTATCTGTGTTTCTGCTCTCGCTCTTGGTTCATCTTTATTACATAAAGATGTATACCGCAACAAAATAAGACCAAGACGTATTTGCATCGCCCATTCTCATAGGCCTTCAACATGTTTATATTGGAGGGTCTGGTAGGATTATGCATTTAAGAAGGGTGGAGGGTTTTAGGGATGCATTGTTGTGTGTGAACTACATATGCCACTTCAAGTGCATTGTACATTTTGACAACAAGCATACAGGTCACCCGTTATACATTTCTGGGCATCGGTCGTACATTTCAGCCACAGTCACCTGCTCTGTAAGGGGTATGATGAGTGGCATGCACTGCATATCAAGTAACATCGATAATAGAAGTTTGGACCAATACAAAAGCTTCTCATAAAACTTCCTTTTATAGATAGCTCTCACAGGATTGAAATTACACAGTAAGAAATGTAAATAAATTTATTATATACTAAGCAAAAACCTTACAAAAGTAGATTATAATTTACAAACAATTCTCTAAAACTTCCTGAAAGTCGAAGTTATGCAATCATATATGTTTGGCTTTTTCACGTATTTTTAATCCATGAATTATGATCAATAATCCACTGCACAGTTTCTTTCAGCAATGGCATGCAGTAACAGTTAGCAATTTTGCTTAATATGCACAGTTTCTTGCTGAAGTCTCCTGGTTTCAAGAGGGTCTTATATCGTCCTCCGCAAGAACAGTACTGGGTCATGTTAGGCTGCTTAATCTATTTGAAAGAAAATTGTATTTATTAAGGATTAGTTTATTTTCATAGTAGCATTTCTATTAAATATCCGCACCTACAGAGTTTCAAAAGTCCCTCCCTAAAGTGATTTTCAATTTTCTTTCTAGGTTATAGACTGACAACGTTTGTGTGGTAAACTTTTACTCGAGTTGAGAATTCTTTTGCGTCTACTTTTCAAGTTTTACTCTGTTCTTCTGCTACAGTGCTGATTAGAGTCAAGATGTAAGATCATTGCATGGCAGGATGTTTTTCAATCTGCAATCAAAGGACAGCAATACTTCTAGACAGCATTATGCACTGGATAGGAAAACCATCAACAACACCCATAGGTAGTTTATGGAGGCTGGATTAATAGAGGACAAATCCTCGATCAGGAAGACCTCAAATTGGCTGGAGTGAGACAACGAATGTTCATTCAGCAACCAGATGCAGAACTGAACATCACCGCAATATATATCTTGTAATGATATGCTTGAAATAAAACAACAACCTGTTGGATTGATGTCACGCTGATGTTCAGTTTTGCATCTGCTCACCTAACGAATTTGAATTTCCGTTACTCTGAACAAACATCTCAAGGACAGATTCCACATACTCTTCACTGCTCACTCTGAGGTGTTTCTGATCAGGTTTGTCCATAATGGATCCAGTCTCCATAATCTTTCGGTGGGTGTTGGCAGTGGTTTTCCTGTCTGGCACATAATGCTGTTTGTAGACTGAAGTTGCTGCACTTCAATTACTGATTGAAAAATCACTTGCCTCGCATTTATTTTACACCTCTGCTGTTATCTGCATGGTAGAAGAAGACTTTAAAAGTAGACTCAAAACAATTCTCAATTACTGTTCAGGTGTTAACCACAGGACGAACGTTGCTGGACAATTACGTATACAAAGAAAATTGAAAATAAAATTAGGGAGGGAATCTTGAAGTATCCCTAAGAGAGGACTAAAAGGGCTTGGCTGACAATCCCTACCTGGCTGAGTTAAGTTTCTTTGTCCAGGTGTTAAAAGAGCAGAGTGGATGGCATAGCCATTCAGCTGGCTTCAGCAGGATAAGCATCATGTTGAAAGAAAATTGCACAAGTTCTGCCGCAAGAGACTCATGCGAGTTCGATTCCATTGCGGGTCATTAGGAAAGGCATAAAGTCTTAATCCTCAAGCTCTAATGTTTGTATCCACCCAATTACAGTGCATCAAATAACCTATTAAAAAACAAGTTCTTTATACATTTCATACATTCACTTACCTCTGAGCACCTGTCACACTGAAGATCTTGGAGAACATAAGCCACTGAGCTGTTATGTATCATGCCAAGCAGCTGATGCTCTATATCGCTGGATACATACTTTGTGTTGCACACAGGACACATCCATACACGACTGGTGAATCAGGATAGAATACTGGGTAACAAGAATGAAGGAATGGAGTAAAATATAGCATAGTATTCTATCAAATGCATTACAGTTCTGCTATATATTAGGATCTAATCGAGTTTGATATATCATACTAGATGATGTTTTAATGTTCCTTGGTGTGCGTGGGTGTTTACCATGTAGTGTAGTGGGAAAATTGGTTTGTGGTGTATGTAATTCATGTCTGTTTTAAGCTTTCAGGTTTGGTTTCTGGTTTAAGTGGTCTGTAGATAGTATTCTTGTGCAGCCTGTGTTTATTTTAAGGGCTTTGTACAGTCTGTAGGGTTGTTGTGGATTAATTTAGTGAGAAGCCCATGAATGACTTCCATATTGCATCACTGAGCGTGTATGTTTTAATACTTTGGTACCGGTTTCTTCGTTGTGTCAGAATGTTGTTGTATGGGTGTGCGACCTTGAGGGCTTTGTGATGGTGTCTGTTTATTTTTGATGTCTTAGACGTGTATAAATAATATTGCTATAACATATGTAATACTCAGGATTACCGAAGTGTGTGTGAAGATGGTGCTTATGTTGAGATGCGGAATGTGATGATATTTTGTTGTCTATTTTGTTAGGAGAATAGGTTATTGTTTTTGCAAATTGTGTTTCCCTGTATGTTGTAAAAGTCAATAGGGCAGAGTGAGGGGACTGGGAATCCCCTCCTTTGTATTTTCTTCCCACAAAGTGTCAAGGTTTATGGCTTTTGTGTATAAATACTAATATCTAATCCTGTTACTTACACTCCATTTTCAACAACCTGATGTGGGTCTTTGCACAAATCAATATTGCGACAGTGGTTGCATGCTTGACAGATCACTTCGGGTAACATGAAAGATATACAAGGATCTGTCCAATCTGCCTCTGGGCTGAACTCTCCAATGTTTATGAGTTTGAGAAGATCGCGACGAAGTTTGTGTACCTATAAGAGAATATAAAAATATTACTAAAGAGACAATAGCATACATCTATACAAAATGCTTATGCTGAGAATATTTACATAAAATTATTTACTATTTTATTAATACTTCGCGAACACGGGTTCATTGTGATATACACTTACATATAAACTATATTTAAATAACACCAGGAGAGAATTTAAAATCTGTGCTAAAAATTAATGCCATGATTCTACCAATAAAAAATTATGTCGTATTCTGACCTGTTCAGCCACATTTGGGTCGAGTGAGAGTACTTTAGTCACACTTTTGATAAATTCCAGAGCTGGATTAGAATGATGATCAGGTTGGGCAAATAAAGCCCCGCTCTCTCCTTCCATCTCTTCGGCCCTGGGATTTGTGCCTCTTTTGTGTATTTTTTGTGTGATGAAGTACAGTTTCTGGGCCATTTCTCCAGATATGAGGTCCTGGGCATATTCAGTATACCCTTGCAATGCTTCCTGGGGTTTTCGGCTGGCCTGACTGCCCACCCTACGTTTAACGGGGGTGTTGCCAGGGGTGAAACGACCACTCTCTTCCTGAAGCTTTTCAAAGACTGCGTTCATGTACGAGGCGATAACGTTATTAAAGCTGGTCTGGCAGCCACACCATTCTGGTAAAAAGTCTGCTAAATTCCAGTTCATTTCAATCACTGGACCTTCATTGTCTACAGTACTCTCTGCTGTATTTTCGCTGTTCTCTTGTTCATCTTCTACACTCTCTACTGCAAGTTCTTTGACGTTGTCCTGGGACATGTTCTTTGGTAACTTGCCTTTAATCCCACCATGATTTGCTGGATCAAGCCAAAATAAGTACTCCCAACACTGATTGAATGAAATATCAATGGAATGGAACCATTCTTTGCCTCGAATACTGTTAACGACGTACTGAACGTACGCAATGGCATCCTCGACTCTCCTCTTCTTGGTACACAAGACAATCTTGTTGAAATCGGCATACACGATGATGGAACCCAATCGTTTGAACTCTGACATGAGATGTAAAAATAACTTGTGCATTAAAGTATATAGAATGCGATGAAGAGCCGGATCGTAGAGAAGAGAGCTAGAATCCCGTAACCAACGGTAGAAATGGATGATCTGGAAGTCGGCATAGATGTTCCGGTAAACAGACACGTCTCGAAGCCAACCCGAGACCATCTGTCGGAGGATTTTGAACGCCGGGGCACAACGAGCGGTCTCGTCATAAGCCGTGAGAGTGGATTCACTTCCTGCACCCATCATGTCTTGTAGTGAGGCCTGAGGTGCAGCATCAAAGGCCACGCTACTACTGGTGCCTTCCATTTCATTAATATGATGAGACTGGAACAAAATACAAAAATTAAATAATACAGTATATTCACAGAAAATATAAATGTCACTACTACTATGACTACAAATGGGGAACACTAGTCGAAGACTTCTGTATATTACTTGTGCAAGAAAAGGAAGCAGTAGCGCAGTGGTAGAGTGCACGAGTCAGGAAGCAACTGATGCGGGTTCAATCCCACTATGTGGCGTTAAGAAGGGGACCCACCCTTCTTCCCCCAGCCCCAAACATGTCTGTGTTCACCTCTATTCAAATGGGGACTAATTGTGACACACAAAACAGTGCACAAGTATGCATGCAACTAGCCCCACTAGTGAAAGCGGTCGTATTTGTAAATAAAATACCTGTAGACTCCATATTGTTCTGTAAGATTAAAGTAAAAAACCTGGCTAGAACAACACTGCTCTATTAAGTTTATAAAGGAACCACAAAACTGAAGACTCAGATGAACATGTTATGCATATGGTACCAAAAACTTACCAAATTCCTCATTTGTAAAACAACCTTTGTTGCTAACTTAGACCAATGAGTACTAAGGTGTTATGGGCATATGGAAAGAATTAATGAAAAGTGAGGAGATAGACCAATGAGTACTAAGGTGTTATGGACATGTGGAAAGAATTAATGAAAAGTGAGAAGAGTAAAAGTAAATGGAGTATGGTCGAAAGGACGACTAAGAATGAGACAGGTGGATGATGGGGAGGAATTAGCATTTGGTGCACAAGGTTTGTTGATGGATCAGGGAGAGAGAGTGCAAGAGATAGAGATCAGTACAAAAAGATAGTAGAGTGATAGGTGGAAAGAGCACTGGGTGCACGTGATATGTCCGTCGAGCAGAGAAGAGAGTGTACGAGATAAAGATAGGTGGAGACAGATTATGAATGGACTGATGGGTGAAAGGAGCACTGGGTGCATGTGGTATGTCAGTGGAGCAGGGAGGAGAGAGTGTAAGGGAGCGGTGGAGAAAGATTGTGAATGGACTGATGGGTAGAAAGAGCATGGCTACATGTGGTATGTCAGTGGAGCAGGGAAGTACTTTGACTCTTCTAGCTCTCTTACAAGGATGACTGTATAGTTTGTACAGTTTCCACTTTTTAGTAAAAGTGTAATATTTGATGAATATGAAAAATTAAATAAACAAACTGTATTCTATTTCACCTGTAGAAGAGTCGTCACTGCAAGTGCATCAATGTCCAGCTCTACGCACACCGTAGAATAACAACCTGGATTATTGATGGAAGTGTTTGAAATGGCTTCTTCAACATCAGCAAGTAGTCTGTTATCATCATGCTCATGACCCCCTAAATCTGGCCTGGGACCCAGGGAGCACCACACTACGGAATTGTGTTTCTGTAAGTGCCTCATGTAAAAGAGATCAGCTCCAAAGGACGTCGTATCCCTCGGCAAATTTCCCATGGGTACATGGAAGTACCTACTCTGTTCCATGGCAGTATTTAAGAGTTCAGTCAAACCAAGATAATGACGTATCATAGCTCTGGCACCAACTCTCTGCCAATCCAAAACGTTGTAGAGGTTATCAGCATCTGTAATATGAATAGGTACAAGAGGGAACTCTCCAAAACCAGGCATGAGCGTGGTCAGAGTGGATAAGTCATGAGGCGACTGAACCGCAACAAATGTGGGACCCTTCTTTTCGTCTCGATACGCCTGCAGTAGACGCTGAATTTGCCTGTAAACTTGTCTGAGGTCCGTCTCGAACTTTATCTCGAAAGTGAAATCGGACTCCGGCAACTGTTCTTCGTCGTACCCTTTATTCCGTCTCGCATTTCTTTCGTTATTATAGAGGTTGTTTAGGTTAGGCATCTGGTTGCTTCGTACTGTGTCGACTACGAAGATTTGGCCTTTCTTACTCTTTGGGAAAAATATTCCAAATATGGCTTTGTTACCACTACGGTGGTGATACAAGTATACGTGTTGCAGGGAATTTGTCTCTAAGTAATGATATTGAGCCACCGTCTTAAATTTAAGTTGCCCAAGCTCAAAGGTGTCTGTGTCGGCCCTCGCCAGAGCCTTATCAACGATGCACACGCAGCCCAACTTCGCTATTGCTCGGAACTCGAGGGGGACCTGAAATGGAGTGCATAAATCATTTAGAAATATGTCCATAACAAAGAACATATATGGAAAAAGCTGAAGTCATATAACTTCTTGAATATTATATACAAAAAAGTCCTACGTTAAAAGTTGGGGATTGTAATGAAGAGTAAGTGACTTAAAAAAAGCTGGTGAGTTTTCATAATTAAAATTTAGTGACTATAATAGTAAGTTAATGACTCTCATGATAAAAAGTTAATGACTTTAGTAACAAAATTCCTAACTTTTCATAAGAAAAAGTTAGCAACTTTAATGAAAAATTTAGACAAAAATTAAATGTAAACAACTTTTGAGATTATACCTTAAAAGGAATTGAGAAGTATATAACAGTATGCAATAATGATACTACCTGCGTCTCATAAATTCCTTCAATATCTGGAGTTGAAAGATCGGCCATGAGCTCGTTACTGTGTTCTTTAAATACTTCCTCAGGAACACTGTACTCGTACAGATTATGCACCGGATGAGAGCGAGGCAAACTTTTGTTTACTTTACGCCACACCTCCTCAGCTTCCGAGGACGATTTGGGGATGCGCTGGTTCACATAAAATGTCCTCGGAACCATGAGTCTGATGAGATGCAAATCGTTGCCAACTAACGTCCAGAGCTTGTATAGACCTGGGGTGTTTGTCTCAGCTAACTGGAAGGATTAATGGAATGCGTCGTTATATAGGTCTCGTTTACAGCTTTAAGAAGTAACATTATGTTATTGAAGGATCTAAAAAACAATACAACTATAAGAAGGAAAATGATGTCAAAGCAACTCAAGTTTTTATTTAGGAAGAGGTGGAGTAACAATATGAGAAATATGGATTATATGAGCTATGAAAACGTGTCAGTAATTATCACAGATAGTAAGTGGCAATACTTCAAATATAAATTTCATGAACACGCTTGTGTAAAACTTTTTTGACATCTTTACCCAATTCACAACATTGGAAGAGGATTAAATTGGAAAAAAAATAATAATAATTTGGAAATTGCCACACTGTCAGTTTAACGTATTCTCCAATCGAGATTTTGCATTGCATAAGTAAGAATTACCTGTATAATTTGCCAAGGAACATCAAGCAATGTACGCTGAGTTTTGAGCAAGAATTCGCCAAGCGTCGTTGAGGCTACTCGACCAACCCCGCTGACGCCTTTGCTTCCTGATCCAACTGAGCTGTTGTAATCGCTCGTCCGTAATCTCTTCACATGCTTTAGTCTCTGAAGCCTCTGGAAATTCCATTTTTTCTTCTGGAACCTTATCCAAGCCTCTACAGATTCCTGAAAAGTATAGTGAAGGTAATTTATTTATATATATATATATATATATATATATATATATATATATATATATATATATATATATATATATATATATATATATATATATATATATATATATATATATATATATATATATACAATGGCTGCAATCCCCCTTATAAAGGGAATGGCTAAGTCAAAGCACATATTCACCAAAAGCTTATTTACCTTGGTCACCCCTCTTGGCTCTTGAGGATAAAAGGATCCCACTGTACTGATAGGGTCATCCACTGAGTGAATGGGTAAGGATCTTCTACCATGAAACTAGACAGCCTAAGCTGGTTTACACCTGTTGCTCCATCTCATGAAAACTCCCCAACCAACCCATCCCAATTTACCGTGCTAGGATACACTAGAAATCCCTTTGGCCTTCGTCATCTATACACAATCTTCCTCTCACTCTTATTACTTGCACACACACTTCCCTGCTCCATTGATATACCACGTGCATCCACAGCTCTTTTCACCCCATTCATCCATCTCATTCTAGGTAATACTGGAATGTATATGCTTATTTCATACATTAAAATCAGGAAATATCTTAAAGCAAATTCCTAGAAGAATTACACTTCCTAACTATTAGACAAGACACCACAATCAAAATATACCTGCATTTTCATCAGATTGTGGATTTGAGGCCTGCTATGGTCTGAGGATAGAAAGGGCATTTTCTCAAGGTAAGTCATACCTACCAAAACCATAGTTCTTCGCAAGAACTCACCAACCTAGCACTTAATAGAAAAAATGAAATCCATGACGTAAAACCAATCACTTCCAGCTTGAACACCTTACAATCAATTTACCTGCAATTTTTTTCATTAACTTTGCATTACCCAAACTTTTTAGGTGTTCAAACTAAGAGCACAATCTGTCCCTTTCTTCAGCATAATTATTTTCATCATTTCTCCATATTCCTTCTTTTCATGTCTCACTCAATCTAACTCCTTTTCTTCTAGGTGTTATCATTTCCATATCTTTCATATTCATCACTCAATGTAAACAGTTGACACAATACATTCTTTTAAAACCTTTTAGCATCCCTTAATATTTCACTCTCATCTGTATACAGTCTAACTTGTATAAATTTAATCAGGCAATTCTTTCCTCATATAGTTTAATCTTGGTATGCCTCAAAATGAACCTTTCCATCCACATTATGTGTATAAACAGTATAAAAACACAGTTGAAAGAGTAAACAATGGGCACTATTCAGTTCTATAAACTCATATCTCTCAAAGTTGTTTATTGTTTTGAGTCACTATTTATTCCCATTTGAATGGGAGTGGATAGAGACAGGTTGGAGCTGGGAAATTAAGACTGGAAGTCCTTTAAGTAAATACATGCACTAGAACTACGAGGCAACTGCAAAAGATATGATACAGAGATTCTAGTTGCTTACTCTAGTGTTCCCTCTTGGAGGAGGATTACCCAAGACTTCCTTCCAACTTTTCGACAAGTCCATCAGTTCATCAATCTCATTGGTTACTCTCTTCCGTTTCATACTGGTCACGGATGGGCCGGCAATCCGATGAGACTGAGAGGGAACAGAATCTTCGATGTCCTGAACAGGTTGAGATGCGAAGAGATCCTGAGACTGAAGGAGAAAGAAAAATTATTGCATTTTTTCAGATACTTCCAAAAGCTATATTAGTTCCCATTCTGTAGGGGCCACTAACACAAAACCACACTAAAACTGAAACCAAAGGACAAGATTAAAATAAAGTCACTTAAACTAGAATAGAGAGACTAGTTGACAGAAAATCATTTCTTAGAGCACTACCAATGTCTGGGATTACAAGTACTTAAAAAAAATCACTTAAAAACTTATTTGAAGCTGAGAGGCACTAGAGGATTACAGCACCTTACAATAACATAATAAGCAGGCTTTAAGTACTGTACATCTATAAAGACCTTAGTATAATCAGGTCATAATTAATGCTAAGTCTTATAAGTTTCCATAAGCTCCATCTACGAACTTAGGCTAATACATAACTAGCGATACTTATTTTAAACATAAGCCGAAATTCATTTCGGAAAATGGTTTAATCTGCATCAAAATTAACTTACACTATCATCTTCAGGCGGCGATACTTGCGAGGGCTTTGGTTTTGGGGCAAAGCTAAAAAGGTCAGTGATGCGCCGCTGTTTGAAGGTGTCATTCCTCTCTAAAACTCTCTTGCGAAGCCAGTCGGGATGAGCAACTCTGGGCACAGGGTTTGGAACTCCCTTAGAATAATAAAGAATAGTTACTCTGGGTTATTTTTTATTATACTGTAGTGTGATTCTTCCGACTATAAAGGAAAAGCAAGAAACAATGAAGTACCTTAGTGCTTTTGAGTTTATTTACTTACTCATCTTCAGCGGTAACTCTAAAGATGGGTAGATAAATACACTTGTAAGTGCTGAGCTTCTCCGCTGTTTTCTGTTTTCCTTTTGTAGTCAACATAATCGTATTTACAATACTCACGTGCTTCTTGCGAAATAGTCATATTGACGTTATATTGAAGACTTCAAATGTAAACACTTCTAGTGGTCAAATTTATTAGTATTAATTCATGACATTTTCTCCCATCACATGCTCAGTGGTCAATACCTACTGATCTTATAATACATGTCACTAAAATTTTGAGTGTTTTCATGAATGGCCATACCAAAAGTGTACAGCCAAAATGTGTTGTGATCAGTTTTATGGCATGGATATCCTATTCTACTAAGGGCTAAAACAGTGCCTTCCTTCGAAGGCCTTTGGTTTTGGCAGATGTAATCGTTACGTTACTCTGAGTGAATGCCCTTTCTAACCTCAGACCTTGGCGGACTGCAAACCCTTGACATGACATCTCAATGTCACAAGTGTTACCACAACATCCAAATTGTGATAACATAGTTTAATTAATCAAGACACAGCAGGTATACATTTACTATCTAATAAAATCTCAGGATTCCTCCATTTTCGCAACTCCTTAGGGATAAAGGGGTGCCACAATTCTCCATCCCCCTAACCATCCTACCTGGGTCATCCGCAGGGTAAGTGGGCAAGAAGCTTCTGTTGATAGGTATAACAAGTGCAGCTGGTCGTTCATGTGATCAACCTTGTTTAAACGAGCATGGCTAAACAAGTAGAGTACACCTTCAGATGATAAGGGTCAAAGACTGAACAGTGTTTTCATGAGATCTTGCTTCGAGATGGGAGGAGCTGACGTGGGAAACCAATAAAGGCAATACAGATACCTGAAGAGCTGCAGGGATGGTAATAATCTTCATAACAGTGCCTGACAGTCTTTCAATGTAGTATTCCCAGTCCAAGACATTCCTAATGTCAAAGTTTGTCATGGAGAGATCTTTCAACCATCGGCGCAGGTAATGACGCATGACTGACGTCTCGGCTTGGAATATAGCCAGAGGTATGGCTCTGTAAAGAGAGATACTTTTATAGCTCTGTAAAATAACGAGTTTTATAGCTTTGTAAAAGAAATAGCTTTAAAGTTCTGTAAAAAGACATTGCAGCTCTGTAAAAGAAATAGCTTCACAATCCTGTAAACAAAAGTTTTAGAGCTCTGTAAATAGTTTTATGGTCCTCTAAAAGGGCATTTACAGCTCTGAAAAGGAGAAAATGTATAGGTCTGTAATAGAAAGTTTTAAAAAACTAAAAAGTATTATAGCTCTGTAAAAGGAATTTTTACAGCTCAGTAAATAAAATTTTTAACACTATATGGCAGTATTGCAAAGCAATATATATTCTGTGGACAGATATGATATTTTCAAACAATGTTAAGTAATGTCCAAAATGCACACAGCAAGAGAAGAGAGTACCATAACTGCAGTGATGAGTACATTTTCATTAATTACTTTACATGTCTATAGTAACACAGTGGTTAGAGCACTAGACTCAGGATGTGAAAACCTGCGTTCGACCACACGGGATGTTAGAGGGCATCCAGCCTTGATTCCCCAAATCCATGCTGTCTGTCAACCAGCATTCAAATAGAAATTAATAGTAACAAAGAAATAAGGTTTACTTTTGATTTATGGGGTTAGGGTGTGTGGTGTGATATAGGAGGACACAGAGGATAGGGTGATATAGAGACAATTGAGTGGCTATGGCAACCCCATACGAGAGATGAGATGAGATTTGATGACTGTTTACCTTTCTGTTACTGGTGCTCCCTCCGGCTTCTTAGAGATGACAAATTTGCAGCTGAGACCAGCGTCTTTCACCATCTGATCACCGAGAAATTCCGCTAAACGACGCGCAGTGGAAATTGAGGTGCTTTTTTGCCCTTCGTATTCTTCAAGCTTCTTACTCATGGAGCGATTTTCAGATATGAGGTCAAAGAGCTCCGAGTCAGGCATATTGGCACCTTTACTGAAAAGCACATCTAACCAGTAATCAGCCACCTGCAAATGTATATAAAAACTATATACAGTTCTATACTATAGCTATTTATATACAAAAGATATAATCCCCCTCATAAGGGGTGTATTCTGACTGAGTAAAAGCAAAACTTGAATTTGTGGGAGGAATATACAAATGAGGGGATTCCCAGTCCCCTCACTCCACCCCCATAACGTCGACTTTTACGAGACGCAGAACATGGAGGAGGTACTCTTTCTTCCCATCAGAAGATTGCTATATACACTTAAAAATACATGCCAAACACAGATATCAAGTTGGCACTTGGTACTATCCCTTGGAAAGATAAAATGGCAAAAACCTTGACCAGAGCCATATAGACTTCAAACAAAGGTATGGTACTACCATAGCACCATAAACTTATAAACAATATTTTCAAAATCTTAAACAATTTCTGACCATTTAACAATTCATTTACAACTCTATATTTTCACAGTAACTAATTCCAAGCATAAGTCACCAGAGTTGGGCTAGAGGTCAGAACCACTTAATCATCTACTATCTTTATTCATTCCAGACCTCACAGCAAAAGATCCTAGCCCCCTTGCCCTGTCGATAACCCAGACAGGGTGGTGGAAGGGACTTTACCAGTTCTTTGTCACCAAGGAGTTAACAAGGTATATTTGCCTTTATTGAATGTGTGCTTTGACTCGGTCACCCCCCTTACAAGGGGACTGTGGTTGTTATATACTGTATTTATGTATGTATTTCTTTTCGTGTAACAAGTTCGGAAAAGCAGAAGTTCATTATAATAAAAAACTAATGGAGTCGGATCTTTTTTTACATTCAGAGATTTAATGGCTAATACTGTATACCAAAAATTTCCATTTCCCTCAAGAAATTCCTATTAGATGGGGGGGGGCTGCACTCCCCCTTGTAGGGGGGTTGGCTGAGTCAAAGCACATATATTCACCAGAAGCTAAGGTACCTCAATCACTCTTTTTAGCTCCTTGGGGATAAAGGGCTGACACAACTCCCCCCATCAACCCACTTGGGTCACCCACAGGGTCAGTGAACAAGGAACTTTTGTCATAGGGCCTGACAGCCGCAAACCATCATTAAATATGTATTACCTTTGCTACATTAGCATAACAAGTCTCCAAATTATCTCCTTTCAAGAAAGCTTCAAAAACTGAAGACTGAAAGATCTTAATTAGCTGAAGTTCGCCTCTTCGTTTCACTTCGAAACCTTTCAGCTCGGCTAACGAACCGTCGAAATTGAAGACGGCATAACGCTTCTTCAGTTTCTTTCCTTCTTCTTTTGAGGCAGGAAGAATCATGGCCAAGTAGGGACCGTCGACCTAAAGTGAATGGTCTTTAATGAAAGGCAGAGGCAAAGAAAGGTGATAACACGAGTGTCCGATTACAGTATATACCTACCATATAACCAGTCCCCAAGCCCCCTCTCCAATCACATGGACCCAATGATCTCCAGGCAATGGCTGAATAGTCAGGCAGACCTATAGGAAATCAGTGCCCCCAAATCATATACAAGAATAATGCTGGAGTAAAGAAACCCAATCTTATGTGTAGTGGTATATTTTCACACTACTGATTAATTAATTCTTCTGTTGTGAAATACTGTAAATACATTTAATAGTGTGAAAGTTCGAGACTCCTATATGAAAAAATATACATGTTCAAAAAGGTACGTAGGACAGCGGTAGTGCAGTGGATAAAGCGCTCGAACTTGGGGAGCAATAGACCAATATTCGAGCCCTGCTCGGGGATTAAGATGGGAATCCAGTCTTAAATCTCTAGCTCCAACCTGTCTGTGTTCAACCCCATTCGAATGGGGCTTAACAGCAACACACAAAATGGCAGATAACAAGCATACCAGTAAATATTCAAACAGATATATCATATTTCACAAAGACAGTCAACAAATATATTCAAAAGTTTTAAAATACAACAAACCTCAAAGAAAATAGAATTTTCAGAGCGCACGGTATATTCCAGTGTCTCTTTGTTCTTGAGATCGTGGTACTGATGATTCGTATAGTGATCCTTCACCATAACATTGAGAATAGCTCCTGGATAAGATATGGTGACCTTGGGTTTCTTGGGATGGTTCGTCTTGATGACGTAGTTCTCTGGAAATGACCCTGGCAGTATGCACCAAATGCCATCTGTGTCTAGCTCAAGTGGACGACCTATCTGCAAGAGGGAGTCACTCATGTTGTTTGTATGAAAGTAAAGAGAAACAAAGATGAGGAGTGTTGTGACTTGTCATATGTGAAAGGATAGCAAGAGATATGTAACGAACACAGCTAATATGCATATCTAGATACGGCTGCAGAATAAAACAGATCTTGTAAGGATAAGTAACCCCTAGAACCCAATGTAAAGTAAAATAACCTGTAACCTAACCTACCCAACAACTCCTTGTAAATATGAATAAACCTAGAGCACCCTGGGGTTAATCTTCTTTACAAGGACCTTAATTTCGTGTAGATCCCATGATAAAAGAGTGAAAAATCATTCTGAAATATGGATTACATTCAGTGTCTATATACAGCACAGAGTTTTTTTTTATTAATGTGAACATATCTTTCAGAAGTTACATCTGCAATACCAGAGTCAGTGACACAAAGTATGTAAATATAGTACATATGCATACCTTGATTAATGGTTAAACTTCCTACAATCATTATCTCACCTGCTCTACAATCTCTCTCGCACGCGTTATAATAGTGGCACCCGTGTAGCACACAATGCCAGCCATCTCCATGGAGTGCCAACGTGACCCTTTCCTCATGACATAGCCATAAAAAGAGTTCAAGATGCACTTGTGAGCCAGCTGCAGGGAATCGTACAGAACAGCACGGGCATTCGCTGCTTTGATTTCAGAAGGATCACCCTAAAATAAAAGGAACACCCTAACATAAGAAGAGGATCACCCTAAAATAGGAGAAGGTTAACCCTAAAATAAGAGAAGGATCGCCATAAAAAGAGAAGGATCACCCTAAAATTAGAGAAGGATCACCCTAAAATAAGAGAATAATCACCCTAAAATAAGAGAAGGATCACCCTAAAATAAAAGAATCACACTAAAATAAGAGAAGGATGACCCTAAAATAAGAGAAAGATGACTCCAAAATAAGAAAAGGATCACCTTAAAATAAGAGAAGTGTCATTTCTAAATAAGGGAATGATCACACTACAAGAAAAGGATCACCCTAAAATAAAAATGTTCTCTCAACTGAAGCACAATATACCTCTGAAGCTAAGAGGGTGGCCACAACTATAACAAATGAGCCAGAGTGGCTTCTTTTGGCTTCAGGCCTTCTACTGATGTTTTGTGGCAAGAGAGAGTGGCAACAACTGTAACAAAAGAACCAAAGAAGATTCTTTTGGCTACATGCCTTCTATAGCTTCTTTGTGGCAAATAAACAGAATATGATTACTTTATCATGGGCTTCTGTAAGCTGTTTCTTCGCCACCTTGAGCAGTCCCTTATACTCGTATCGTCTGTCACGAAAAGACAGGACAGTGTTAACGTAAAAACTGTTTTCACGCTGACATATGGTCTGCCAGCGCTCCTCCGTTCTCGTCTCTTTTGTCTTCTTGTAAGCGCGACGACAGTATTCTTGTAGGCGCTTTTTCTCAACTGCAGCTTGTTCCTCCCTGTAAAGAATAAATGACATAAGGCCAGTATATTACCAGCCCCAGTTGCTACCACCGTGAACTAAGTGTACTTTAATGATGATAAAGAAAACTAATATTCAGGATCAAATGGTTACATGAAGCAATCTTTACATTATTCCAGTACCATAACATAAACAAAGCTTGCATGAGGTCATTTACTAGGATAGATAATCAAGAACTTTACAAGCCGTGTAACATCATATCCACATTGCACCACAAGAGTCAACTTCAAAACAATAACGGTACCGTACCTCGCAAGTTGGTGGAATGCCCTGCGTTCCCCACCAGGAAACTGTGGAGGGAACCTCTCCATTTCCACCTGTTGTTGAATACGCTGAAATTCGCTCCTAGAGGCCGGTATGACTTCGCCTCGCCATATCCAGGACATTTTACGCTGACAAGTAGCTCCTGGTTTGTTGAAATCACACGCAGCACACACAGTTTCATCCACCTGTAGTTAAGAATACCAATAATAAAAATGGGAATATTTTAAGAATACCTATAATAAAAAAGGGAAAATTTTAGTCTTACCTCCTCATTTCTTCCACTTCTGGGGCCATAAGCATTAGCAAACACCTACATCTCACATCCCAATCTATTTTTACCCACTTAATCCTGACTGACACTTCCTTCCATTCAATCACACACTTACACATATCATCACTAACAGGGCTAATCTTTCTCATTATTTCCTCTGTCTATGCAAATACCCTACCTTCCACACACCCGAACTGCACCTTGCCTTACCCTTTCAACATTAGTTCACACTATGCTAATCATCCATTCATCTTTCTTCTCACACCAGGCTACCAATATCCTCCTTTATTTCTTTGTTCCATAGCCATGTGCATTCAATAATCATTTTAAGTTCAGGGTGTGTGTGTGTGTGTGTGTGTGTGTGTGTAAAAAAAAAAAAAAAAAAGAGAGAGAGAGAGAGAGAGAGAGAGAGAGAAAACGCTTTATGAAAACGTTCAGTATATACTGATGAAACGTGTACATAAAAAGCAATAAGTTACTCAAAGGACCCGCTTACCATCGCTGAAGGCTGAAGTCGGTTGGTGAGGATAATGTTGGGGTACATGGCACCAACGTCAAGATGATAAATGAGAGGGTTTTCGAGCCGGCAGGGTGTGTCCCGCAAGTCGGCTAGCTTCTTCTTTATGTCGTCCACCACCTCCGAGTAATTCGTTACCTGGTCGAGGGGAATCCCTTCCTCCACTTCCACACAAAATTTGATGGTTCGATCGACGTTGTCCAGCAGCTTCTGAAATGCTTCAGGAACCTGGTAAACAAGTAAAAATAGACTATATAAACACAATTTTTCTTTCACATACAATGGTATGTCATATAGGTGCCATGAGAGAGACCACAATTGTGTCAGATATAAATTATTAGTTTCAATTGGTCAGTTCCTCCATTATGAGGGATAAATATCAATATATTCAATCTTAGTACTGAATCTCAGCTCTGTTAACAAGGAAGGGACCAAGGCTTAATAACCAAATGCAGAAAACATGCCATAATAATATTCAGCTTCAGGAGACCACTAATTTTATGTACAAAAACTTCTCTACCAATACCAAAGGTGAGTATTATATTGATTCTAGAATATACAATGATACCACACAGCTACCAAGACAAAATAAAGCTGAGAACAAAAAGCCTGGGAATGGCAGTGGTCTTCCTTAAGGACTCAGGGATATTTGGCCAGGAAGCTTAGGGAAGAAGAAGAACAACAACAATAATCTTGCATACAGGTAGTCTTAAACCTTAATTGTATTATTACAGTTGTGGCCACCCTGCTGGTTTCAGCAAGCTATGGCATCTCACTGGAATAACTAAAATAAAAACAAAATGCTGTAGTTTACCATTCTGAAGCGACAGGGAATATCAGCTCGAAAGACGCCCGATTCAATAGCTTCCACATGACCTCCGACATACGTCTCCTGATCCAGTACATGGCCGTCTGTTGTCAGTTTATTCAGCTCAGATTGTTGTTTGTTTGGATACACAATATTGGCATGAAAAGCTTCCACCATCAATAAGGCCTCACAGAGAGTACCAGAACCTTTCCTCAAAACCTGTGTCAAATATTAAAAAAAAATAAAATTAGAGTTTGATTTTCCTTATGCCTCACAAAGAGTACCAGCCCTTCCTCAAGACCTGTGTCAAATAGCAAATCAATGCAAGATTAAAGTTGAGTTTAGTATCTTATTAAGCCTCACAATGAGTACCATAACATTCCTTTAAGACCTGTATCAAATATCGAATGTCTACCCCCATTTGAATGAGAATTAATTGCAAGATAGAACGATGCACAATTATAAAATCATCCATAGTTAACATAAAGATCTCATATTTACAAAGTAGTTTTAATATAATAAGTTCTTCAGATCAATAAATCTCTAAAGAAGGTCTCTGTATAAGTCTGAGTCTTACCTCATCAGGCTCCATGGGAATAATGGTACACAGAGCGACAATAAACGGGTGCACGTACTTCATGTACAGGTAATAAGTAGCGACTGCGTCCGAAACTGAATAATTAGCCAGCACCTGCAAAAGGTACAGTGTAAAATTTTATAGTTTCCTTTCACTCCGAGTAATTAGACAATTTTTTTTTTTCATACATAAAATAGCCAGCTACAGCTGAACAAGGAGGTTCATAAAACTGAAATAATAATTACGGGTATACAAAAATATCCTCTACAAGAAGTTTCTAAATTGCAATTATCAGTCAAGTCTTGTTTTGTGAGGTTTAAAAAGTTTTTCAATCACAATTCTCTCTCCCTCCCTTGCCAGCATGATGACAGCGGTAGCACAGTGCTAGTTTGTGCATGGAAATGAATACACGGGTTCAAGCCCGCCAAAAGGCATTAAGTAGGGCATCTAGCCTTAATCCCCTTATAGCTACATTTCTATGTCCACCCCCATTCAACTAAGGACCAATTGTGATCAAAAGGCAAATAAACAACTCTCTCTCCCTTGAACGTCAGCAGAAGGTGGCCACACACTCACATACATGCATACAGAGAAAAATATACGTTGATAGAATACAGTGCACCGCAACAGGCAACTAGGAAAAAGAGGAGACTGAAAACTAGCAATCCCTCCAGCCAAGAAATAAATCTTCTACAAAAATCCAAGAGGAGGAAAACCTTGTTTGTGGTCAATTTCCTAAATTTTCAGGAAAGGTAATATAAACAAAACAAGAATTCTTACACTTATGTCAGTATGTACATAATAACACAGAGCACCTTTTACTGAAATACCTGAGGCTGTTCAGCTGCCAGTGAACACATGTCTTCCGGATCGAGTTCCACTGGATCGTATCTAAGCTTCGCTTTGGCTACGGCTTTCAGATTTTGGGAGCCGACAGGAAGGTAGGAATCGCGCTTGACCCAGCTGAAATAAATTAACCTATTTAAGAGACGTTTCTTTAGGTAAGCTATATAATATAAATTATCAAATAGCCAAGAAAAGATAAGTATTATCTAAATATGTGTGGTACTTCTTTAGTCATTTAGAAAAAAAAAGGATACACACTGAATTCACAGTAACAATCTGATATCTGTTTATCACATAAAACAAAGTTTTTGTGCTCCTGTCCACTTTAAAATGACTGCATTTTAGTTATCATAATAAACAGAAGTTATATCAAGCTATTTTGAAATGAAAGCTAGCAGACTGGCCATAATGAAATAATTTCTAGTCCTACCCTTTTATGAAAATCTATTCTTCAAAATATTGATATTTTTCCTGTAGGTGGTGCAGTGGTTGGGGCTCTGAACTTGAGAAGAGACAAACCCATATTCGAACCCACCGTGATGCTTTAGAAAGGGCATCCAGCCTAAATTTCCCAGCTCCAACCTGTCTCTGTCCACCCCCATAATGGGGATTAACAGTGACACAAAACAGCAAATAACAACAGCAACCATCTTACTGAGAGAGCACAACTTACCACAGACAATCCATGTGAATACAAGGACGAGAGGCATACACTCCATCTCGACCCTTAGCGAACCCAATTTCGCGGTACATGTCGAGGTTGTGAAACGCAGCTCTTGCTTCTATGAAGGGCCAATCAAAAAAGTCTCCGTTGTAGGTGACAAATATGTGAGGTTTGATCTGTGAAAGTATTTTATGATAAAGATAATTACTGGGCAAAATGGAACACATGAGAGCAGTAGGACTGATCAGTTTCAAGCTGCAAGACAAAAGACAAGTACAGGGGGTCCTCGGTTTACAAGGTTCTCGACCTACAATGTTTTGTGGTTACGATGCATCTCCCATAAATTAATTTGCTCCTTTTTAATCATTTTCGGCCTATATTATGTTTTACAATTGTAAAGCAGATTCATTCGATGTCAGTGCTTTGAAGAAAAGGAAAGTCATCACCCTGTAGGTACAATTAGAGATACTAAAATGCTCGGAAAAGGGAGAAACATTACTACTGCATTAGTTGAGGTGGGTGACATAGGTGCTTATTTTGGTATGTTCCGACATACACGGAAAATCGGGTTAAGATGCGTCTTGAGGAATGGAACAGTGACACAGACTGAGGACCCTCTGTACTGGCAAGAAAGAACACATGTTCTGTAGAGGCAAATTAGTTTTTTATTTTACATTGTCACTGGATTTTCTTTTCATAGGAGTTATGATAAGGAACTTACCAAATATATCAGAAAAATTTGTCTTCAAATCACCCTGAGCAAAATATGAATATCTAAGTATATAAATCAAATAAGATTACTAATTATGAGAGCAAAAGTCATTATTGTTTGCATTTTAAGATACAAGGACACGAGATTTGATGAAAAACAAAAATTACAAAAATCCATAAAGAGACGAAGAATAAATATATTTACTCTAAAAATATCAATGGGGGACTGGTAGAACAGTGGTTATCACACTCAATATGAGATGTGACAGACCTATGACTGAACATACCTCCAAGATATGATCAAAGAAGCGTTGAATCAAACTCATTTCGTCAGGTTCATTGAAAATAGTAAATGGTCCTTCAAACTCAGCTCGAGGCGTGTATTCAAAATCTTCCACATCTTCGTTCACGATTTCTCGGTTGGTGATGAGGAAGCCCTGAGAAATATACAGTATATGAAAAAAAAAAATAATGCGAACAGTCTTTAAACTAACTGGTACCATCCAGGTTATTAATATAACTTTCTTCATTTTATTTATATTTTTCTACCAGAAATTTTCTTATTTTTAAATATAAAAATTACTTTTTAAGCTGTGGAGTCTGAGAACTTATCCGCAAGATAATGAAATAATGCTTTCACTTTTAGTCTCGCTAAGTCGAAACAATCAACGACCTTTTCATACCTGACCGTCTATCATGTACGATATCATCATAATCTGGTCTGAGTTGGCATCTGGGAACTTCAAGGGCAGTTTTGTAGTCTCTATGTCAAAAGCCAAAACAATACAGTCGGGCCACACCAAAAGATCCTGACGCCGAGTTATAACAGGCGGACCAGCCCCCCCGCCCCTAACCGAGTACCAGAGACCAACAAAGATCTTGCAGTCTATGGACACTCTAACGTGGTAAGGAACATCATATTCTCTGAAAAGTCCAATACCTTATAATCAAAGTTCACATGAAGATTAAGTTTTTTAATCACTATACTCCAGCTGGTTCTTTCTGGCCTCAAGGCAAATGATCCTTGTCCACTTACCCCGTGGATGGCCCAAGTAGAGTGCTTGGGGGAGACTGTGGCAACCCTTTATCCCCAAGGAGCTGAAAGGAGTGATCGAAGTATGTCTAGCTTCTGGAGAAAGTGTGCTTTGACTAGGCCACTCCTACACAAGGGGGTTTGCAGTTGTTGTATATGAAATATTCCACATATATTGACAACTACTAACAGAGTTAGCAAGATGGTTAAGAGCCAGATTCTATATACAGCAAACTTTCATTTGCCCCAATGCACATGTAATTTTTGAAGACGCCATTAACCTCTCGTTCTTTTCGCAAAATGGTTCTGGCAAAGAAAGAATATGCAATAGCCACCGTGGGTAGTTGAAGCACTCCCTGGCAATACAGTTATCTGAATTAGAGAGAGATATAGATAGATATATAGACAGTGTACATTTATGGAAGAACCACCTTGGGTGGACAAACATGCTGCCAGACAGCCGAACGGAGCACAGGCTTACCTCAGTGAGGCCCTCTCTGACAATATAAATATCTGAAATGGAGAGAGATGAATAGATCGATAGATAGATAGAGCGAGAGAGAGACTACACTGACTACGGTACTGATTTTCACTTATCTGCAATACAGTGTTTTCAAAGATACCACATACTTTGCATCTTTCTCCCAAAAGACACCAGCGAAGTAACATAGAAATTAATTTCCTGAAAGAAAATTGGGTACGATACCCACCTGTCTGCTTCTTACCTGATATCCACGATATTTTGAAGATGATCTTGCATCCTCTTATTTGTTTCGCTTGTCTCACTGATACACTGCGCAGAAAACATTTCAGAGTAAACCGACTTCGACTTGTCTGCCTCTTTGTTTCTCTTCACCGCTGCGCTGATTGTTTGGCGAACCTACGTGAAAATAACAAAAGAAATGGAAACATTAAGTTGTTTCTAGTGTTTGGGAAGAAAGCATTTTGCACCAGCATTGGTTAGAACACTTAACTCAGGAAGTGATAAATCCATGTCTCATTCTACTGTTAGGCATTAAGAAAGACTTCCAGCCTTCATTCTCCAAGCTCCAATTTGTCTGTGTCCACCTCCATTCGAATGGGGGTTAACAGTAACACAAAATGGCAAACAATAAGACTAACTTATGTAGTACTGCAATAATAGGATTTACTAATTCCGATGTAAAATGTAAAAATTACATTTTACAAATAATATATGAATAATATTAGTAAAAGTTTACTTGTTATTCACCATATATAAATTTACCAATTCTTAATTACTAACAGGTAAATATAGAAACAATATCACAATCGAAAGATAATTAATAAGTACCTTCACCAAGTCATTCACAGTGAAGAATGATAACTTCAACAACGTTTGCTGAAGGCCACTGAGATGATTATCCTGAAAATATTTAAAATGTCATGAATTGCTTATGATATATTAACATAATTGAGATATTTAACATTAAATTAATTCTAAGTTCCATTTTTATAGCAAAGCTGGGACCAGGAGAAATGCCCTCTGAAAAATTGCTCCTGGACAACAACCCCTGAACAACTATTCCCCTAGAAAAATGCCCAACATAGCAATTGCCCCATTGATTCTCCAATAAGGAGAATTGTCAGATATATCAGAGTTAGATAAAGTCAGGTCAGTCGAGTTTGCATTGTTGGCGATTTTAATTTCAGAAAAAAAAATTGGAATAAAAGCAAATATCCAGGGAAGTTGTCCTGTGGGGACAGTTGATTTTTGGGAGTTGTCCTATAAGGGTATTGTCCTGTGGGGACAGTTGTCCTATGTCGTGTGGGGGAAATTATCCTAGGACAAGCAAAGGAATAAAATGATAAATTCACTTAAGAAAAAGAACGGAAAACCAGAAAAATACGTCAAGGAGAGAAGCAATTAAGGAAATATTTAAAAGTGGAATAAAAGTCTGGCACAAGATGGTTAGAAAAGATTTTATGCTGCTGGAATTCCTACTGGAGAAATGTAGAAGAGCTATAGAAAAATAAAAGAAAATAAGTCTTTCATAAATAAATATCTATCTAAAAAACTTAAAAGGATCATGTAAAGAAGAGTAACCCCAGGGTGCTCTAAGTTATTCATATTTTCATGGAAAAGTCACCTAACCAAACTAAATAAGTTAGGGGTTATTTAACTTTACAGAAGTTCAGGTGGTTCCTCGTCTTTACAAGATCCACATAATATACTGTATACACATATAACAGAAAATTAAATTAAAATATCAAATAAAATAAAAATAAATTAAAGATATTTACTAAATCTAGATCTTCCTTCTTCACCACTTCCACTTCAGCTAAGTAACCTGAGAATTTTTTGGAGAGATAAGTGGTCACGTCTTGCAGCACGTCTCTCTTGGCCATGACGTAGAAGTACGGGCGATAGGGCAGTGATACCTGGAGTAAAGAATATCTTTAGGCAGTGACTGAATAATCAGATATACTGTACTGGAAATCACAGGCTCTTTAATTACATGTCCAATTTCATCAGTAACGACATGAAGCAGTGAAAGCTAACTCAACAATGGGCCAGGTTTGAACATGCGACCAAATATAGCCAGCCCAAAATACTACCACTACACCACAGTTGTCACTAGCTGTCACACCAGTGTATTTAAATTTTCCTTTGTATTCCTTAAGTATCCCTCATCTCCAAACCTCATATCTGTTTCAGCAAATTTGAAATTCACCTAATTTTTAGTAATTTACCCATTACAGAACTGATGATTTAATAATTCTATCTTTTGAATATGATTCTATTGACACAAAATCCAATGTATCAGGTATATGTTTACCTGCCTTATGACATTTTGTGATCTCCTGACTTTCTCACCTTGAATCTCGATCCATCTTCCTGAATGAAATAATAATCGACCGCGCTTAATAATCTCTTGTTTTCGTCGAGGATTTCTGTCTGAAAGAGTCAGAACACAGAAGCACAGCTAAATTTGCAAATTAATAATAAAATAGGATCTTGAAAATAAGAGTAATCCTAATGAGCTCTATCCATACATAGAATGTAAGTCACTAAACCTATCCTAACAATTTATGGGATTATTGAAATTATATGAAGTTCTGGGGTTACTCACTTTTACAAGATCCCTAACTTAACCTATAAATTTATGGTCTTATTTCACATTACATGAGATCCTGGGGGTTACTCATCTTCACAAGATCCCTAATCTAAAAATTAGTGGGGTTATTCAACTTTACATGAGGTTCTAGGGTTACCCAATTTTAACAAAATCCCTATTATAAACAAAATTGTTGATATACATATTACACCAAAATTAGATATTATCTCACTGGGTGCATGTTGAGAAGCCATCCAATTTTCTCAGCAGATTCTTTGTATCGATTAAAGCCAAATTTGGAATCGATGGCATCGTTTTCCAGACTCTGCTGGAGACGCCTGTCGGATCCATCTTCTGGAATCCTGGAAAAACATAATACAATACTTATAAACACCTGTAGAATCCTGTAAAAGCTATTCCAGTAATTATAAACACCTCTGGAAACCTGAAAAAGATAATACAATCATTATAAAAACTGTATAGTAATTTTAAACACCTCTGGAATCCTGGAAAAGATAAAATAGCAATTATAAACATCTCTGGAATCCTGGAAGAGATAATACAGCCATTATAAACACCTCAGGAATCCTGGAAAAGATAACACGGTATGCATAAGCATCTCTGGATTCCTGGAATACAGAAATCATAAAAACCTCTGGAATCCTGGAAAAGATAACAGTAATTATACACATCTCTGGAAGTCTGGAAAAATAATAGTAATTGTAAACACATCTGGAATCCAAAAAAAGATAATGATTATAAACACCGAGTCTTATATACTTTGTCATAACCTCAACAACTGGAATAAAAAATGGAACAGCATTCTAGGTATAATTACATCTGATATTCTGTATTAATGACCTGAATAATTACAAGGTAATTCAAAGCGGACATGAATGTGTCTTACCCAGCACCACCTTCTCCTCTATTCTTTTCACTTTTATCCGGTCGAAATCGACCGGAATTTTGAAAAACCATTTTGAATTAAGGTCTAAATTATCCTTCACATGAATTAAAAGTCCGTAAACACAACACACACCGAGAATTCTAGGAATTTTTAATGTTCAACAACCAGCCTTGAGAGATCACCTTCTTAGTGTTATGAAAATTTGGCGGCAACTGATTCTTCTTCTTTAATTTAGAGTATAAGAAGGCGAATAGGTAAATAATAATAATAATAATAATAATAATAATAATAATAATAATTATAATAATAATAATAATAATAATAATAATAATAATAGTAATAATAATAATAATAATAACTAATAATAATTACAATAACAGCAATAATAATAATAATAATAATAATAATAATAATAATAATAATAATAATAATAATAATAATAATAATAATAATAATAATAATAATAATGATAATAATGATAATAATAATAATAATAATAATAATAATAATAATAATAATAATAATAATAATAATAATAATAATAATAATAATATCTACAGGTCCACGGATGAAGTCTTCGTGGCAAACAGCAAATTATGTTGAATATGAATAATACAAGTGCAACAAGATTTGTGTGTGTGTGCAATATTTGCGTATAAGTGAAGAATTTCAACCCATAAATTATAAAATAATGAACTAGTGTCACTAAATAACTAGACCAATAAATAATAAACTTAATAATAAGCTGCTAAGCGATAAACTGCTATCAATAAATTCCGTGATAAGATATAGAAACCAGGAATTTCTTGATCCATGACAGAGGGAAAAATATATTTTTTCCACATATTTCCTGTATTTATCTAGTTTTATTGACCTAAATGCGTGTATGAGAGAGAGAGAGAGAGAGAGAGAGAGAGAGAGAGAGAGAGAGAGAGAGAGAGAGAGAGAGAGAGAGAGAGAGAGAGAGAGAGTGTTAAGCACTCCTAGTACTGATGAATTATCGCTATGTTAAGGTTTCGAATCTCAACTTAAAAATAATTAAATTGAATTCCTAAAAATAAATAAATCAGATTTAGAACTTTAAGGACTTGAAATCTCACGAAATAAATAAAACAAACAATTTATATTTTTTGTGCGTTTTGTTGACGCAAATAAAATTGACCCAATGTTTACAACGTCAAAATCAGCTGAGAGACAGAGAGAGAGAGAGAGAGAGAGAGTTCACCAACGCCCCAAAAAAGTATATATTTATTTATTTTACATCAAAATTATCTCTAATAAGTAATTATTATAGATAAGCACCTTATTTATGAACCAATTATAAATAATAAGTATAATTTTGCTTATCTTAAGATGATAATAAGTGCCTGATATCAATAATAATAAGCGATAAGGATGAGTTGTTATCAACTAAACATATAAATAAGGATAAATTGGACGATATTCTAGTGTGGTGGTCGTAATTAAACGTACTAGACGCTAACTAAGGTAACTAGTGTTGAATGGGATCTGTTTTCTAGGTGTGGGTAGCCAATCTAGATTTGTATACTTGAGGGCTATGGCATCCTATAAAGGTACTTTTGTATGTTGTGATTTAAGCTCTGTAAAATCCAGGGGTATTAATTTTTACTATTACACCCGTCCCATCCTTGTCTTTCTTATGCTGTTTAAGTGATAATAGTGATATTTTTCTTTTATTTTTAATAAATTTGACGTTAACAATTGTCATAAATTACCCTTAGTTAGGTCAGGTTAGGTTAGTTTGGGAATAATTCTTTAAGGTTTTGAAGGTCAGACTTTTTCAAAACACCTCAGAAATCATAGAAAAAGCATAAATTTTCTGTCTAAAGGCAGACGGGTGTATTTGTAAAAAAAAATTACCCTGTTTTCTAGGTGAAGATAGCACATCTAGAATAATCTACTAGAGGCTTAAGGCACCTAATTCTGGTATATTTTATTTTGTGTTTTTGATTCTTTGGATAAATCTAGCTAATGTATTGCATTGTTAAGGAAAGATTTGTTTTATGCACCCATTCTGTTTTTGAACTAAGCTACTATTAAGCTAAATTAACTAGCCTAACCTAACCTTACTTAACCTGACCAACTAGCCTAAAATAATGCAAATTTGACGCCTTACATTCCTACCAATTCACTAAATTGTGATTAATGTGAACCTTAACTCATTGTTACCCATGGCTTGGTTAGAGGGATGATATGACCCTGGGCCTGCTGCCACTCAGATTAAACTTGTGATAAAACAGATATTTTAATTTCCTTGTTTCTTATCATGTGCAGTTTTGCAGACAACCCCATGTTCCGGGCGTCCAGATCTAGACCCTAGATCGTTCCCACGGCTGAGAGTTGGCATTACGAAGGGCATCCTGCCGTATTTCCTCGGCTCTAAATTGTTTGTGTTTACCTTCACTTAAATCGGGATAATTAGACTCATAAAACTGCAAAAAATATTGATGTATGGAAATTTATATCACTAAGCGTATTGTACACTAAGGGTTATAATAAATAGTCCTTTATTGTATAATTAACTATTAAGTCTGTAACATCATGTATTATAGGAATCCCATTATACAGTGTCATCCAATGTATACATAAATTATACAATATAATTATATTTTTTTTCTCGATTTCAGATTACATCTGATCAAGTAGTTATATAAACATCAAAATGTTCAAGAGGATTGTATATATCTCTTTCTTTATAGCATTATGGCTTGGAGGAATGTAAGTACAGTATTACCTTTACATGTGTTCAGTTTTAATTAAACCTGGAAAAGTTTGGTTAAACCTGGCAATAAATTCTAAGTTCATGTTGACAAGATCAAAGATTAAAATTTGATGACATTGTTTAGGACATAGGGAATAGAATAGTAAACTGTAAATTTTTTCCCCACTCACTTATCTAGCTTTTTTTTAATCTCTCTTGCAACTCCCGAATGATATATTGATAGTAATATTTTTGTTGACGTATTTCAATGCTTCTATTATCAATGGTGAAGTCGTTTTATTTTCCAAATAAATATATTATTATTGTAATACCTATTTTGCATTTTTTTTCCTAGAGCGTTTAAGACTGTAGCAATCTGGGCATTTTCTATCACGTTCTTCACGTATGGCATTCTGCCGTTCGTGTATCACTTCTCCCCATCTCTTCAGCGGCACTTAGTATTTCTGACCTTTGGTATGTTATTCTTTGTTTGGTGATTTTGATACTCCTGTTTTTAAGGGATATTTAGGGTTTTAGGGCAAAATATATTAGCCATTTTTAAGGAATGTTAAAGATCCAGGGCATGTATACCTAAACCTATTATCTGGGGACAGCAGTAGTGCAGTGTTAAGACACTAAACTCAGGAAGTCACAAGCCCATGTTCGGACCTACTGCTGGGCTTCCAGCCTTACTTTCCCAACTTCAACCTGATTGTGTCCACCCCCATGCAAAGGGATAATAGTGACATATAGAATGGCAAAAAACAACAGGTTCTCATATTTGTGTAAGTCACCTAAAAGGGATAGGGAATGGGAGTCTGGTAGCCTCTCCCTCCCTGAATATTTATGGGGAAGTTGTGCTTAAGCCCTCCTATCTCATTTCTATTGGTACAGCCGTGACCACCTAGCTGAGCTGAGCAGGATATGAAAAAATAGTGTAAACTGGAGTAGTGTGTGTATGGTAGCACACAAAGTTAGCTTGGTTGAAATTACTGTTTTTGAGAGGCAGTCTCATTTAAGTATTGTAATGACCAAGGTTAGGTTGGTTAGAATTCAAGGAAGATTACGACGGGATGATGTTTTTGTGGAAAACGAAGCCTAATTTTAGGATTGTTTATATTATGATGTTATATGTACGAAGACCTTATGGAAACCTCTATAGCATATTTGCTAACGTTTCAGTGAACTACCCCTGGTCCATAGATTTTGGCCATCCGGAAAACGAAGGTTTGCCGGGCACGAGAAATTTTTATGTAGAGACAGAAAGGGACGTAAAAGTTGGAGTGTGGTAAGTATTTTGCTTCCAACAATTTATATCTTAATATTCAATTATTTAATCATTATTATTTGAGTACATTATGTTTGTCCCCTCGAGGGAGAGTCAAGAATTCCTCCTTTGTGTTCCCCTGTTCGTAAAAATTTACTAAATGAGGTAGAGCGTGGGGACTGAGAATCTTCTCTTTTGTATATTCCTCCCATAGAGACAAGTTTTTTGTTTTGAGTCAGCCACCCCCCTTACAAGGGGGATTAAGTGTTTTGTATGTTTATATATATTCAGTACTGTATAGCTATATAGATGTACATATTCTGAGTTTGTATTTTTTTTTTTTTACATACCTGTACATCCACATGATTTCACTCTTTTTTAGGCACATACTTCCTCAGTCACTCATTGACTCGGCCCCTGTTGACGAGTCGGAGAAAGAGGAATGGTACGAAAAGAGTCTGAGCGACCACAGACCCGTCATATTGTACTTTCATGGAAACACTGCATCCCGTGCCGTTGCTCACAGAATAGAACTATATAATGTTTTGAGGAAAATGGAATATCATGTCGTGGCATTCGATTATAGAGGTAATGCATAAGTTTCGTGTTGGACTATTAGAAAGGTAACTTTTTAAAGAAAATGCCTCAATCCCACTTAACCAACAGGGTGCTCACAACTGTAACAAACATTAAACAGGCATCTTGAATCAGCATCTCCTGTCTCTCTCCTTTATCAGAAGAATATCCCATTATGACATTACCTTTGACAGCATGCTGAAACTTTTCCCTTTTAGTCACCTAATGTGACCTAGGTAATGCAAGAATGGATTTCTATATATCCTTAACTCCAGTATCATCTCATATTATTACCTAGAATGCAAGGATCATTACATTAGAAATATGTCTCCCCCACAACCAAGTGGTATTACTTGACTGTCGGTTATCCCTGTCCAGGATGTAGCAAATTACCTCATACAGTCAAGTGCATAGAAAAATACACTGTTTTCAACCACATAAGCCAACAGCACATCATACACTCCCTGAGAACTCCATGGAGAAGCCCAGAATTGACTGTACCCTTCCTGGCAGCTTAGGGAACAGCAACAACTTTATAATCGCATCTGTTCTGTATATATTATGATTTATTACTACTGACTCTTTATAGAAGGATTATACACTCAAGCATCTAATTCAATTATCTACTTTACTTTAAAAACAATTTTTAAACAATTTTGATTACTTGACTAATCACCCCTTATTATGGTGCTTAACCACCCCGTCAGGCTATGCGGATTCAACGCCCATCCCCCCTAACGAAACTTACGTCGTTCACGATGCCAAGGTTGTCTACAGATATATCCGCCAAAGAATAGGATCCTCCCCCTTTTTTGTATGGGGCCATTCACTTGGCACTGGGTATGTAGTGCATGAATGCTAAAATTTTATTGTACAGTATTTGTGATTTGTAAGAACACGTTTGTCTTCTTCTGCCATAAAAAAATTGTTATAGGGATAATAATTTTGTTTTTGTATACCTTGGATACCACAATGGTAAGACCATGCGACTCGGGAAGTAATGACCAAATGTTCAACTTGGAAAGATGAGCATATCTTTAATCTTAATGTGATTTTTTGGACTATGAAGGGAGAGCATCGGTTACAAGTTTATTTATGTACTCATCTTCAAAGTTATCTCTGAAGATGAGTAGATAGATATACATGTAAAAGCTAAGGTACTCCATCGTTTCTTGTTTTTCCATTATAGTCAAAACTGTCACATTTACAATAAGCATTTGCTCTTCTCGAAATTGATACTGAAGATGAGTAGAGAAATGTACACTTAAGCACTAAGGTAATCCATTGTTTTCCAGTTTTCCTTCATAGTCAAGACAATCATATTCACAATATTTACTTGTTTTTTGGTGATATATAGTCTTTGATCTTGATACGTTGTGATTCAATTATTTAAGATTACAGAGAATTTCCTCCTCTGCAGAGTTTCATCACATGCCGTAGGTGATCTGTGTTTGGAAGGAGAACATCCAGCGGCTCTTGTTTTGGAGTCGCCTTTCAACAATATCCGAGATGAAATCAAGTTTCATCCGTTGTCGTCTGTGAGTATGAGGAGCTGGATGGAGAATTTAATTATTGTATATTTTTACCAAGTTCTTGCACCTGTGACATTGTGTGTATAGTTTTTCTTAAATTCTCTTATTCTTCTCATTTTTGTTCTAATAACGAAAATTCACATGCTAATTAAAGTCCTCTGTAATTATCACTCTAATAATGTCTTCTTCAAAATTTATTATACCACAGTAGAAGTTAGTCCATGCTAATTTCTCACTGTTTTTAGTCTTTTAATTTTAGACAAAGTCTGTAGATTGTTTAAAATTTTCTAAGTTTAGGAGTTTGTAGACTGTTTTAAGCTGTCTCACTGAAAAAAATATATTCTAGAATTTTATATAGAATATTCTTTTTATATAAATTGCATTTTATATACTTTTCAAGTTTTTTCAGCTTCAGAAGAACTTTGTAGACTATATTGACTTCTGTATAGTAAAAAAAGAAAAGATTATTTTAATACAAGCTTTCATCATTCCCTAAAGTTAACTTTATTAGTTTGCCTAACACTGAATGCTCCCTATGGTCTTAAATACTTCAGCTGGAATGAAATTGTATTTTTACCTCTCTCAGAGATTATCAGATTGTATAAGGGGACAGTTGTGCAGTGAATAATTGTTCATTTCAAATCTGCGAATTTTGGTGTTATGAGCTTTACACCAGGAAAAGTAAAGAAAATAACCTTCATTGGTCCTGAGCACCAAGAAAGTGAGAAAAAAGTAGAGAGAAACAGAGATGGGGAGTGTAGTGACTTGTCATTTGTGAAGAAATGGTAAAATATTTGTCATGAATATGCTAGAATATTTGTTGTAGATGTGAAGGAAGACTTAATATCAATTTGTCTTGGCTAGTCCTATTTAAGTCCAAATTACCTTCATTTGTAGTATCGCAGTGGGCGGTTAGTGCCATAGGCCAACCTACTGTGATCGGTTTTATGTCACGGACACCCTATCCTATTAAGGGCTAGGACAGTGCCTTCTCTGTGAAGGACTTTGGTCTTGGCAAGTGCGACCATTGCCCTGAGTGAATGCCTTTTCCGACCACACACCATGGCGGGCCTTAAACCACAGCCTGACGAATCAAAGTTGCAAGCGTTACCACTTGGACCACCCTATTATGTGATATAAATGCAATTTACTTCAGCTATTAAGTCCACTTTTAACTCTCACAGTTATCTGGTTTTTTAGTCATTTATTTTAGTTCGTCATAGTTTTTCACATCCTTATCCCCATTTTGATGCCTCTATTTAAAGGTATTTCCCTCTTTCGCATTTGTAAATATCTATAATAATACTCGAATTTCTTTCTTTCATTTTTGCATGCCCGCATTCCCCTTTCGGCAGATTTTTCGCAAGATGCCCAAATTTGAGTGGCTGTTCTTAGACCCTCTGGCTAGCTCGGGGATAGATTTCCGTAGTGATGACCACATAGTCCACATCAATATCCCTGTTCTTATTTTGCATGCCGAAGATGACCTTGTCGTGCCGTTTAGATTGGGGAAAAAGGTAAGGGACTTCTTACCTTGTGTTTGTTATTATTATTATTATTGTTATTATTATTATTATTATTATTATTATTGATAGTATTATTATTACTGTATTATTATATTCTTTGTGATCATTAATGGTGCTATCATTATTATTATTATTATTATGTACTTTATGATCATCATTATTATTATTATTATTATTATTATTATTTTTATTATTATTATTATTATTATTATTATTATTATTATTATTATTATTATTATTATTATTATAAGCTAAACAAGAAGCCCAGCTAGAAAAAGTCAGTGACTATAAACCAGATGGTTATAGCAAGGGGAACAACTTAGTGAGAAAAAGAGACATATTCTTTAATTTGTTGATAATTATCTTTATTGGTGAAGAAAAAATCATATGCTATTATTTTACCCTGTTTTTGGAATTGAATAAAAGGAAAAAGGAGAGAGCATTTGGCAGTCTCTTGAATTCCATATTCAATGTATGTATTTCCTATGTATCTTTGGAATCTTACATATACAGTGGCTGCAGTCACCCTTGTAAGAGCTTGGCCATGTCAGACTTGGGAATACAGGGTTGCCACTGCTCCCCGTTACCACCCTGCATTGGTCTCCTGTGGGGAAAGCAGGCAAGGACCTTCTGTCTTGAGGACTACCAGCTGCAGCTGGTTTAAACTCACCACTTCATCTCAAAGCATTCTCCCCACACTCACCCTTCCCAGTGCCCTGAGCTAGCAGGTGCAAGAAATCCCTTTGGCCCACGTCACCTTTACAAGTCTTTCTCCATTCATTCCTATCTTATATGAAAGAAAGAGGGAACAGAAAGATAAGCAGTCTCTTGAATTCCACCATCATATTTCTTTCTCCACATAGAAAAATACTAGGAGAAACTGATATGAAGAGACTAGCAAACTCTCTTTTCAAGATGAAAGAGGTGAACATTGGCAGGATATGATGAAGCCCTGGTGACTGTTGAATATGATCAAGATTAATAATGAACGTTAAGAGTTTAAATCACTTCCTTTCAGATTGTCTTTTCATACTTCAAAACAGCTGATTGAAAAGGTGAAAACAGGCTGATAATAAAATTCTTGGATGCTTAGTTAACCTTTTAATTTTAGCAAATTGTGATGCCAATTTTAATTAGGAAAATAATAAGTAAAATAACAAAAGATTTTTGCGTGTTAATACCCACATTCCCTCTCGCTGGACACTCTAAGAGTGGATATCGGACACTAATTCCAACACAAGTTTCAAGTTCCATGTTTCAAATACACATTGCACGTCTAGATTAATGTCTGATTTTCTAACTTATTTCTTCCTAGGCTTATTATAACCATGAGACCATATTCAGTGCATCAGCACTTGGGCAATGAAAAAGAAACAGTGCTAAAGGTCACCTAATATAAGAAACTCATTTTAGACTTTTCTCTCTAAATATCACACCTTTTATTTTTAGCTGTACGAGTCTGCTCTGAAAAGACGGCCTGCGGATGCTCCCGTTGTGAGATTCATTTCATTTTCCTCGCAGTTTGGGTATGCCCATAAATATATTTGTCGAGCTCCGGAACTTCCGAGCATACTGAGGTATGAATATGTTTCACGAGAAGGATGTGACTTTTGTAAATATGCTTATTTGACGGTGAAGGGAAAGTAAGAAGCAACGGAGTACGTTAGCCCTTGCGATTGTGTTTATGCGCTCATCTTCGTATGAAAGATGAGTAGATAACACTCTCATAAGTACTAAGATACTCCATTGGTTCTTGTTTTCATATCATAGTTAAATAATCATACTGAGGTATGAATATGATGGGTTTTGTTAGAGTATTATCTAAGCTTTTTTCCTCTAGATAGAGAAAGAAACTTCAAGACAGTCATAATAATTATGAACAGAATTGTAATAGAATGTGTGAATTGTTAGCTTATGCAATGCTTATGTGATATCTTTATGGTAAAACTATGTCACTAAGTAGAGAGACACTTTTGAAGCACGTTCTGAGGTAGGTCAGTGGTTAGAGCGCTCAACTTGGGAAGTCACAAGCCCATATTCAAGCCCACCACAGGGCATTAGAAAGGGCATTCAGCCTTAATTCCCCAGCTCCAACATGTCTGTGTCTTGTAAACTATCTAAATATGTTAATGTTTGTAGCATATTTCGGTTTTATAGATAATTTTACCTGTAGTCCATATTACAGAAGTATTTTATAATCATAATAACTTATTATAGATCAATTCTTACTTTCAGGACCTTTTTCAATGAAGCCATTGAAGCATTGACAGAATGAAGTTAAACATACTCCATTTGTTAACTAAACTGATACACCATTTCTTAACTTAACTGGTACCCCAGATGTTAACTAATTGCCAGTTGTTAACTTAACCGATACACCTGACACCAGTTGTGAACTGATACTCCAGTTGTGAACTGATACACCAGTTGTTAACTGATACACCAGTTGTTAACTGATACACCAGGAACTTAACTAATACACCAGTTGTTAACGGATACTCCAGTTAGCTTTTTTATTAACTGTATATGAATGTGTTCGTAATGCTCAAGTTATTCCATGAGATAGCTAGTTCTGGAATAAAATGAAAAATAGTGTCTTCAGTTTGTGTCAATTGGGAATAATATGGGACCAAATGTGAACTGTTCAAGGATAATAATTATAGTGATGTTTAGATATGGCTCTCCGAGATTTTTCTGAAGAGAGAATTACACATATCTGGAGTATTTTAGATGCCATCCACATATTATTTTGGTTCGTATATTGTTAGTTCTGTATGTATTGAAGTGTTAGCTTACATATACTCTATAATGTAATGTATATTGTCATTTTAATTTTAACTTAAAAGCTATAGTATCAAAACATCGCTGTCATGTGTTTTACGCTAATTTGCTTTTCTTTAATTGGCTATGCTTAGAGTTGTTGTTATAAGTTTAATCCATCATATTCAAGGATGGTTTGAATTAGTCATTCGGTCTCGTTGTAAGAACAAAAATATGCCGTATGTATTCATATGAAGAGCTAAATGTGGGATGACTTCATTTTTGTGTCATTATTAGACCTCATTATAGGGGTGGACACAGAAAGGAACTGGGGAATATAGGCTTGGTACCCTTCCTAATGCCCTGCTGATGGGTTGATTGCGGATCTATCATCTCCCAAGTCGAGTAAATTAACCTCTACACTACATCAGTCCTTAAAAACACTTGAAGATTTTTATCTGGAATAATAATACAGGCACATGATAACCATGTGGTTAAAATATTCAACTCAGGAGTAGACAGACCCCACTGATCCCCCCATGGAGTGATAGGAAGGGCATCTAGCATTAATTCTCCAGCCACACCCAATCTGTGTCCACCCCTATATTTGGGACTAATAATGATGCATAAAATGAGGAACGCGGGATGATCTGGAATAATGATATGTAGATATATTTTATGGAATGTTGAAATTGTAGCAAAATTTCTTCGTTTCACAGATATTAGTGCATAAATTTTCACTCACAAATTGGTATGTATAATGTAGAGAGTTTCTGTCTAGTTTTTGCCTAAACTAAGATAATTTTTTGAGTGAAAAATAATCATTTAAAGTAATGAAGCTTAAAAGCAGTGTTAGAGAGGACTTTTTTTTTCAGTTTGAGACGTTCCAATATGCATTCAAATTTTACATGTAGTTGTTCTTGTTTTTGTGTGTCTGTTAATATTACTGATATTTTTTGTTAGAAAAGGATAAGTTAACTCGTGCTATTTTTTAAAGCTATTCTGCATTTAGATATTTTGTCTTTGTCTTTTATTTTTTGTTTGTTCATTATAATAATATATTTTTTTTAATTTAAGATAATTTAATTCACGCTGTTTTAGTATATTTTGCACTTCATATATACAGTACTTATTCTGTCTATATATATGAGGGATCTTTCCCCTTATAAGAGGAGTGGCTGAGTCAAGGAGGGGATTCCCAGTCCCCTCGCTCTGGCCCATTTAATCGACTCTTATGACAAGTAGGGGAACATGGAGGATGTATTCTGTCCCCCCTCCCTACTTATTAGAGCTATTAAATATACAAACATGCATAAACAATGACCAATATCCCCCGTGAAAGGGGGGTGGTTGAGTCAATGCACACAGCTTTTATACACAAGCATTTTTTTATGTTCTTTCTTGTTTTTCTAAATGAACACCCAATTTTGGTTTTAAAATGCATGATTTAATTTACTTTATATGTAATAATAATGAGTAAATTATTATGAATTAATAAGGAATAATATTTATATTATAAATTGTCTAGTTGACTTAGAGTTGCACGTCCATTGTAGCGTTAAAAAAAGTAATTTCATGTTGACAATAAGTGATTATGGATGAAGGAGTTACCACTCCTTGCCCGGTAAAATTCCTTATTTCTTAGAGTAAATTTCCTTGTAATTGTGTTCAGTTTATTCATACTGCTTAGGAATATATCCTTCTATTTTCCATTAGTTTTATAATGTTATAATAATCAGTAGAACATTTTAGTCTTATTTTTTCCAATGAGTGTTTTGACCAAGTATTTTTTAGGATAATTTTTATGCTAGTTAAGGAAATTTCTTTGAAATTGTGTTCAGTATATTCATATTGTTTAGGAAAACACACTTCCATTAGTTTTTAATGTTTTATTAATCAGTAGGACATTTTAGTCTCATATTTTCCACCGTTTATTTTGGCCAAGTATTTCTAGTATGACTTTCGATACAAATAAATCCTCAGGCTAACATTTGTCTACTTAGTTCAAAGACATTAAGTTTACTTGTTGAGGTTTTGCATATTTTGGTGAATAATTTATAAACTACTCTTTTGTTCTCGTATGAGTTTCATATTTTTAAAGCATATGTCTATTATGCAGTGTGTTTCATTAATATTAATTTTAGCTATTAGCTAATACTTTTCCCATGATATTTTAGTATTTTTTTAATTCTCGTATCTGTAAATTGTATTTTGATTTTTTATCATTTTTAAAGTGTATTTTAAATAGTTCTCATGTTCCAAAAGATGCAGTTTGTTTTGTTGATATTAATTTTTTGCTATTTTTAAATACTTGCCTGTGATTGTTATTTTTTTTACTTTAAATAAGATACCAATCCCACTGAAATAGAAGGGTGTTCACAATTGTAACAAAAGAGTCAGTGTAGCAGGGATTACGTAATATACCAATTCTCACTCTTCAGTCATTTTGTAAAGTGCTGCAGCAGGAAGATTTGAGAGTGAGGCTGTATCTAGCATTGAAATGTGTTTTTACACAAAATAAGTCATGAAGACTGTTAATTAACATAAGTTTTGCTGTACAATAATGTACAGTAGTTTCTCATCTTACGCTGTCAATTGGTTCCACCAGTGACTGTCTAAGTAAGAATTTGTCTATATTCAGAACCCTTATACAAATGTGTCTATATTCAGTATACACTTCCCATCTCTGTTTCTCTTCACTTCATGTTTTCTTTTTGCCCAGGCACAATGATGGCAGATTTTTTTTTTTTTTTTATTTCGGCCTGTCCTGGTGTCACTATGAAAAAATATATATATATATATATATATATACTATATATATATATATATATATATATATATATATATATATATATATATATATATATATATATATATATATATATATATATATAATATATATATATATTCTTTGAATTATTTCTAGATTACTGAAATGTACTTATATTTTACTTACTGCAATATAAATTTTTGTAAAAACAGTCCTGTAGTTGTTATAATGTATTGTTTTATTGACAAATTTTATGAATTCTCATTTTTTATTTTTATATATATCTATACGGTGTATGTTCAAAATTTCACTATTCAAATCTGCATGAGATGAGAGACAACTGTACTCTATTTTGAAATACAGTATTTGAACTAAAAATAGCAACTTGTGTATAATTTGATATCAGGTTTGCATATAGCTATCCATGACAATATACTAAGAATATTCATGTTCTTATTCCTTATTTAAAGTTTCACTATTTACAGATTTAAGATTAACAGAATTTTTCATTGTCTTTTGTAGAGTTTATACAGGAATTTTGTACGATATTGCAAAATCTATGAGCGTATATTATTTTACTTTTATTTTAATTCTTTACTTAAGTTCAAAAAAGAATATCTTTCATATTATCAAGGTATTTTTCTCTGGTTTTGTAGTCTTCAAATATATATTTTTTTTTTATTATAACAAACATTACATCATAAGACTGGATTGAGAACTTAATTGCTAGTAACTGATTATGTTTGAGACATATGAGAAGGAATTCCTTGAAAACTTTTGGAGTGAAGTGTTGATAAGTTTTTATATATGAGAGTATAATGGGGACGACAGCAGCACAGCGGTTGGAGTGAATGGGCTTTACTACATTATATTAATTCCCAAGTCTAGTGCTCTAACCACTCTGCTACTGAGGTCCCCAATTGTGACTGTCCAGAATGATATATGCTATAAAGAGCATAGTGAGAAAAGTGAAGTTATATATATATATATATATATATATATATATATATATATATATATATATATATATATATATATATATATATATATATATATATATATATATATATATATATATATATATATATATATATATATATATATATATATATATATATAAAGAATGGAGACTGTAAAGTCATTTCTGTCATGAAATTTAAAGTCTCTATTGCAATAATAATAATCAAATTAATTTCATATATGCAAGTACAGTATAGTTGTGTTTTGGCTAAAATTACACTATTACACCGTTTGAGTGAACAACCTAACCGTATCTAACCCCACCCAAGTTTTATTATTATTCTATTTTAGAAATATAGCATGTTAAATGTGCATGATATTAACTAAGGTTCTAGTATGAAACACCTGGTGTAATAGTGTAATAATGCTTGGTTTTGCCATTTTAAGGAGTTGTTCAATCTAGTTGTTCATAAGAAATGTATATACAGTAGCTTTGGTTGTTTTGAGAATAAGCTATTGCCTTCCTTTTTATTATTGCGTGTTTTCATCGCAGTAATACTGTTTTTTTTTTCTGTGTGCAGAGTATACCTACAGTCCTGCAGTGAAAATATTTGATGTAAATACTATTAGGAGAAAGCAATGAAACTTTTCAGAATAGCAGTTTCGTATGCATATTTTCAAAATTGGAGTTTGCTTTGTAACTGCAAGCTAAAGTGATCAAAGTTTGATAATTTTCAGTTTGTTATGTAACTGTAGGAGTACTGATTTGATATTAATTGTTTGATGTTTGTTGCTTGTATGATGACAATAAAATAGACTTCGCTATGTATAACAGAATGCTGTAGTATATGAATATAACCTTAGGGTAGTATATTATACATGATACATGAAGTAAGAAAAATTGGTAATAATATTTCCCCTGCCTTTACATCTTGGTGGGTAAAAGATGAGAATGTAGCTTGGACTCATGTTTTGTTTAAACATCCTTTTTATTCTTTCACTACTCCCATTCCAATGTTTATGTTGGGTCAAGTTCCCTGACTCTACTCCTCCATAGTCCATGATTTTGCGTCTAATCTTTTCTCGGACATTTCTCTCTCCATAAATCCTCATTCACACATTCCATGCACCTTCACTTTGGCCTTCCTCTTTTGCTCTGACACCCAACTTCCCTCCCCATTGAACATTGTATTATATTCCAGTAAATAAAAAAAAGTTGGCCTCAACTAAACAAATATCTACTGTGCAGTGAGGAAAACCAAAATCAGAGAGAACATTAGTCTGCCGTCTTATGTGTCAGTAGTAACCCTCACTAGAATGTTGGTGGACAGCTGGGGAATAAAGCTGGATGGCCTTCTTAGTTTCCCATTCTGCCAACCAGCTATTAAAAATATAGAAGCAAAAGATAAAAAATAATTATTGCATTATTTCTTTTGGCTTGGGAACTTTGAGAAACCTTGGATATTACCAAGAACGACCCTTGAAATATTGTATTTGTGAAAAGTTTGGTACTGATGTGTTTTTATTTTCATGTTAACATAGCTAAATATGTCTGATTTTGGCAAAGAAAGGATTCCACCATGAGCTCAAGCTCTACAGAGCTGACTGAGAGGGATATAGGGCTGGATGCCCTTACTAATGCTCCATGGTAGGCTCGACCACTGGTTTGTCAACTATCGCGATGAGTATTTTAACTCCCGGCTACTATGGTCCCTGGATATACCCACTGGCAAGGGAATATAAATACATACTCTTCTTGCGTTTCCTGGACAAAAGGGGACAGGGGATCGAGAAGCTGCTAATCCCCTCTTCCTAAATTTTTTACCTTCCACAAAAACCTAATGAAAGGGGTGGGTGATAGGGTAATATTACGTCCTGCTGCCAGCCCTATTTTTTTTAGGGGGGGGGGGGTATTGTGGCAATCCTGCCAGATTCAGAGTGATACAGTGTCATCTCAAGGATATCAATTCCATGATATAAAATAAATAATTAAATTATGAATGAATATACAAAAAATTCTTATTGGTACCATAAACAATATAAGGAGCACTATATTATAAAGTCTACTTATTGTTCTCCCCCCTTATCCTTTAGTCACCCTTCCAAGAGGAATGGCAACGCTGAATTGCTGTTTGCTATAACAATCTCTGCATTTTATGCTTACACTGTTTCGTCACATCATCGTCAAAAACCAAAACATTGGATTATTTGTGGTTCGAGTTATTAGAAATTTGGAAATGACACTAAGCCAGTGCGTTATTTCGTCATTTAAAAGGTAATTTTGAATTTAGGTAGACTAGAATGTGGTAAAGTTCTACTTCCACACACCCCTGGCAGAAAAGAATTAGATTTATTGTACGTCAAGGTTTGTTCAATTGCTTCATCCCGTTACGTAACGAGGTGATAATTGAGATAATTGTCTTTCAAGTGGCTTTAGATTATTTTTAAAACGTTTAATAATTTTATCCTCTTTGATATATGAAGACTAAGGCAGGGCCAGTATTTGCGTCTATATTCTTATTGCCTCCAATAACTCGGCAGTGTTAGTGAGTACATAGTGGATATGGGCATATATAGTGTAAATTTTATGTACAGATCCAATTGTTAGAATTCCTGGAAAATATTAATTAAATATTGGGTTTGGGAGTTTCTCGTCATATTTTAAGTTTTAAAAGCATGTAACTGTTCTAGACTAGAGTATTACATTTGTACATCACGGAGAACTGTGCTTGAGTGCCCAACGGGAACTCATGTTTTTTTTTTTTTTTATGCTGGTTTACGGTGTGAATTTGGTATGGTGGTCGCGATTTTTTTTATTAGATTTGCATTTGGAGTTTTTCATGATTCTATTTTTCATTTTTTTTTATTTATTCACAAATTTTAATTATATTTATCAGTCGCAGTTTGGTGCCATTCCTAGCCCTTGTTGTGTAATGGTTAGTGCCAATATATTTTACAAAGCGCTTATAATTATTCTAGCTTTCAGATATTTTCTGACGTCTTTTTCATTCGCTAAATTTCACATTTACTTTTCAGACTCACTCTCTCAAATTGCAATAGTCACCGATGCATCAGCTCAGGTACTGCGCCCCTCCTCTTTAGGGTGACAGACATTGCGTGGTAAGTGAGCAATCTCGCCTTTCTCTTTGTATATTTGTGTATGTGTGTTATTTTTGCCTTCTTCCTCTCAGTTACTTTTCTGACTTTCTCTCTTTATGTATTTATTTTTGCACGCATACACAGTGGCCACAATCCTTGTAAGCGGGGTGGCTGAGTCAAAGCATACACAAATACTAGACCCGATATAACTTGCTCTATCTGTCTTTATTTTTATTAATATATTTCTACTTGTATGTTATTATATCTCTGTCAGTCATGCAGCTTCATATATGTCTCACGTTGGTAAGGTTATATCGGGCAATTAATTGGGGGGTCAGTGCCTTCCTTTAAGTCTACCTGATTTGCCAGCCATGTGGGTCCATGTGATTGAAGAGGAGGTTTGGGCTTCAGCTTTATGATAGGTACATGGTCGGACTCTGTGCTTTCACAGTCCCATGCCCCTGCCTTTTATTAGAGATCTTTAACCTTTAGCTTACTGAACTGGAGTTGCAGTGTGGTATGTTAGCGGAGTAACTTTATGATATCATAAATTCTAAAATCTCTTTTTTCTCCTTCCAAGTGTTTGTCTTAATCTGTTTTCATCAGCAATTTTTTGCAATGCACTGACACAGCAATAATTCAATCTTATTTTACCCAAACAGGTAAATATATCGCTTTCATTAGTGTTATCATTGCATTGCCTAATATAAACCCGTTAACGGGTCCACCGTGACCCTTTCTGCCCCTGGGTGGAATATCTAAATAAATAAAAGGTGTAGCCAGCTATAATGCTCGGCGGTAGCTCATTTGATATATTCAAATTTAGAAGATGGTGTGTGTTTTATGTATATGCCATTCATTTGTTGAATTTTATTAAGACCTTTGACATACATTGTTTTATCTTCTAGGGCAGAGCCTCTAAAGAAAAAAAAGAAAATGGATCCCATGGTACTGCGACAAAGGGAAGAAAGGAGAAAGAAGAAGATTGAGAAAGCCATCAGAAAGCTGGAGAAAAATGCAAGCCAGTTTAAACCATTAGATGAGATGGAGGTCCCATTGAAATTACTTCGAGAAAGAGAGTAAGTTGCTCCTAAATTATGTGGTGTGTTGAAGGTTCCCAATAAGAGACAGATGACTAATTACAACTGGATTGGTGAGTGAAGTACAACTTGAAGGCTGGATAGCCCTCCTAATGCTTCGCAGCAAAATCAAACGGGCATAGGTCAGGTTCACTACTTCCTGACTTGCATGCTCTACCACCGAGTTACTGCAGCCCCTTTTGCTGATATATTATATGTCCTATATATCTAATACCATCGAACTTTGATATATGTGTAAATCTTATACAACAGAGGACACCATTGCATCATTTAAATAATACCTGATATGTCCATACTAAGTTACAATATAATCCACAGGTTACGCACTAGAACAAACCCTTCCGTAACGGAGGAAGAGGAGATACTACAATTACGTCTCTTGAAGCAGTGGTCAATATATAAGAAGCAACAATGTATAGCTGAAACTTACATGATGGATTGTATGCAAACGTCAACAAACCGAGCCTTGGAGGTATGATATGAACTTGTTTTCTTATGTGTTTTGTAAGTATGATATGAGCATGCTTTTGTAAGTATGATATGAGTATGTTTTCTCAGGTTTTCGTAAGTATGGTGTATGTACATTATCTCATGTTTACTTAAGAATGATATGAGTACATTTTCTCATATTTTCTTAAGAATGATATGAGAACGTTTTCTCATATTTTCATAAGTATGATATGACTACCTTTTCTCATGTTTCGTAAGTATGGTATGAGTACATTTTCTCATGTTTTCATAAGTATGATATGAGTACATTTTCTCACGTTTTAGTATGTATGATATGAGTACATTTTCTCACGTTTTAGTGTGTATGATATGAATACATTTTCTTATGTTTTTGTAAGTATGATATGAGGATGTTTTCTCAAGCTTTCTTAAGTATGATATGAGTAGGTTTTCTCTTGTTTTTGTAAGTATGATATGAGTACCTTTTCTCATGTTTTCATATGAGTATGTTTTCCTAAGTATGCTATAAAGACATTCCCTCATGTATTCGTATGTATGATATGAATATGTTTTTTCATGTTTCAGAGAAGTCTCTTATGGTTTTACCCATTATGTTAAAACACTGAAAACAGTTTTCTTGTGGGTCTATCATATTATAATGCCGAATTTTGAATCAGACGGTGTTAGACTTGTTGAAATTACATTTCAGAAAAGTCCATTACGGTCTTACAAATCTTGTTAAAAGTGAAATCAGACTTTTTGTGGGTGTTTCAATGTAATAATGCCAAGGTTTGTATCAGAGAGTTCAGTTGTATTCAATTTTCCAAAATGGAACATTATTTCATCTCTCCATTCTCTTGCTCTTCATTGAAAAGCATTTCTAGAGGTACTATGCTTAAATGGTGTTAATTATAACGATGGATTTGATTAAAGAATGCGACCAATTTAAACAATAAAAAAGCAATCGCACTCGGGTTTTGTTCTGAGATACTGTCATTCGTGTTGGTCCTGACTCCTATATTACCAAGAAGCTAAGAGGAGTGATTGAGGTATATTAACTACTGATGAATGTGTGTGCTTTGACTTAACCACCCCCGTAAATGGTGGATTGCTGCTATTTTGTTTGTTTGTATGTAGGCATATAATATAAGAGAGCTACTGGTATACTTATCTAAACTTGTAAACGCTTTACATGCTCTGGTTTGGTGTCCTGAATGGATAAAAGCTTATAATGGACTATTTCTATCTTTGTGTATCATTTCACATTGGTGTTTTTTTAAGTTACTTTTCTTATTCTGTTATCTACATTGAAATATGATCAAGACCTGTCTTTATTTTTATCTATTTTCCTTTCTCTTGCTCTCTGCCGTCAGCTAATTTTGATGACTTGTAGTAATTGGTACCAGACGATAAGTTATACGTTTATTTCGTACATGCATATATATACAGTGGCCTCAGTCCCCCTTGCAATTGTGGTGACCAAGTCAAAGCACATTTTCACCAGAAATCAAACATTCCTCGAACACGAGAGTCCATATCCGGATGAAGTTCAGCACTCCATAATACTGCCAGATTATGCTGGTTATATCTTAAACTTTGGCAATTACACAACTTTTAAAAATTTTCTGCACACTGATAATCAAATAGAAAGTTGACCAATTGACATGTCGATCCATTCAGGATATTTTTTCCGCTTAATGTATAAGGATATCATCCCAACATATGGTCTGGAAAAATGTCTTCACCTATGTGTCTCTCTTTCACTTAAGGAATTACGAAAGGAATCCGAGGAATTATGGCTAGAAGCGATACAGCTCGACCCCATGCTCATTCCATACCGTGCCAAGGGTCCCGATGATACGCCCCCAATCAAAGATTACGACGCGCCTGATGGGGAATACAAAGATGAGACTAAGAAGTGGGAGTAGCATTATTAGGCGTTATAGAGCTTATTTATAGAATTACAAAACAGAATTACTTCTGGAACAATTGTCTCATGTTGTGTTGTTGGTGCAGTTAAATGAAATAGGAAAAGTTGTATCAATCTCTTTCTAAGTCTGCTTTTTCTTATGAATATGTGCTTCATACCATGAAAGGCTATGGAAAAAAATTTATTTGTACTAAACTATTTGAAAATCAGTTACAATAGAAAACTAGGAATATAGAAAATAAAATAGGAAAGCATGAAAAGCTATAAAATATAACGGAGATACCCAAAGCAAGCACCAAACTAACATTATCTCGCTAGGTACTGCTAATGACAAAAAAATATTTACTACACAAGCAATTAGGGTATTAAAAAGAGGCTTTTAACACGTGCCCTTAAGTAATCTTCAAGTGTGCTCTTTATTAAGTGGTGTTCATATATAGAAAAGTCCACTTAAGGTCTACTTACAGATAAGCTTCATCTATGCAGTGAACACAGAAGAAAGTAACAATTAAGAATTTGCATTGACATTTGGAAATTGATAATGAATTGTTACTCAAAGCTTAGAAAAAATGTTTTGTAAATAAAGAATTATATATGAATACAGTGTTTTATTTGTTGTTAAAAAAATTTTGGAACTTTCCAATGTATGCTGTATAACATTCTTCCATTTGTTGTACAGCTATGGTTCAAGATTAAAGGGATTGCAGTAGCTCAGTGGGTTTGATCCCACTGCGGGACATTAGAAAGGGTATCTAGCATTAAGCCCCCAGTGTCAACATGTTTGTGTCCAAACTCCATTTGAACTGGAACTAATTATGAGACAAATCGGTGCTTACTATGGTTCGAGATTAAGACACTAATTGTTGTAGTAATTCATATTTAGAAAAAAATTATAATTCCTAACACTTTAATCATTACTTTAAAAGAAACTTTTTTCTTTAGGAATATTTGTCATCTTATAAACAAAAACCTGGCATCATCTATTCCAACGTGACTTAACCTAGGATGCTAGCACCCCTATGGGGTGCTGAAATCAATTTTAGGGGGTGCTGCATTACTACTTTATCGTTGTAGTAACCAGGTGTCAGCCAGAGTTGGGGGGTGCTGGACTGCCTAGACCTGGCTACAGAGGGTGCTAAGGTCGGAAAAGGTTAAGAAATGCTGGTCTAGTCTAACTTCTTTATCATGAGTTTTGTGTCTTCTAATTTTATTGCAAACAACTTGCAACCGTTATGATTTTTTTTTGCTAGTGTAATATTTGCCTGCCTTTAATTTTAGTGCTCAGGTCATGCATTTTATGGATAATTTATTGTACACTTCTGATGGTCTATCGTTTGTGGATCATTATTCGTTCACATTTCCCGAACAATAGACAGTTATCTATCTGTCATTAGCTAGACCTATCCTGGCTTCTTATTTTGGTCCGCAACATCTTGGTAACAGTTTCTCCCTCCTTGGATATATATATGTTTCGTTTATAAGAGGGCTGGTCTAGTCAAAGTAAAAACCTTCGACTCTTTATGAGAGGAACACAAAAGAGGTGATTCAAAAACCCGATGCTCTTCCCCATTTAGTCGAATTTTATGATATTCAAGGGAACACGGATAGGTTAATGAGGGGTCATATTTTTTAGTTAATTGGTTAGTAACCCATTACTTACTAAATATGGGAAGGGTAACATTCCACCAGATAGATTAGTTACCTACGAAGAGGCAGGACTAATTACTAATCTCTACATATCAAAGTATGCTTAGTAGGCTGTCAGTTATCAATTAGTGGGGAGTGTAAGCAACCTACCAGTAGGCGAACTAACTAATTAACTATTTGTACCTAGTGCGTTTGTTAGTAATCCACATCATGTCTCCCCGGGAGGTTAGTAACCTTCCAGTAGTTAGACAAGTTACCTACTAGTTTCTTGTTACTTAGTGTGAGTAATAACACTATAGATAACTAATAAACTTTTATTTCTAATGAATAGTTAAGAGGGTTACTTTCGATTAGATAAGCTAGTTTTTAGTATTCTCATGTACCTAGGAAGCATAACCTTGTTTACCAATCACTTCTGACCATTTAGGTAATTAGTAACTCATTTCTCCTCAGTTGGGGGTAATAGTTCCCCAAGAGTTGGTTAGTAACATGTTCCTTCTCACCTAGTGAGAAGTATTAGTGAGGAGTCCGGGACTGGGCAATTAAGCACCAGTGCCTTCCCAACCTTGACAGGGTAAGGACGTGTTTTTACGTGCTCTGGGAAGTGGGAATCGGATGTTTGATCTCTCGCCAAAGAACTAAAATGGATTAAAATGTTTGTGATTTTTTTGTTTTGTTTATTTACAATGATTTTTTTAATATGAATGTTTTTTATCACGTGAAATAATTACGTGTTTTATTATTATTTTTTTTTTAGATGGAAAGCTTGGATTATTAACTAGAAAAATACGGTGTTTTGTTTTTTCATTGACTGTAAAAGAAAGATTTAAGACCTGCCAGGCGGTCAGTCAGACAGACTGACAGACAGAGGTGTTGATCCAGGCGCGTCCATTTTGACTCCTAATTTAAGGTATGTCAACATCATATTCTCTCTCTCTCTCTCTCTCTCTCTCTCTCTCTCCTCTCTCTCTCTCTCTCTCTCTCTCTCTCTCTCTCTCTCTCTCTCTCTCTCTCTCTCTCTCTGTTTAGAGCTTACACGTCTGTTTATAATTCCATTCATCTCTCTCTCTCTCTCTCTCTCTCTCTCTCTCTCTCTCTCTCTCTCTCTCTCTCTCTCTCTCTCTCTCTCTCTCTCTCTCTCTCTCTCTCTCAAAATAAAAAAATATGACTTCTAGGCTTGAAAGTAATGAATGATTGTACATTATTGGGAGAGAGAGAGAGAATCATATATTTACAGGCTGTTGCTCTGAGTTCTCTCAGCCTAACCTAAATTATTATAATGATTAATATAATTAATATTATGTACTTAAAAATATATACGTGTTTTAGTAAGAATAATAATAAACATTATTATTATTATTATTAGTAGTAGTAGTAGTAGTATAGTTCTATATTTAGTTCTGTCTTGTATTGGTAATTGCTAATATATAGTAATATTTAATTGTCTGATATAGGTAATAAACATACATATACATACATACATACATACACGATATATAAAAAATGCATTCATTCATTTACTGTAAAAGACCAGGTGGAAGAGATATCATTGGTCAGGTAATTAACAAAATGACCTTCATATAATTACCTAATTAAGGAGTAAATGAAGACAACAGTTAATGCGTTAATTATGCAAGTCACTTGATCAATGAACTCTCCGTGATATAATTTGTAAAACATGTACTAGGTACGTGTGTGTGTGCGCGCGCACGTGTGTGTGCATATATATATATATATATATATATATATATATATATATATATATATATATATATATATATATATATATATATATATATATATATATATATATATATATATATATATATATATATATATATATATATATATATATATATATGCACACACACATACACATACATATGTGAGTATTGAATATTGTTCACCTCTTGGGGGGAGGGATTACTTCATTGAGATCCATTTTCAATCCCAGCGCGACGTAGGGAACCTAAGAACGCAGTTATTAAAGAACATGTTATTAGTTCGTAAGTCATTGGGATCGATCCTGGGACTCAACCGACTGAGCTAAGAAGAGAGAGAGAGAGAGAGAGAGAGAGAGAGAGACTTATATGAATAGGATAGAAAGAGAGAGGGATGTATGTACCAATGTAAATAAAGAGAGAGAGAGAGAGAGAGACTCTCCTTAGCTCATACTGCAATTGGTAACACCATTAATCTACCATTTCCACATGTGTACTACTTATGCCCGCTGGGTTGGCAGGAGTTAGGTAACAACACACCACAGCTGTCCCTTTGGTATGGCAGACCAGTCTGGAACCGACAGATCCACGGAATAAATAATATCCACATTTTTCCTCCTTTTTCTGTCAACATTCAACAACCACATTTTTTTTTCTGTCAACATTCAGTGCAGACAGGATATGATGAAGACTGTGGTAATTGGGCTGTTCATTGTATGTATGTATGTATGTAATTACCTAATTGTGCTTACGGGAAAGAGCCATGTGCTCGTAATTCCCCATCTCCTGGTCGGTTTCATTTTTATGCTCAATGATACTTGTCATATTTGTCCTTAAAACTATGACTTGAGTTAGCATTAACTACCTCCTCTCTTAGCGATATGTATGTATGTATGTGTGCATAATTGTATGTATGTATTCATGTATGCATAATTATATGTATGTATGTAAGTAACCTCCATTTTTTTATTTCTAGTCAAGTGCCTGATCATGAGATAGGACCAATTCGTTTTGTCATTTTTTTTACTCTGAATTACAATGACCTTTTCCGACAACTGTTCCAAGAGTGTGTGGTCCTGGGCGCGTTTTTTTCATGATATGGGCGTGACTGGGCGTTGAATGAGGGCGGATTTAGTGTGCGTTCACGGTCCGTTGGGCTGTTCTCTCCACAAAAATTCCACAAGATTGAAAAAATTATTTTGAGTTACATAATTCTATTTTTGCTGATTTTTTTATTTATTTATTTTTGCTATAAATTAATATATATTTTTATCTATGTATTAATTAATGCAATTTTATATTTATTCTATATATATATATATATATATATATATATATATATATATATATATATATATATATATATATATATATATATATATATATATATATAAAACCATAATCATTATATATGTAGATATGTCTTTGTATGTATGGATGGATGTATATGTATGTATGTATGCACTTACTCCAAAAGCGAATGTTTATCATCCATCTGTTGTCTCTCATATCTTGCTAACAAGAACTCAGATATAAGATAAAAAAAATAACTCCATTAAAAAAGGTATTAGAAATGAAACTAACAAGAATATCAACTCTCTTATCAGATAACTCTTGAATGAATATTATCTTCTAGTGTTGTCAAATGTTGTCTCTTTGACAACAGCAGCTTAAGAGTGCAACAACAACATTAAACACCAGTTTTAAGCTGTTAAGAGGCTTGTTCATAAGCTTAGAGAGGAATTTAGATGTGGTGTTAGAAATTTTGTATATTAGATAATTATTGAATGAATGTCTCCCATGTTGTCAGTTGGTGTCACTGACAACTGACAACCCTTCTCTCTTTCTTAATATTTTGAAGAAGAAGAAGAAGAAGAAAACATTCCATGCTTTCAATGGAACAGGTAAACACCGAAAGCACTCTCAAATTGTAATTATTAACGAAGACATAACGCATTATTGTGAATTTATTTTTTTTGTTTTTGTTTCAAGCGATATGTAACTTTTACATAAACATTTAAGATGGCCGTAGTCTTCCTTGTAAAGAGGTGGCTGAGTCAAAGCGCACACATTCACCAGAAGCCAAAGCACCCCAGATTATTATTATTATTATTATTATTATTATTATTATTACATTATTATTATTATTATTATTATTATTATTATATGACAGACTGAGAATTATATTGATAAATCTAGGTGTAGGGGGAGTAGGCCATCCCATCAAAGTGCAGGTCCTAAGTTCGGATACTGGAAGAGGGTTCTGTCAAGGAAGATTATCCAGGTGTAGACCACAGAGTTGACTAGATTGGAACAGTGACACCAGATAAATGTGCGAAGAGGAGCCAGTAAAGGAGGAAGAGGAGAAAAATAAAGAAGAGGGAGGAGGGGGGTAAAGAGGCGGGGGAGGAAGAGGTGTATGAGAAAAAGGAGGGGATGAAGCAGAGGAGGAGGGGAAGAAAAAGATGGTAGAGGAGGTGGTCGAAAAGAAGAAGGAAGAGGCGGAAGTGTAATAGAAGAAGAAGATAAGGAAGGATGAGGAGGAAGTGTACTAGAAGAAGATAAGGAAGGATGAGGAGGAAGTGTATTAGAAGAAATACGATGTGGAGAAGAAGAAGAAGAAAAAGAAGACTAAGTAGCATATGTTGTTGACATTTATGATCTAGAGAACCAAACACGCTTTGTCTCATTAACATAGCATAAAAATTATACATGTTATTGTGGTCACAGCTTACCTCTTTTCGGTAGCTCGGTCGATATAACGCCTGGCTGTCACCCAGGAAGTCCTCATTTTAGCTCTGCAAAGTATATATATATATATATATATATATATATATATATATATATATATATATATATATATATATATATATATATATATATATATATATATATATATATATATTTTTTTTTTTTTTTTTTTTTTTTTCACCCGAATGGGGTTAGACACAATTTGCAGCTGCGGGGGATGAAGAGTGGGTGCGGTGAGACTGAACTCTCATTTGTTAGGCTTCTCACTTTCCGACTTGAGTTTGAGGCCCTAAGAGGGGGAATTAAGGAAGGATGCCTTTCCTAACGATCCGCGGTGGGATCGAATGCGTATTTGTCAGTCTCCTTACTTCCCGACTTGCAAGCTCAACCACTGAGGTTGGAGCTGTAAGGGGGATTAAGGCTGGATGCCCTTCCTAACGTCCCACGGCGGGATTGGACTTGTGGGCTTAAAACTGAGCTACTATCAATTTATCTATATAATCGTCTGTAGTTTTATGAAGGTTTTCCTGACGAATTGGTTACTGTTTCGCTATTGACACCATACATCTAGTTGTGAAGTACTCATTATGACTGCTGAGTTAAGAAGGGTTTTCACACAAGGAAGAAGATTTTATATATATATATATATATATATATATATATATATATATATATATATATATATATATATATATATATATATATATATATATATATATATATATATATATATATATATATATATATATATATATATTTACGTTTTCTGTGTCACTGTTAGTCCCCATTTAAGGGGTGATCACAAACGGATTGAAACTGGGGAATTAATGTTGGATGCCCTTCCTATCACCTACCGTGGGTTCGAACGTGGGTCTGTCACATCCCGAATAGAGCGGTTTGCTGCTGTGCTACGGCGGTCATTATCAATTTTCTTATTTATATAATTTTTTAAATACTAGATTTGTCTATAATCCTGATACTGGGGGAGGAATCCAGCTTGATTGGGTGCTGTTCCCAAGCCCCGGATAAATGGAGAGGGTTGGGGTCAGGAAAGACATGTGATTGTGAAGCTTTTGAGCTAAAACCAAATATTAGGGTATAAGAGGCCAGTGAGAAACAGCTTAATGAAAAGAAGAAGAAGGAAGAGGAGAAGATAAAGAAGAAGGAGGAGGAGGAGGAAGAGAAAGAAGAAGGAGGAGGAGGAAGAAGAGAAAGAAGAAAAAGAATTTATATCTGTTAATGATGCATTACTGAGAGAGAGAAAGAAAGAGAGATAGATAGATAGATAGATAGAGAGAGAGAGAGAGAGACAGAGAGAGAGAGAGAGAGAGAGAGAGAGGAGTTTATTTCTGTTAATGATACGTAAGAGAGAGAGAGAGAGAGAGAGACTCATGTTTTTGTCTAAAGCCCATCAAACAGCAACAATACCATTTGCATTTAATGAGTGAGTTAAAAAAAAGCTGATCAGCTTACAATAAGCTTTGTGTTTTTATTCTCAGCTTAAAATTCATGGCATGACTGGCATTGTTTGGCACTGACTCATCTTGGGGTAAAGGGGCATCACTTACGCCTTGTATTCATGTCCATACGCCATGTATTAATTCAAAGCGGCACTCGTGTTGAAATACAAGGATGCCAAGAAGGTCTTTCTTTTTTTCGTCGCCAAAGAGAGTGATTTTTTGGTTTAATTCACAGTGGCACTCGTATTAAAGTACAAGGATGCCAAGAGGGTCTTTCTTTTTTTTTCGTCGCCAAAGAGAGTGATTTTTTGGTTTAATTCACAGTGGCATTCGTATTAAAGTACAAGGATGCCAAGAGGGTCTGATTTTTTTTTCCAATGGGTGTGATTTAGATTTACAGTAGCACTCGGTATTGAAATATAAGGATGCGAAGAGATCCTGATTTTTTTTTTTTTTTTGGTCACGAAAGGGTGTGATCTTTTGTTTTGTTTCCTAGTGGCACTCGAGTTGACATACATGAATGCCATGAGGATCTGTATTTTGGTGCTAACGAGAGTGATTTTTTGGTTTACTTTATAGTGGCACTCCTGTCGGAATACAAGGATGCCAAGAGGGTTTGTATCTTGGTGCCAAAGAGTGTGATTTTATATTTTGATTCACAGTGGCACCTGAGTGGCAATACACAAATTTTAAAGAGGGTACATGTTTTCTAGCAGTGGCACTGTAGTTGATACAAGGTGCCAAGTGAGTATAAGAATGCATTAGTTAGTATTTTTACCAATTCATTGTGGCACCTTATAGTTGATGATGCACAACGATGTCAATTAAGTATGATGTAATAGTATTGTATGCTCTATGGCTTTGTAGTTAATGCACCGTAGTGCCATATAACCATGATGAGGAATTGGTATTTGTATTAATTCAGAGTGAGACTGCACTTGAATCGGAAGGGTGCCACATGGGCGTGATGCTGTATCGGTATTACTTTTATTCACAGTGGCACTGTAGTTGATAGGCAAGGGTGCCAATTGGGTGTGATAATGTATTTCTTTTTATTCACAGTGGCACTGTAGTTGATACGGAAGGGTGCCAAATGGGTGTGATGATGTATCGGTATTACTTTTATTCACGGTGGCACTGTAGTTGATACGCAAGGGCGCCAAATGGGTGTGATGATGTATCGGTATTACTTTTATTCACAGTGGCACTGTAGTTGATGTGCAAGGGTGCCAAATGGGTGTGATGATGTATCAGTGTTACTTTTTATTCACAGTGGCACTGTAGTTGATGTGCAAGGGTGCCAAATAGTTATTATGATGTGTTAGTATTTGTATTGATTCAAGAGTGATATGTATCAGTGCCTGTTTTGATTCACAATTGAACCGTCGATGATACACAGATACTTCGTGCCTGATGATAAGCTTTTAAAACAAACATTTGTGTGTGTGTGTGTGTGTGTATGTGTGTCTGTCTGTGTGTATTGTGTGTTTCAGATGGATGTTCTCACCATCTTTCAAGACCATCTGTCTATCTCCCAGTGCTGCCTGTCACGTTTTACTGATACATATATGCAGTACGTACATATATATACATACAATCATACAAATAAACATACATACACATACATACATAAATACATACATACATACATACATACATACATACATACATACATACATACCTACGAGCATATAACTGAGACTGTTGTCTGTCTTAAACTGGAAATTTTACTGACATTCCCGTGAGCACAGGCTTGGAATAGGACAAAAACTCCTTTATCTGATTTTTCCTATGTCCTTTTTTTCCCCTTTGTCCCCCTAGTCTTTCCCAGTGTCCCCAATGTCCTAATTCAAGGAAACAGTCCTTGTCTTATCTTAAAGTTAAGAAATAAAAGACTTGAAAATACCATGTATTTCTTTGATTTCTCGGGGGTTCTCAACCTTCATTGGGACCACGTACCCAATATCTTATGTAAGAGAGAGAGAGGCAGAGAGGACGAGAGATATCGATGAGAGAGAGAGAGAGAGAGAGAAACCTGACTTGGCACTTCCTTATAGAACCCTAGCATTTCCATAGCAGATCCGTGGCCCCCCAGGATAGGAACCTCTCTCATGTCGTATTTAAGGAAAAAGAGATTATAGGATGGAACAGATTCTATTTAATCTATTCCGCTACAATGGTTTGTTTTTCTTCTAGAGCATTTGATCTCATCTTCTCTCTCTCTCTCTCTCTCTCTCTCTCTCTCTCTCTCTCTCTCTCTCTCTCTCTCTCTCTCTCTCTCTCTCTCTCTCTCTCACACACACACACACACACACACGCACACACACACACACACACACACAAACACACACACACTCAAATATCTAAAATAGAATATTTAAAATCAATTTGCTCATTCTCATACACACACATGTACACACACACAAGCACACACATAAACACGCAAGTACGCACATACGCACGCACGCACGCAAGCACTTAAAACGATGTTCAAAGAATCGGATCAGTAGTAAATGATCTATTCAAACAATCTTTTGCCCGGTTACAAGCAATAAAACCAGCTGTTAAAATCTTAAAGACCTTTCAATGACATCATTATGGTGTTTGTGTGGTGTGTGTGTGTGTGTGTGTGTGTGTGTGTGTGTGTGTGTGTGTGTGTGTGTGTTACTTAATTGTGTCTTAGAAAAAAAGGTTGTTTTTAATTCATGGTGTCCTGGTTGTGTTTTTCTTCCTAACTGTGCTTACGGGAAAGAGCCCAATGCTCATAACTCCCTGTCTCCTGGTCGATTTATATTCTTGGATATTCGTTACACACCTCTTACTGTCCCTTCACATCTGATAAGTCACAATACTCTCCAACTCTGTTTCTCTCCCAGGCCCGATGAGGGTAGATTAATTATTTTTTTTTTTTTTGGCCCGTTCTGGTGTCACAACCATTAATAAAAAGATTTGTCCTTAAAACAATGAATGCAGTTAGCATTTACTATTTCCTCGCTTAGCGATTTCCTGTTATCAACTATTTTTGCACTAAAGAAAATTGTTTGTGTTTGTGTGTGTGTGTGTGTGTTTGTGTTTTTTATTTACACAATTGTGTTCACAAAAAAGAGCCATATGCTTGTAACTCATTTCTCTCTCTCTCTCTCTCTCTCTCTCTCTCTCTCTCTCTCTCTCTCTCTCTCTCTCTCTCTCTCTCTCTCTCTCACACACACACACACACGTTGAGAGTGCGCGAGCACGCTAGTCTTGTGAATTTAGGTTTTTTAAAAGCAAAGCGTTTTATTGCATGTTGAGGGAGAGGGCCTTAGACCTGTGGGCCAAACCTGTTTTTTTTTTTTTTTTTTTTTTTTTTTTTCGTTAATTTTGTCTTTTGTTATTTATTCTGCTCGTTTTAATGTGTTTTTTTTTTAGATTTTTATTTTGATGTTTTTATTCTTTTATTATTTTTTTATTTAAGTTTTCGTGTTTTTTTTTCTGTCGTCTTGCCCTCCTTCACGCTGTTTTATAAAGAGTTGTTTTTATTTTTTTTTATATATATATACGTATATGTATATGTGTTTCTGTGTATGTATATATATGTATGTACATATACTCCTGTATATATATATATATATATATATATATATATATATATATATATATATATATATATATATATATATATATATATATATATATATATATATATATAAAATGTGTATATATAATATAATACGCAAACTAAGTAAATAAACAAGCGATAAGCAAATGAGAAGTGCTAATTATCTGTAGTCATTCATAAGGAATTGAGATGAGTATTAACAGATAAGTGATAAAGGTTAAAGAGTAGTACACAACCGATAAGGATAAGCTTATTCATCCCTTATCACTCGAGTATCTTCTTCCTCTGACATATTCAAGTACATAGAATGATTCATATGTATATGTATGTATGTATGTATATATGTATGTATGTATGTATGTATGTATACGTATGTGTATTTGAGTATCTTCTCCCTCTGACGTAGTCAAGTACATAGAATGATTTATATGTATATGTATGTATGTATGTACACATGTGCGCACATACTTATATATATATATATATATATATATATATATATATATATATATATATATATATATAATGTGTGTGTATGTGTGTGTGTGTGTGTGTGTATATATATATATATATATATATATATGCATGTATAAAAATGTATGCGTGTGCGTGTTTGTGTGCGTAGTCTGCTAACAATGCTGATAGAGTAACCTTTAGACTCAGTATTATTGAAAAGGTAGTTAAAATTCTCATGTTATCAAATTAATTTATATGACAACAATTAACTGATGCATTTAACGGCATAACAAGTTTTTTGTCACGTGTGTGATTGTGGCAGATGGCAGACTCTCTCTCTCTCTCTCTCTCTCTCTCTCTCTCTCTCTCTCTCTCTCTCTCTCTCTCTCTCTCTCTCTCTCTCTCTCTCTCTCGTTTAAAATTATGCAAGTATATATGTATGTATGTATGTATGTATGTATATGTGATTTATTCCATATCTGTAAGTTCATATTCATATGTTTATTATTATTATTATTATTATTATTATTATTATTATTATTGTTATTATTATTATTATTATTATTATTATTATTATTATTATTATTGTTATTATTATTATTATTATAATAATAATAATTATTATTATTATTATTATTATTATTATCATTATTATTATTATTATTATTATTATCATTATTATTGGGTACACTAATATTTATATTTCAATAAATAATATATAATTTTTTCTAATTTTTCTTTTCAGAATCTTATAAACCATGGCCGATTCCATCCACAAATTCCTAGGAATATTTTTCCTAATTTTACAGGTGAGTCCTCTTGTGCTACTACTACTACTAGTAGTAGTAGTAGTAGTAGCAGTAGTAGTAGTTGTACTTTTATCGTGATTATAAGTGTATATTTATTATGATGTTATCTGTATAAATTCAAGAACTACATCCTGAAAATCTTGCATATTGTCATTTTTACTGGACTGTGACACTTTGTTCGACGGAGACAAAACAGCGCAGACTTTATAAAAAAAAAATATAAGCTGCATTTATAAATTCAAGAACTACATCCTGAAAATCTTGCATATTGTCATTTTTACTGGACTGTGACACTTTGTTCGACGGAGACAAAACAGCGCAGACTTTTGTTAATAATAATAATAATAATAATAATAATAATAATAATAATAATAATAATAATAATAATGATAAGTGGTATGAGCTGGGCACTATCCTGCCTACCTATGAAGGATTGTCGTATCAAATATATTCTGAATAAACTTTTCCTTCTTATTTGATTGAAAGATTACCTCTTCGAGGCTCTCCCTTTGAATCGCTACTCTTCAATCACAGTGCGATCTCAGATTAAATTTAGATAGAGAGGAGGATTGTCGTATGAATTTTGGACTTCCATTTGAATTCACACTTTGTAAGATGACTGGGTTATCTCACCGTTTGTCACCACTGACGTAATGTTAAATTACTATGTTATAATTATTAGTACCAGACGGGTACAAGGTAAGAATGGACAAGCAGTGATTCCTTTGCTTATATTTATTCTAGAGTACAACACAACTTCGACGCCTCAATGCCCCCATCCTATGACTATCACAATCTATGATCTATTCGTGCCCCGGGCAAAGTTCTAACTAACTGTCTCTGCCCTGGGTGGCTCTTGAAATACCCCCAGGGGCAGGGCATGGCTTGACATCCAATTCTGCCAATGAAATCAAGTGACATCTAGTCCTGCCAATCAATGCCAGGTTCAAAGTGGAATCCCGCCTACTTCCGGGGGGGAGCTATTGGGCATCTCTCCAGGGCATGTACTTACGTACGGGCCACATGTTTGTGTTTCGTGTGGTTTAGGAAATGGCTAACTTCCTGGCCTTTCCTGCCCTTCTCCCGGTACTCGATGCCAGATCCTAAGTCTCACGGTTCCGGTCATATATCTCCTTGACACTTTCTACAAACATTGTAATAAAATATCTGTGCCCTCGACCAACCGTTACCCCTCAAGATTTGTTACAAGTTTCAGATTCTGGCTTCAGCATGACGGACTGGCTTCAGCATGACGGAAGTCATACGACATCATTACCTCTTTGAGACCCTCTCTATTAAGTATATTCATTAATCCCAGCGCAACATAGGAAACCTGTGACCATAAGTTCTAGAGAAATTAACCTATGGTGAATCCAATGTGTAAAAGAGAGAGAGAGAGAGAGAATTCTTTGCATGTCTTTACCCACAAGCAAACCTGGGCCCTGTTTGGCGTCGAAAGTGATAGATAGATAGATAGATAAATAAACAGATAGATAGATAGATAGAGATTATTTTTCCGCGTCTGGTTCCGATATTATTGTGAGTTTGTCCGTGTATGTGTGTGTGTGTGTGTGTGAAGAGAGAGAGAGAGAGAGAGAGAGAGAGAGAGAGAGAGAGAGAGAGAGAGAGTTACATAACAAGAAGTTTTATGTCCGTGTGTGTGTGTGTGTGTGTGTGTGTCTTGTGTAATAAAAGACGGAATAAGGACGCTTAAATGTCTCTATAAAAGAGAGAAAAAAATTATCCATTTGTGAAATTTATGGCCGTGTTTAAGGGCTCACTCCATTGCGTAAGCGAGTTTTCAGCTGTTGGTGCGCCCTTTTTGTCATTATTATCATTCTTCTTCTTCTTCTTCTTTTCCTTCTTCTCCTCCTCCTCCTCCTCCTCCTCCTCCTCCTCCTCCTACTCTACCTCTTCCTCCTCCTCCTCCTCCTCCTTCTACTCTACCTCTTCCTCCTCCTCCTCCTCCTCCTCCTCCCTCTTTTCACATTTACAATGTATGTAAATGGACTGAATTTTAGTCAAATCTTTTACAACTACGAAATAGATATAAAAATAAAAATATTTTTTTTAAATGGAAAAAAAATGATAAAGTGAAAATTTGAATTTCAAATGTAAGACGTTATCTTGCTCTGGCTGAGAGGTGCAAATGGAATTGTTATATCTATTATTATTATTATTATTATTATTATTATTATTATTGTTATTATTATTATTATTGTTATTATTATTATTATTATTATTATTATTATTATTATTATTATTATTATGTATGTTATTATTACTATTATTATTGTTATCATCATCATTATTATTATTATTATTATTATTATTATTATTATTATTATTATTATTATTATTATTACTATTATTATTATTATTACTATTATTGTTATTATTATTGTTATTTTTATTAATGTTTTATAACTAATAATAATAATAATAATAATAATAATAATAATAATGATGATAATAATAATAATAATAATAGTGGTTACATAAATAAATAGAATAAATACAAGATAATCAAAGGAAAAATAGAGAATAAAGTAAAAATTCGATTAAAGGAAATTGAAGATAATTGAGAATAATGAAAAATAAAAAATAAAAAAAAGAAATGATTGAAATAAAGAGAAAATACAAGATTATGAAATCAAGAACAGAAAAGAGAGTAAATAGAGATAACTAGAAAAAAGAGAAGAAAGAGATAATGAAAATAGAGATAAATAGAAAATAGAAAATAAAAAATACCAGTGAAAGAAAATAAAGAAAATATTGGAAGCAAAATGGAAGAAAACAAATAAAATGAGAGAGAATAAGATAATTAAAGAAAATAGAGATAATGCTGAAAACTAAATTAAAGACAGTAAAGAAAATAAGAAAATTAAAGAAAATAGAGATAATGCTGTAAGCTAAATTAAAGACAGAAAAGAAGATGAAACAAAATAGAGAAATTAAAGAAAATTAAAGAAAAAAAGAAAATAGAGACATTTAAAGAAAATAAAGAAAATAAAGAAAATAAAGAAAATAAGAAGAAAATAAAGAAAATTAAAGAAAAAAAGAAAATAGAGAAAATTAAAGAAATAAAGAAAATTAAAGAAAACAAGGAAATAAAACAAAACAAGAAAATAATGAAAATAAAGAAAAAATGGCATAAGCTTTTACACCTGGTCTGAAGAATTTTCTTCCAGGGCAGATTCGCTCATACGGTTGACCCACTCAGGAATGCCAATCATACCGCTAAAGTATCGCCTCTTGCTATCGTCCTTTTAAATGTATCGTATCGCTCTCTCTCTCTCTCTCTCTCTCTCTCTCTCTCTCTCTCTCTCTCTCTCTCTCTCTCTCTCTCTCTCTCTCTCTCTCTCTCTCTCTCTATCTGCCTATCTATGTATTTGTATCTTTTTCTATCTAACTCTGGTAATCAGTTAATCTATCTATCTATATATCTGTATACCTATCTATCTTTCTATCTATCTATCTATCTATCTATCTATCTATCTCTCTCTCTCTCTCTCTCTCTATATATATATATATATATATATATATATATATATATATATATATAATATATATATTATCAAATAAGCACATTACATATGTGAAAACATGAATCATTTTTTACCCCGACCGGGACTCGAACCTAGGACTTATGATTACTAAGTCAAGGCGCTACCACTACACCACAGAAGTTAAAAGGAACCCAACCTTATAGCTTATATCTGCTATACTTAGGAATGAACGCACATATGTAATGTGCTTATTTGATAATTTCATGGCCCGAATGAGATTGGGAATTGAATTAAATGCTAAAATGAAGCCACGAGTGAGGTTGGGGAATCTGTAATATGAACATAGTGGCATTCAGTTAGAATGCGTTCATTCCTAAGTATAGCAGATATAAGCTATAAGGTTGGGTTCCTTTTAACCTTCTGTGGTGTAGTGGTAGCGCCTTGACTTAGTAATCATAAGTCCTAGGTTCGAGTCCCGGTCGGGGTAAAAAATGATTCATGTTTTCACATATGTAATGTGCTTATTTGATAATTTCATGGCCCGAATGAGATTGGGAATTGAATTAAATGCTAAAATGAAGCCACGAGTGAGGTTGGGGAATCTGTAATATGAACATAGTGGCATTCAGTTAGAATGCGTTCATTCCTAAGTATAGCAGATATAAGCTATAAGGTTGGGTTCCTTTTAACCTTCTGTGGTGTAGTGGTAGCGCCTTGACTTAGTAATCATAAGTCCTAGGTTCGAGTCCCGGTCGGGGTAAAAAATGATTCATATATATATATATATATATATATATATATATATATATATATATATATATATATATATATATATATGTTTGTATGTATGTATGAGTGTGTGTATATTTGTATGTATGTATAAAAGAGATAGATAGATAGAAAGAGAAAATGAGAGAGAGAGAGATTATTGTCTGATAGATAAATAATTAGAGAGAGGGAAATCGAAAGAGAGAGAAGGATTGTCTGATAGATAAAATCAAAAGAGAGAGAGAGAGAGAGAGAGAGAGAGAGAGAGAGAGAGAGAGAGAGAGAGAGAG
>JAXCGZ010013224.1:0-82500 GCA_037179515.1 Halocaridina rubra
ATTTTGTTACCTTAAATGATATTGTGGTAATCTTGATATCTTGTCAACCTTGAACTACATACTAACCTATGCATAAGTCATTTTTTTTTTTTTATTTAATTGTTTCTGGATGAGAAGATATAGTATGTTTTCTAGGAATAGTTTTTGCACTGATGCATCATATCTATATTTGTATTTCGGAGTGTATACTAGACAAGCTTGATTAGTAATGCAGGTTTTTATAAAGAATTCACTTTCCCTTGAATATCTAACATGCATATATATATATATATATATATATATATATATATATATATATATATATATATATATATATATATATATATATATATATATATATATATATATATATATATATATATATATATATATATATATATATATATATATATATATATATATATATATATATATATATGTTACAGTTAAAATGTATAATCAGTTAATTTGTATATTCCCTGAAAAAAAACAGTAAATAGATATATTACCTGTTTCACTCAGGGAATATACATAATAACTAAAAATTTCAGTTATTATACATATTACCTGAAATTTGGAGGCATTTTTTATACATATTCCCTAAACTGAAAATTGAAGGGGTGAAGTGAAAATATGACAATACAATATGAAAAATAAAATACGATAACTCTTGATATTCAAGACAATACTAAAAGTGACATTTGTTACGCTTTGTTGTTACATGCCTGTTTAAAATGACATGTAAATATCCAAGACAATACTAAAAGCTGACATTTGTTACGCTTTGTCGTTACATTGCAGTTTAGAATGACATCTAGAGTTACATTTCAGCTGAGATTTAAAGCATTTGCATCTTTTTGTCTGACATCTTCTTGTTCCGTGACAATTACATCTCACAAAACCTTGACCTCCGCAAGTAGAAACCTCCTGGACTGCTTTTCTCAGTGGGAGTGTCGTTTGCATATCCATATCTTCAATGGAGTACAGAGCGTACCCGCAAATGTCAAATTGATTTCTACTAAATTTTCCGTCTAGCACACCACTTTTGGTTGCAATTTTGTACAGCTCTTGTGAATCTCTTTCAACAATGACTCCAACAATGAATTTTGTCAAATGGTCTTGGTACACCATAATCCAAGAAAATCGCCCCTGCATTGATTGCATATCAGTGAGATCAACTTGGCCTCTTGTTCCGAAGTCTTTGGTCAGGATTGGTCGTACAACTGTCCCTTTAGTGGTAGGTCGTCAAATCATATTTCTTTATTAAAGGCAAATAAGTCATCTTTTAGAATTTAAAAACTTTATTAACAAGTAGGCTTCCAGCTTATTGACATCTTCATATAAAAATGTGTAGTTTTTTATGATTGCCCATCGATTTTGTGTTGGTTTTACGCAATTCTTTGGCTTGCATGAGTTATATTGTAGTGCTCTCTTACTTTACCGTCTATGTTATTTTTAGTTTAGGGAATATGTATAAAAAATGCCTCCTAATTTCAGGTAATATGCATAATAACTGAAATTTTTAGGTATTATGTATATTCCCTGAGTGAAACAGGTAATATATGTATTAACTGTTTTTTTCAGGGAATATACATATTAACTGATTATACGTATTAACTGTAACATATATATATATATATATATATATATATATATATATATATATATATATATATATATATATATATATATATATATATATATATATATATATATATATATATATATATATATATATATATATATATATATATATATATATATATATATATATATATACATATATATATATATATATATATATATATATATATATATATATATATATATATATATATATATATATATATATATATATATATATATATATATATATATATATATATATATATAAATATATATATATATATATATATATATATATATATATATATATATATATATATATATATATATATATATATATATATATATATATATATATATATATATATATATATATATATATATATATATATATATATATATATATATATATATATATATATATATATATATATATATATATATATATATATATATATATATATATATATATATATATATATATATATATATATATATATATATATATATATATATATATATATATATATATATATATATATATATATATATATATATATATATATATATATATATATATATATATATATATATATATATATATATATATATATATATATATATATATATATATATATATATATATATATATATATATATATATATATATATATATATATATATTCCATTTAATACACAGAATTTAATTGCTTTCTAATCACTAGAAAAAACAATATCTATACTAAACCAACTTAATTGTTTTTACGCTTAATGCTGGCGTCACACATAGCAAAAATTCCCGACCTGACTCATAAAACCGTCTAAAGACGGAATCCTCCCGGAAGCAATGACGTCATTACGATAATCGGGTGTAATTTTTCGTCCGCGTACGACGGAATCCTAACGGTCCTACGTAGTTTAAAAAAATCGAGGGGGTCCTGAACAGTCGTGGAGGGCCTACGATAATTGGCTGCTGCACCCAATAATCTCCGTGATTCAGAAGACCAAATCAGTCGTAGAAGACTGCGTACGACGGGTAAGATCGATCTTCTTGATAGTACGCGGGCGTAGGAGAAGGTGTACGCCCGTGTACGCTCCAGAGGATCGATCCTACCCGGCGTACGCAGTCCTCCGGGTCTGGAACCGTTAAAAATTTAAAAATTCGCTTATACGTCTGGCAGCGCAGTACGAAAAACAGCGCGCATGCATGGTCTCATTTCTGACAACCCAGTCCTGGGCGTTCAGTTTTCCTGCTCCGCTTGCCGCATTTCTATTGTTTTAGCATGATATTAGTGCATTTCTTATTGTTTACCATGATATTAGTGCATTTATTTTTTCCCTCATATCAAAATATGAATTAATCAAATCCATATATGTGTCAAACAAAATATATGAAATATATTAACATACCTGGCCAACATATATTTACTTATATATATAAGTAGCTGAAGTGCCAAATATATAAATCAGGGTTATACTTTCACAAATATCCCATATATATATATATATATATATATATATATATATATATATATATATATATATATATATATATATATATATATATATATATATATATATATATATATATATATATATATATATATATATATATATTGTTCACTAGGATCAATTCTAACATAATTATATAAATGGAAAACTAAGGGCAAATATAACTACATTATTAAATGTAAAATATTAAACTTAATATCTTCTCAGTATAAAATATTGAAAATGAACAACCCCCTACGAACGTGTACGTTCCCCTACGATGGGTAGGGAGCGTCGGGAGCATGGTTAGCCCAGTCGTAATGGTCAAAAATTTAAATTTCCCGTTTTCTATGATGAGACTTACGTTTGCGTATGATCAGTCGTACGCTAAATTACGCGTCCAAACTACTCCGTACGATTGCAATTACGATCCATAGGAATGCTTACGAGGACGTATGACGCACTTCCGACAGGCACAGGAATGCAGCTGTCGGCTAAAAAATCTGCCGGATCTCCAAGGATTGAGCGAAGATTCCGTCGGAACGTGGTCTTAAGAGTCGGGTCGGGAGTTTTGGCTATGTGTGACGCCAGCATTAGCCTGAACAATTATAAGAAATGAAAGATTCTCTCCCATAATCGGTATAGCCATAAACTTGGGTTAGTCCGCTGAAGGACAATGTTAAAGTATCTCCAAGTCGTTTCCACATTGTATAAAAATACTGTGTCATCATTTATATTGTTTTAATGCAAATTTTATTATTATGAAATATAAATTGCCATAACTATATCTGTTCATGCTGTAAATTACTCTAAAAAGAGACCCTAAGAGGTAGCTACTAACCTCCGTGGCAGTTTACCGCACCAACCAGGAATATGGCGGCTCCATTAAGTTTTTCCTAATAAATTGAGTTTATCAGGGTCATATAAATGAGTCTATGGATAGCTGATATGTGTATCTACATGGTACAAAAACGAATTTTTACCAAATATTGCATTACTGAGTTACGAGAGAAAACAAATTTACCGATGTTACAAAATACTCAAAGTCGGTTTTTTTTTCTATTTATCTCCATTTTTGAACCGGTAATGTGTATAAAACCGCATGTATTATACACCAAAAGATGCAGAAGGTTAAAAGGAAACTGACCTCATAGTTTATATCTGCAGTAGTAGGAATGAACGCGTTCTATCTGAATGCCACTATGTTCGTATTACAGTTTCCCCAACCTCACTCGTGGTTTCGTTTTCACATTTAATTCAACTCCCAATCTCATTCGGGACCAACAATATTGGGAGTTGAAATGCGAAAACGAAACCACGAGTGAGGTTGGGGAAGCTTTACTATGAACATAGTGGTATTCTTTTAGAATGCGTTCATTCCTACTATAGCAGATATAAGCTATAAGGTCTGTTACCTTGTAACCTTCTGTGGTGTAGTTGGTAGCGCCTTGTCTTAATAATTTTAAGTCCTAGGTTCAGGTCTCGGTCGGGGTAAAAATTACTCATGTTTTCATATATGTAATGTGCTTATTTGATATATATATATATATATATATATATATATATATATATATATATATATATATATATATATATATATATATATATATATATATATAGAGAGAGAGAGAGAGAGAGAGAGAGAGAGAGAGAGAGAGAGAGAGAGAGAGAGAGAGAGAGAGCAGGTCGAAGGTTCACGCCCCGTCACGGACTGAGGTTAGTAAGGGCATACACTCAGGGTAACGATTACATCTGCCAAAACAAGTCCTTCGTAAGAAGGCAACCGTCCTAGCCCTTAGTAGAAAAGGGAGTTCGTGACGTAAAACCGAATCCAGAGAGAGAGAGCATTATAAAATAATCTTGATATGAGAGGGAGCTGATTTTCTTTTGCCTGATCCTACTATCAGTCTTGTTCACATTGAGGTATTAAAAAAACAAATCAAGCAAACAAATCAGGATTTTGAAAGCTTTAATCAAAAGTACAATCTCTGGGGTTCTACTGCATATTATCATACAAGAAATACTTCTTCTATGAGTACATTACACGAGGACCCTTACTTTGGACCTCTGGACAAATGGTTCCATTCACTTACAAGAGAAACACAAATTTGAAAGGAAATATAAAATATCAGAATGAAATACAAATTTTCGTTCTTAGATATGTCAGTTCCTTACAGCATCACAAGATGATAAAAACGTAACTGTATTAGATAAGTTACAAAATTATGCATTCTCATTACTTGAATATGATTACTCATGCAATGAACTGGAGGTCATATTTCAACGTTAAATACCATACTCAGAAATGCAACATCAAGCATATGTTGAATTTCAATGAACACTCACCACAAGAAGCATCAAATCACACCACTTATACTCATTGCAAAAGTACATTTATCAAATACATGAAGTGAAAATACTAATACAGTAAATTACACAACTTCTAAGGAATTTGTTGCATGATATTATGGACTACTAGAACACACTGTAGCACAGTCAGAGTATTTTGGCACTTCATAAACAGTGACTGAAGAATCTATTCCTTTTCATTATACTTCATACAAGAAAACATTCCTGACTAAATTTTTTCTGGATGTGAAATAGTTTTTAGAAAAACTCCCTAATACAATAGCATACTGTAAATTTTTAGTCATTTGTTTTTAATTTACTTTTAAAATACAAAATTAAGAACACACTCATTCAATTTAAACATATCTCAAATTCAATATATGAACAATATTCATAAAGTTGGTACAACTGTTAAATGCACAAAAACAACGCTAAACCAGAAAGCAATGTATAAAATTACAACACTATGTTAAAGGCTTTTAATCTGTCTTCATAAATAGAGATGAAGAAAATGGTTAGAGTATGCTTGCATTAAGTACAAATACAGTATTCACAAATTGTACATAATTTAAGTGCCTGCAATGCACTTCTCTAAGATTTTCTTTTATTAATGCACATCTTCATTCCTGAATGGGTTCATTCAAGAGTAGGTATAATCTGAAGAAAATGAATACAAAATGTAGAAAATCATAACAAATTAATAGAACTTTCATATCTTTTAACAGAAATTACAAATATCAGAACTGAAAAAGAAATGCACTGAAGGCATATATGGTTTATCGATGATGCTAGTGGAGAAAAAATGCCACCCTCATATTCTGTGTCGTAGGAGGTAACAAAAACGATATTTCCAGTGGTGGGGGGAGTATAAGAAAATATGACTTCACATTCCCTTACTGCCATAATAGCCGATTAAAGGGGATACCCTTGGTGGCAGGGTAGGTTATAGTATTACTGATTATGTTTTCTGCTTAGGTTGTGGCCACTGCTACATCTGTAGTATATGTAGATATAAAATGTGAAATTTTATATATAAAACAACAACTAACTTTATCACTATTATTCAACAGATAAAAAAAAATTATTACTCTTCACTATGGTTACTACAAAGCCTCAGGTATACCACAGATATTGCACAAATACCTTAACTATAAATTGAAGCAAGAGGGTAAATCAGAAAAAACTAACCTAATCGCATGAAAACTGGGTAAACCAAGCTTACTTTCAATATATGCCATATGAACAAATCCCAAATGAATAAGATGCATTGCCAGTGCTATTAGTAATGAAACATAAAATACAATTGTTAATTATAGCAATAACGTCTAAAACACAAGTATTTAACAAATGTAACAATAATTTTTGTTACCATACAGATCTCTGTAGATCGTAAAATTAAAGAAAATAAAAAAAAGTAACCAGCAAACTAATCAAAATTAGAATATGAATCTTTTTTATATATGGAATTATATTCCATACTAAAAACCAGGGCAGGAACACCAATAACAAAGGTGTAAGGCTGCAAGACTTCAATATATCATAACTCTTGTGAAAGCAGTTTTGAACAAAGTTTTTCATGGAGAGGTCTGCCAGTCAGCCTCCCACTATTCTATATTCCTTAGTAAGCTCGTACAAAACTGCAAGAAAATTTTGCAGGGTAGCCTTACATTACAAATTTTGTACTGCAATTCTACATATTCAAATGAGATCTATTAAGAGTCTGTGAATGGAAAAGAAAATCTAATCATATAATGTGTTGTAGAAATTTATATGAAATTGCAAATAAACACTCAAAATAAAAGTGATTGTAATAAGTGCATATACACAAATACAAGATACAGGTTCAACAGTGCTACGTAATGTGTGTGAGAGAGATGGAATAATTGTTTTTCTACTGGAAAGTATTTGAATTTTATAGTGATTATCAAAGTTTACAACTTAAAACCAGTGAAATATTATGGGGAAAAAAAATTGTAAATCATACGCACATCCACACAATAAAGAGTAAGTCAACATCTACCTGTTGCAAATCTAGGACCATGGACAGCTGGAAGCCAAATCTCCTCCTCAATCATAACCAATCCCCATAAACCTAGGAGCGAGTCAGTACTCTCTCTTACCATTTTGCATCCATGAGACACGTTTCTCCCAAGATATTTACTTTTTTAAATTTTCCAGTTACTGGTGGTACAGCATCTAAGATTTCTATGTCTAGCAAGGGTTGAAAAGAAAAAGAAATTGTACAGGAAAAAAAATACATACCAATATCAATGAAATCAGCTTAATAACTAAATATTAAAAATGATAAATGCACACCATACAGTATACATTCTAATTCAGATATAAAGGAAAAGATATGTAAGACCCATCTGATCTGTCACAAAAATATTCTCTCACTGTTGAAAATATAAACTGCATGAAAAAATACCATACTGCAACATATGGTACTAATTCCAGGCTTATTAGAATAATAAGAATTTCAATCTGCAAATAATGAAGGATGTATTTTAATGAAACCTATTTAAATTTATTTTAATATATTTAATTCTAACATACGTCACATAATACTGAAGCCCACGTGGCCACACTAGAACAACACAACCTTGGCTACAGGGTTTATGTAGCCTGTTTGCATTATATTCTCCCACTGACTGCTTTCCTTCAGAGAGGAAGAATATGGCAGGCCCCTGACCTCAAATCCTTAAAGTCATTCAAAGATACACAGGGAGCATGTGTGGAATTCCCTCTTTGGCCAATTTATTAAAATATTGCAACAATCATAACATTTACAACAACAACAATAATAAATGTAGATATCAATGATACTTTTGAAGTCTTTTGTTCAGTTACTATCTCTGGAATATTCATTACTATGTCAAGCATAAAATCATGCACATCTTCCTAGCTAACATTCTTTACTTTTAATCACGCACTGAATTTTAAAGTATAAAGTACAAAAAACAATAAATAAATAAAGAAAAAAAAAATAACTTTAATAGTTCAAAGGCCTGCTAGTAAAGTGCTTTTATTGTAAAAGCCGCAATTTATACTTATGAAGGTGTATGGTGTAAGGTATTTTTGTACTTGGTCTCCTTTTTACCTTATATAAGAGGCTGAAGTCACTTAAAAGTCGTGAATACTAAATAATTCATCCTCTTTAAATTTTGAAAGAAATGAGAAGTATATGAATAGGGTATACATTTTATCCAAAAACCTGTAAGTATTCATATCACTGCCATATGGGTAAAGCAAGGCACAGGTACTCGTAATTAAGACAAGGCCACTGCCACTCGACCAAAGAGAGGAGTCAGACGTCCAGATGGTTCAGGCGATTCAGGAACAAGTTCTTCAACTACATCTTTCATCATTCCACCAACCCAGGCAAGCCACTCAAATAAACTGTATTCCATTTTGCCATTGCCACTCATATTTGGGGCGCCAATTCCAGAGAAATTGTGGATCAAACCATAAACAGGTGACACGTGCCATGAGAGCCAAGGTATCATCCATGGATTGGAATACACCCAGTCTTCCTTCTGGTAACGCACATTGGCATCTGTAACATCGATGGTGAGATCAAAGGAATTCACACCAAACTGACTCGATGGAGGCCAGTAAGCACCTGTAGTGAAGGGGAGACGAATATCTGAGGGATCAAATTCATTGTCAACACTGCATTCTTCAAAGCCATCGGTACATCCCTTGTTTTCCTTAGTAGGCGTACATACCCGATACTTTTCCCTTCCTAAATTGGGATGCTGTCTTGGTAAACCAGGTGAGGAAATAGCCAATAAAATAGAAGTGGTAAGCGTTGTGAGGGCATGGGAAGGTAAACCAGGTATACCGAAACTGCCTTCATCATCTTCAATCTCATCCTCCAATTCTAGTAAGGAAAAATGAATCTTAAATAGTAAGAATCATACTGTGTATAATTAATAATAACATGGCACACAAAGTAAAATTTATGGCGCAAACAGTATCAGTACAGCAACAACTACAAATAAGCAAATATAATACTGCATAATATATTATTTATAAACAAAGATATAGCTAAGGTTCCAATATATTTACACTTTCTGAACCAAAATCATATTACAAAGAAATGTGCATTAATTCTAGGCATTTTCATTAATAAACAGCTATCAACTTTACACTTAGTGATGAACCATGACTGTGGGTGAAACATATATATTGTGATTAAACATGTTTTACATGGTAATACCTGCCAATTTCATACCTGTAAGTGATACTGAAGATTCGATGACAGGAGTGGCGGGCAAATACAGCGAAGAATTTGGGCAAGCAGCAGATGTGTCTCTCATGATCAAATCTCTTGTCATTTTGCTCACAGCCATGGTCAGCTGATGTGAACATTCTTGTGCCAAAAGTGTACTGGCAATGACACTCACAACAGCAGCTGTGTAGCCTACCATGCATACCGCAAATACGTGGCTCATCTGTAAATCATCAAATTTTATTAATATCAATACTACTATTAAGGGCTTTGTAATCACCAATCTAGCAGAAGCTGCAGGATTGAACAATTCGTAAAACTAAACATTAAAAATTCTGTAATGAAATAGTTTTAATTTCGGTCTCTTTAGTATAATAAATGAAATTGAAAATAGCTACAATTCTTCAATCACATAGCAACCAAAACACTCCAAGCTTTCTATATCTCACATTTAGGGGAATGATATTGCATTACTGTAAATCTCTTTTTTTATATAGTGTCAATTAACAGTATTCCCAAATACAGTATACAGTATCAAATATCGGGAGGTTTATGAATCAGGCTACTCAGGTTCAAAATAGCACTGATTGTTAAAGGTTTACTTGAGCTCTCCATCTGCACCCAATAATATCAGCAAAGTGGAATAAAAGGCCATATGATGAAAAAGAGAATAAGAAGAAAAATGTCAAAAGGAACATTGACAAGGAGCAAATAAAATAAATTGAGGCATACAATTAAGTAGTCTTAAAATGTTATTCATACGAGCTAGCTAATGATGTGGGGCAAAACAAAAAGCAGACATCTAGAGATGAGTTAAACTAATTACTGGAACTTTTTCAAAGACCAATACTGTTAATTGTAATTCCCGCACACAAGTCACAAAAACTAAACAAATATATCTTCTTACGCACCAGGTTAATAACAGCTGTGTAGGATGATGGCAGAATTTGTGTTATAGACAGCAAGTCTGTGTAAGTAAAGTAGCCTCTCTTGGTACCTTCCCGGAAAGCCAAGTCACTTTCTAATCGCTTAAAGCCAGTCAGAAATGTGTCAGCATCCACAAACAGATTCCAATCCTGCAAAAAATGTAAAGTGAAATAAAAAAAATTATGAGAACCTATAAAGGACAATTGACAGCTGGAATTAATATGAATCCTGTTACGAATAATGAAAATGACTTAACAGAGGAAATGAAAACTAATAAAACCAAGATCAAATTTTATTGACCAGTGAAATTAACATTCCACAAACTCATGCTCTACTTATCTCCAGGTAAGATATTAGCACAAGAGGTGACTTCTAAGGCAATTCACCATTTATATATATACAAAGGCCTATACTGAGGTAGCCATGTCAAAGCACACAGCCCATTCCACTACATCTCATGACAGTGGGGAAAGAGTGTTACATAAATTCCTTCCCCCAATACACTGCTTGAGTCACACAGCCTAAGTGAGGAACAGTTCACCAGCCATGAGATCTAACAACTGTTGCTGATTCACTCATCACTTAACTGTAAGGCAACTCTCCCAGCCATAAAACCTTGTCCCAAGCTGCAGCAGATGCAAGAATATTTCACTGGGCTGTCTCTCCTTTTTACAATCTCACTTCATTCATATCTCTAGTACACTTTCTTTCCCACTTCACTTTTATAAGCATCATATGCTCTTTCCACCCCATCCATCAATCACTTTCTTGGTTTTTCTTCTTAGACTTACTTCACTTACTTCTGTTCTCCCCACACTCTTCACTAGCTGCTCCTTAAGCTTTCTTTCCTTACACCCATAACAATCAAGTGCCTTTTTGAATAACTTATCAGACAATTCTCTTGCAACAAATATCTTCTGACACACCTCTACGTTTCTTACTCCATCCATTCTGGACACACCCATCATATTTCTAAAACACCTCATCTAAGCTATAGTCAATCTGTTCCATTCATCTTCTATTTAAAATCTTGGCATAAGCACAACCACTTTATACAATATTCTATTCATTTATTCATGAAATACCTATTTCTCAACACTACTTACAGAGACGACACTTTCTTTCCTCCTTAACTTTACGACTTTCCTCCATATCTGTTATCATATACAACTTTTGATGCAACACACTACATGTATTCATTCTAGCCAATTACTCTCACCTTTTCCAATCCTCACACACACAATTACTGGAGTCAAAACTAATGACTGCTTTCAATAAAATCCCTCATATTCCATATACAGGTAATCGCAACACACTCCACTATGTTCCTTTTATTAACCATGTTATTTGCTTTCTCAAAGCCTGCGAACTCCTAAAATACATCTTTACCTCTCTCTGAATACTTCTCACACACCTTTCTCACCAGAAGCACCTGATCCTATTATCTCTCCAGAACCCACGTAGTTCTTTTCAGATCACTTTCTCAGTTCCTCTCCTAAGACAAGGAACACCCACACATACACCTTATCAACATTTGGCAAACTACATCCTCTAATACTATTACATTCATATATATATCTTCCTTCCCTTATGCAGCCACACTACACAAACACTTCCCCAATCAATTGGGACCATCCCTTACATGAAATGCCCATTCAATAATCTCACCATCCATTCCACTGCTACCCCTCTATCTTTTGATAGGATTTCAACAAAACACCCATCTAACCTTGGTGCCTTACCAGTATATTGAATCGCCGCCTCTCAATCATGTACCACATTCAACAACTCCTTGATATATGCACTCATTTTCAATCTAGTTGCTGGAAAGTCGAACTAAGAGAAAAACTTGCTTTCATGGTGAGGCACTTACATTTTTTTTTTTTTTTTTTTTTTAATATTGGAAATTTTCAGTAAAAGATTGCTGTAAATGGGGAAGAGATAAAAATTCTATCTCGGTCTCTACACTTGGAAAAATGGGATGAAGACAGTGCTGAGAAGAGCTGAAAAGAGCTAGAATTTCTCAAAGACCTACACAACGAAAAATATTATGCGATGCTACCTAGCCAGGCTTTGTAGTGAGAGGTACACAGTAAACAGAATGTGATTGAGTTTGATGATAATGCAGTTATTTACGGTGATAATGCATTTATTTACTGTTCTAGCACACTTCTTTTCTGAAGGCAGGAGCATGTATCAAATCAGTTTGGCAAACACAAGATATTTTTTGAAAGATTTTAGAATATGCTGATGCATGATAATTCTTAGACTTGCAACTTATGTAAGAGAAAAACGCAAAATAGTAAGTTTTAAGTTATTTTCTATTCAATAGAGCTAAATAGAGAGGGTAACAATAAGAAAACTACAAAAAAAAAGGGAAACCTTACAATTGCAACAAGAAAGTCCCTTTCAGCTTGATTGAGTTCAGCCAGTGAGACAGCGGCAGAAGTAGCCCATTCATCGTTGAACACTTCATCTTCTTCCCCATCATCATAAAGGTATTTGCTTGCAACCAACTACACAAAAGAAACAAACAAAAATAAGTTCAGTGCAATAAACATAGCCCCGATGGCATGAGAATTCTACTTACATATTCCGTGTCATAGGAGGCAACTAGAAGAGATATTCTGATAGTGTGGAAATGATTCCACATATGTGCTCCCTACGTGTTGTAAGAGCAGGGGGATGCAGAGTCCTTCCTCCCTCAGATTTTCTAGCAATACAACAGACAAGAGATGGTGTGAAAAAGGGTAAGGTATGGTGAATACTGCTTCCTCCTTTCTTCAGTTGCAGGCACCTTGCTGGCTTTGGCAAGATACGGCATCAGGTTGATAAAACATAAATAGGCTTATTAATAACATTAAAATGCAACATTTATAGATTCCATACAATAAATATATGTAAACATGAAATATCAAGAAGGCTCCGCACAAAATGAACCCAAAAAACAAAATTTTACAAAATCATAATGCATCTGTCAAGTCAAATATCTGACAGTGAAAGTAATAGATAATTGGGACTGTTTCATTTGATCATGATGCATTACTCCTCATAAGGGGGACAAAACCACAAATGTAAAAATAAAGTAAAAACCAAGTCAGCAGCATTTCATCCTACTCTTCTCCACAGGTGACCTGTGACAAGAAGGAAAAATTCAGATAGGGACTGCCTGCCCTTAAAGCTCCTTTTCATTTAGTTACATACAATAACATCCTAAACTTATGAAGGTGGCCTTTGCTATTACCAATTCCATCACTTTTAGCTGCCACCTGAGACAAGCAGGGAATACATATGAATAACAGTAACTCACCATGACCAGTTACTATGAACATGTTTACACTCTTATTACAAAGATATTGTGTCGCATACTTGGGGAAATGTGTATCATATATCTCAGATCAGATACTTTTTAAATGTACTCAGAAGAACCTGTAACTGGCTGAAATGTTATAACTTCCTTGAATAGTTACAATCCAAATCTAATGCCTTACATATATTCTCATTGTGTAAATCTCATTATAAGTATCTTCAAAGGTTGAAGCCACTTTTACATAAAATTATAAATCTCCTAGCCATACATTTCTAATTCATCTTACTTTCTTTTAGTTCAATACAAATTATCATAAAAGATTATTTTTATTAAAATCAACTAATATTTGTAAATGAAATATTAAAATCATCAACAGAGAATAACAGTCCTTCACCTTAAGAAGCCATAAATTATTCTGTTGTAACTAATATGACTCTTAGCTACTTAGCACCTTACCACGTATCAATATTCATTTCCTTTGTGCATTTAACAGCATTGGAAATAATACACAAAACTACCTGTGTCTACTTCAATTATAACTTTACTGATGCTGGTGTACTATTTACTTTCTCTACAAAAAAAAAAATAAATACATGTTTGGCATGTCTGACTGTACTATATTAGGCAGTTAAAGCTGCAATGCTTGAAATTCATTATAGCGAAAAATAAGGTAACTAAAATTTCCACAGTGAAGTAATGGTGAGTAGTGAATGAATCGCATGAGTCCTGGAGATGAATATTTATTATTCTTTTAGGTCATTCTATTAACTAATTAGTTAATATGTGTACACTAAAAGTAAATCCTCTTCATGGATAGTTATCGTTTTTTCCAGGACAACTTCAAGAAATTTTATGGACACCGCATACAAGATGAATATTTCTATAACCCATACAAGCAAGACCAAATCAACTTTCTCATATTAAGTATGTAAAGAGTTACTGCAAAGTGAAATATTAATACAAGGGGTCCCCGTATAAAGTAGTTTCATTTAAAGTCATTCCTCCATTATGTCTGAGGCCAATATATAATTAATAATTTATAAATAAATTAAGCTTTCTACCTACCTGGCTGGTACAGTAAATTCAAACCCAGCACACTAAACAGTTCGTGAGCCTGGCAGAAGAATAGTCACACGGCATTGTTGTATACGTTTATACTGTATCAAGTTAATCTATTTATTTATTTGTTTATGTATTTGGTTATTTTAAGGAATTACACATAATTTACTTACAAAATTACAAATTACTTAGCCAAAAATACGATCTTTTTTCGAAAAAATTTATTGAGGTTGGCAGAAGATTAGTCACACAGCATTGTTATACAGCATACATATATACTGTATCAAGTTAATGGTTTTAGTTGTATATTTGTTTAAGTATCTGGTTATTTGAAAGAATTACTTTATTTACAAAATTACCAAATACAAATCCTTAAATACAGTCTTTCTTATATGAAAAATTGCGTTGAAGCTAGCAGAAGAATAGTCACACGACACTGGTGTATATAAATATACAGTGCTACCTCCCTTATCACGGTAGTTCGGTTCCGGGACCCGGCGCGAACCAGGAAATCCGCGGAGTAGGATCAGCCTATATGTACATAGATATTTTAATGTATTTTTACGTTTACACTGTATAAACCCCCCCTGTACTGTTAAAAAAACACTCTTTACATTATAAATAACAGCAAGCAACGTAAGTTTTTATGAAAGTGATAGGAAAACTTACCGTGAATGAGGTGATGATGACTTGACATACATAGGTACAGTATTTTACAATAATTTTACGTTTACGTAAAATAGCGGCCGACATCCAAACTTTTTTCCTTCTTTCAACATATCTAAGAGCTTCACTTTATCTACAATGGTTAACATTTTCCTTTGCCACTTAGGCTCACTACAAGAAGCCTTAGAAGATGAAGGATGCTTGGGAGGCATTGCAAAGGTTAAAATATGCGAGTAAATAAATCACAAGCAAAATATATTAATAATAAGAAGCACAACGTGAATGGCGCACACGAGCGAGGCGAGACAATGGAAGATGGTGGAAGCCTTCGTCCGAAACGCTGATAGCGGTATCGTATTTTACATGTTGCAATACTGTTAGTATTTATGTTTTTTACTATTTTTAACTGTTTTATTATTCTTAGGCTAAGAAATATGTTTTTTTTTATCAATAAAATCATGAAACTACTGGAAATATAAATATATATGCTAGCTCACGTAGCTGCGACCCCAATACATTGTACGCTATCGAACACTATTTCGTATGATGCAATACTGTGAGTTATACTGTACGTACGTATATCATTCTGTTATTAGTACAATGTATATTAATTTAAAATTAATTTACTTATTTGATGATTGTACAAAATCTATTGTATTTATTCATTGTAATTTGGACCAAATATTCCTTTTGTAAAGATTATACTGTACTTTTCAAAAGAGGTGGTCAATAAACGTATCTATTTCTCTATCTATTTAAATTTATGTTTTTTACTATTTTTTACTGTTTTATTATTCGTAGGCTGGGAAATAATTTCTTTTTATCAATTAGATAATGAAATGTTTTTTTTCAATAAAAAAAATGAAAATACTGATTTTTTTTTTTATATATTAATATTTTTGCATATACCCATAAAACAAAATAATAATTTATCCAAAAAAAAAAAACGAGATACAAGAACGCAAACCAAGAAACGCGAATAACTGGGGGAGCACTGTATATATATATATATATATATATATAATATATATATATATATATATATATATATATATATATATATATATATATATATATATAGTTCTTAAAATAACGCGGTGATAGGTTCTCAGAAGTGCCGCATATATTAATCTTCACGTAATTTAACGAGTTATTTTCCATAAGAAACAATGATAATAGGCACAGCTCGTTCCACAACCGTCCATATACACACTATAACAAAGATATAAGATTAGTAAAACATATTTTATAAGTACTAAGTACATAATAAAGCAGAAAGACCTGTAGTTAGATATACTAACATGCAAATAGTGTACAGTTTAAAAGATATACAGATTTACAGTAGAGTAAACAAATTAATGCACTCTATTATGCAGTGGGCAACAGGCATACACTGGGACGTGCATGGTGGCGGTGAGCACGAGGATGCAAACGTTTTGCTGCCTCCGTATCAACTGATGCAGCCTCGCATGCTATATACCTGACAATATTATATCGAAAGTTTGTTTGCTGTTTGTTCTTAATGCTTTTTTTCAGTTTTCTTCATAATATTCGATCGCATTAAGCGGTAGAAGAGGAGGAGGATGCGGGAGAACGAACCTCTATCGGCAAACGTTTTGCCGCTTCCGGATCAGCTGATGCTTATCACTATTCAGGCACAATATCTTACTGATGAATTTTTTATTTACTCACTCTTTTTGGGGTATATCTAATTTTCAAGATTATAGTATTAAACATTAATATTCCTTGGTTCTAAACATTATTCTATCTTCTTTACATATCGACCGTCCTGCACGAAATCTAAACGTAAACAAAGTCAGCTGAGAGAAAAAGAAAACTGTACAATTCGTTACAAAGAAAACGTATATCAGGGAAACTTAAATGAAATATATATATTCTCTACATGCTATTTCCCTGACGACATTATATCGAAAGTTTGTTTGCTGTTTGTTCTTAATGATTTTTTCAACTTTCTTCAAAATATTCAATCGCATTAAGCAGTAGAAGACGAGGAGGATGCGGGAGAACGAACCTCTATCCACAAACGTTTTGCCACTTCCGTATCAGCTGATGCACCCTCGCACGCTATTTCCCTGACGATATGATATAAAAAATTTGTTTGCTGTTTGTTCTTTTAATGCTTTTTTTAAATTTTCTTCATAATATTCAAATCATTAAGCGGTAGAAGAGGAGGAGGATGCGGGAGAACGAACCTCTATCCACAAACGTTTTGCCACTGCCGTATCAGCTGATGTACCCTCGCACGCTATTTCCCTGACGATATTATATCGCAAGTTTGCCTGCTGTTTGTTCTTAATGCTTTTTTTACAATTTTCTTCATAATATTCGATCGCATTAAGCGGTAGAAGAGGAGGAGGATGTGGGAGAACAAACCTCTATCGGCAAATGTTTTGCCGCTTCCGTATCAGCTGATGCACCCTCGCACACTATTTCCCTGACGCTATTATATAAAAATTTTGTTTGCTGTTTGTTCTTAATGCTTTTTTCCATTATCTTCATTATATCCGAACGCATTAAGCAGTAGAAGAGGAGGAGGATGGCGGAAAAATGTCTACGAGGCGGTCAATTATTTACTAAATTTATTTTTTTTTTTTTTTTTTGCATGGGCCTTATTCGCGAATTTCGTTTTTTTTACTATTATTTTTTAGGGGCATTATTACAATTTTGCAGATAAAAAACACGCGGGAAAAGCGAACAAGGTCTATATATATATATATATATATATATATATATATATATATATATATATATATATATATATATATATATATATATATATATATATATATATATATATATATATATATATATATATATATATATATATATATATATATATATATATATATATATATATATATATATATATATATATATATATATATATATATATATATATATATATATATATATATATATACTGTATATCAACCTACATGGCTGGTAGAGTAAATTCAAACCCCGCACGCTGAACAGTTCGTGAGCCTGGCAGAAGAATAGTCATACGCCATTGTTGTATACGTTTATACTGTATCAGGTTAATCTATTTATTTGTTTATGTATTTGGTTATTTTACGGAATTACACATAATTTACTTATAAAATTACCAATTACTTAGCCATAAATACGATCTTTTTTCGAAAAAATTTATTGAGGTTGGCAGAAGAATAGTCATACAGCATTGTTATACTGCATACATATATACTGTATCAAGTTAATGGTTTTATTTATATATTTGTTTAAGTATCTGGTTATTTGAAAGAATTACTTTATTTACAAAATTACCAAATACAAATTCGTAAATACAATCTTTTTTATACGAAAAATTGCGTTGAGGCTGGCAGAATAGTCACACGACACTGGCATCAACAGCAAATCGCAGTGAGCCTCCTGTTGATTCAGGAGAGAGCAAATAGATTGTTTAATGCTGTGAAATGTGAAAAGGGGGAAGAAGAAGCATCACCCACTTGTTCTTGTGCTAATTCGCTGGTATTAAGCTGCTCGACCCCAAGTTGGATATGGGGCCTGAAGTTATCCAGATGCAAGCCAACCAGACTAGTAAATGTTAAATACTGCATAGTGTAGTATTACTATTTTTATGTCTTAGCTTAAGAACTTAGATTATTTTTCTATGTATAAGAGTATTTATTTTTAGCATTGGTGGGGGATCTAGGTTTGAATTATAAGTGTCCTAACTTAAGCCGAAATCTGAATTAAGTCAGCTGTCAGGAACAGAATCCTGACGTTAAATGGGGACCCCCTTTACTCCAATTTCAATTCCTCCTGTATTCTGATGAAAGGGAATGATACGAAAGTTGAAATGCTAAACCCCAAATAACATGAGCAATGAAAGCTACAAAATTAATTCTATAATGATCAAGTAACACTATAGCTCAAATAAGTATTTCAAGAAATACAAACACTTGACGATAAGGACATACTGTACAATTAAGTTCATAAAATCACTCTTAAGGTATAAAGAAGATATAATTCTGCTTACAATAAAAATATCAAGCATTAAAATACTGACATCTACTTAAAAAAATTACTAATACAATATTACATTAGTCAATGAAAATCAAAATTAGTCTGACAAAAAACACAGATGCCTATGATAATTACCAATGCAACGATAAAAACTTGAGACGGCGAGGCAGAGGACAAGTATTCAGGATTATTTGCTCGAAGACGATCAATGTACATTAAAGCCAATATGAGGGAACAAGGCGTGACACAAGCATCATAACACACGGATGATGCATAGCGCATATCCAAGTGTTCTAGACCATCTTGCCGACACAGCTCACTAATCTTCTCCACTGAAAAACCTGAAAAATAAGAAAAAAGACAATGTAAAGCAAAGTTTAAACTACGTATGTGGTAAAGACAGCCGAATATTCTTCAAAATATGTCTACGGAGCTAATAAAGTAGTCAAAATATGCAACAAAATAACACATTATTATAATTACCAGTAAAAGGAAGGGAAGGGCGATCAGTGGAAGGCAATTTCCCATAGTAGAGGGTTTTTCGGATGCGTTCTGCATATTCCAAATACTCCGGCAGGAACTGTAAAAGACCAGAAACTGTACACAAACTAAAGTTTGTGAAAACTTCATAGTACTGTACACTCCAATGCCACAAGAAATAATCAAAACAAAAATGTAATCACGTACAGTACTTGTACTCTTCAAGTATGAAATTTCAAGAACATAAAACTCTTTATGTCAGACTCACATACAAAAATGAAAGGAGCACTTCGATGCATAGCTATATACCAGAAATGCTACAAAAAGATTAAAACACTTCATATGTAGCTAATGGAGAGGATGTGAGAACTGAGTTCCTTTCACAGTTTTTGCATCACCATTCTGTTATGAATATACTTACTAGCTACAGTACAAAGAAAAAATATCAAAATAAACCATACATAGCAGTGCTGCTTCTTAGACAACTAAAAGTTTAGAGTAAATGTTGCTGTACAAAAAAAAGAGTAATATTGATCAAAAGTGGCATAAAAAAGATATTGTGTATAACACTTTTGATATATGTTGCAAAACTTTATCCTTAATGCTTACCAAAATTTGAGTTCATAAATCCTTGGCCACATTTGACCACACTCTTCTATTGGTCTACTGTACTGATAGAACATGCTGAGTTTACGAGATTTACCATAGGGGATGCATCTACCCTTGTTTTCTTATGACTGCCTGGGAAAAAGTCATATGTATTTGTTTTAAATTCCATCAAAGAGGCTTTCTTATATAAAATTTATGACAAATAAAAGTACTGTACAGTACAGGATCTGAAATTGCTGGTTCAGCAAGATGAGAAGTTCAGGAAAGCATTTTCTTCTCTCGGGAGTATGTGGACACTTCCCACAGAACTCTTCAACTTCATAAAAGAGTTTACTTGCAAGCTGTACTGCAGAAACAAAAATTTGTATGTGTTAATGATCTGTGATATCAAATGTTTCATGCCAGAGAAGGGGATATTGATTCTGGACAGCTTCCACCATGTGAAAATACTTTGAGCATATTTCATAACCGACATCTGGAGGCAAAGCCTTGAGTTATCACCCAAAATTTCTGACCCAACTACAGGATATGGTTGGACAATAAATGAAGAATGTTATATTGCAATACAGTGGAGGACAATTTCACCAGCCTCAGGAGTCGTCCTTGAGCTACTATCATGCAATTGTCCTCGTATATGCCAGTCCTCTTCTTGTACATGTATTCAGAATGGCTTGAAATGTACCCCTGCTTGCAAGCAGACAACCTGTTCTAACATGGTTTATGATGACATGAAATTATTCCTGGTCGCTGAGGATTCTTGTGACAGTTGTGAAGAGATATAATAATTTCAGAGCTACCAAGATGAGTGTGACATATCTAACATTAGTTATTTGTGTAATATATTAGTGTATAATTTTATATTTAAGTGAGGATAATTGTGTACAACAATATATGCACAATGCAATTTTGAATAACTTCTAGTTTGTCATAGAAATGTGTAACACAAAAAAATATGGGTTCTAGACAACTATCAAATGTATTCAACAGGGTTGAAATCGGTACCCAGTGTAAATACAGTTGTATTATAACATCTAGTATGTCATTTTATTTACAGCATGTTATAATTGTTTTCCACCGTTCATGTATCGTGAGGTTGTGTGGCAGCACAATTTTTTTTAGTTCTGTTAAAAATCTAAAATTATACTGATGAAAATAATAAGAAAAGTGCCTATTTTTAGCTAGGTTCTTGCCAATATTTCAATGTCTGTATTCAACAGCTTATTTGAAGTACTCTGGTATCTGTGAAATGTAATTTTAAACATCTCTAAAGTGATGAAAATTTTTTGTAGGATCGATCAGTAATGAGTTATAGCCTAGTACATGGCATGTTCAAAATTTGCCTAAATGGATGATTGTTTTTAAAGATGGTCGCCAATATGGCACTATATATGTCATTTTAGAGCATTTTATGATTATTTTCCTCTGATCATGTATCATATTGTGTGACAACATGTAAATTTGGGTTACTTCTTTCAAAAGTTACAATCTATGTTGCTTTATATTATAAAAATGCTGAAAAATAAGAAAAAAGTGTGTACTCTTTGTCAAGATCTCGCGTATATTGCAATACTTATATCTGAAAGATTAACAATAAGTACTTAAACATGAATAAATCATCATTTTAAACAACTTTTACTTGATGATAAATTTTCGTGCAATCAACCAATAATGAGTTATGGCCTAATAACTGGCAAGTTCAAAAATTGCTTGAAATCGATGATCCTTTTCAAAGATGGTGGCAAAAATGGTACTTAGCTGGGAACCTCAGATGTCCATCACATAAATCCATACACTTTAAGGTTCAAACTAACTAAAAAATAACTTTGGGGTTTATTCCCTCCGTTTGGTAGTCAACTCTGAAATTTCAAGGGCGGCTCACGGACTACAGAAACTATAGAGATGTGCTAACCAACACAGACAAGAAGTGGCGCCAGTGGGAGGTACATCAAACACACAAACTTCAAGAACACCTTACTTAAGAGTAAATTTTGGATATCATACCTGCGATAATATGTTCAATTACTTATTGACCTAATATGCAGTCATTTTGGGATGGGATTTATAATTTATGGCTGATACATACCAGAAGTTTGTTGCACTGGTAGTCTGCAAAATTCTTTATATTAAGCTCACAATCGAGGCTTGAGAATTCTATTCTCTATCTGAATCTGATCATTGCCAGCTTAAAATTCTGAAAACTATTCCAATCCTAATAGCTGCAATTTTTCTGTAAAATTTTTAGGTGCGACTTTATTTCCTACATTCAAACAAACATATAACAAATATCAAGATTTTTTTTGTCCTATCAACAGGAATGAATGTAAAGAGTTACCTGAACTATTTCCATGGCATTTTTCATTATTAAAACTGTCTCACCCTTATTATTTTATGCTCGTTATGTAGGTCTCAATATCCTAAGACCTTTTTTCCTATACACACACAACGTCGCAAATGAGTCGTCATAGGCACTAATTTTTCTCGTAAAATTTTTTGAATCTCTAGCCAAGTTACTCCCGCTGCTATCTCCCGTTGCTGACTGGAACATAAATTACCAATATCGTTGAAGTAATGGCAGAGTTAATCACGAGCATTAGGTCAACATAGTTATTGATCATATGTAAACTCCATAGTAGGCCTTTCAATTCAATTTTTAATTACTTGAATACACGAAAGGTTTCCAGATATTTATGTTTTTTCTCTGATTTTTCATGTATTTTAAAAAAATCTGATTTTCAAAAGCCAATGCAAATCACTCATATATTTGGGTTATATTGGCAAAAATTTCTGACACTTTTGAACATTAGATTTGTTCAAAATACATGAAAAACCATAGGCAAAACATAAATTTCACCTCCAAAGGGAAACCGGCGTAATAGCAAAAATCTATCATATTTCAAAATATAAGGTGGAGTTCATCCTGCTTCTGTCTCCTACAAAAAATGCGTTCATGTGCGCGTGCACTCCTGAAATGTCGATAACTGGCCAATCAGAGTGAAGTAAGGGCGGAGTCACTTAAAGTCCATTACGTTAGTAGGGTTCATGATCACGTGCGGCCAATTGTTTTGCTGATAGCTATTTTCTCGGTCATTAATGGGACCACAACTATGCAGTAGTTCCTGAGCCTGTCTTCTATGTTGTCGGTAGACTGGCGAAAGTCATTGATGAGTGATCTAACCACTAACCTATTGGGGGGAATGGGAATGATATGGAAACAGGGCTTGCCCCCAACTCGCATCTATTCCTCATCAAACAATTATTCTTTGACATATATGTTTAAAGCTCACATCATCCATTCCTGGAAAACTGTTATTCTGGTAAAATTCAATCCTTAAAAGTTTGGTGATTATTATAAATACAGATTTGGCGAGAGTTCACCGCTAATTATACTAATAATTAATCATAAATTTCTTTGCCAACAGCCATGCACGGTTGGCACACTGCTTTTTGTTTGATCAGAGAGGTTAACCTCCTTTTGTTCTGGTCTGTACTTAGATGGATGTCCACCGGAGAATGCCAGATGCTCTTATCAAGTATAAGGACCACCACAGTGGTAGAGTAGTGCTCAATTTTGGAGGTGACCGACCCATGTTCGACCCACTCCCGGCTTCAATCCATCGGTGACCACCCCCAAAATGGAGACTAATTGTGACACAAAATGTAAAAAAAAATAAACAGTTTTCCAGAAGTGGGTGATGTGAAATTTAAGCATGTGTCAGAGAGTTACTATTAAAGTTAAAGTTTGCCGGTGTTTCAGTTCCGATATCCATCTGAGATGCTCCTCAGAACGTCAGCCGAGGCAAGCCCCAACCCCCCCACTGTGGTGCCCATCCACAGCAAGTAACCTTCCCAGTAAACAGCTTCAACTCTCGGTCCTGAGCGGGAACCGATCTGTCGACCTCGCGAATGCGAGGCCAGCGCACTATTAAAGTTAAAGTTTGCCGGTGTTTCAGTTCCGATATCCATCTGAGATGCTCCTCAGAACGTCAGCCGAGGCAAGGCCCAACCCCCCCACTGTGGTGCCCATCCACAGCAAGTAACCTTCCCAGTAAACAGCTTAAACTCTCGGTCCTGAGCGGGAACCGATCTGTCGACCTCGCGAATGCGAGGCCAGCGCGTTACCACTGTACTAGCCAGAAGGCTGAGATGAGGTATGTATTCAGGTTATGGAAGGGCGCACAAAACGAATCTTGACACCCCCTCCCTTGATTTTCCAGTGGGTGAGTCGATTTACGAATATAGTAGTGTTTGGAGAAAAGTTAAATTTTACTTTTTCTGTGATCTTGAATGTTTTGAACAACACTGAAATTCGATATGTGGCAAAATACTCGTTTTTACTTTGGATTACGGAAGTGAGGTTAGGTTGGATGAGTCTGGTTAGGGATAATATCTACGGTCAAATTCGTTTCATATCCATAAGGAAAAAAAAAAACGGAAAATCAAATTTCCCCTCCAAAAGTAAACGTGTATATTCAAAGTCATCTACCGAATAAAACGAGAAAAATTAATATATCCCAAACCTGATTGCAACTATTTATGCAAGGGGGAAATGTGTTACAGCATCGACACATACTTAAAGCAGAATAAAATAGCCGGGGATGACACGTGTGACCATAAAAAACCCTAAATATAACTGAGAATAACAAGGAAAGGAAATTAGCTCCTCAAATTTGTAGCTTTAAGAGTTCATAGTATTACAGTAGATGTTGAAATATTATGAAGGCGTTGTAACCATGAGGTTGTATCTTACAATAATCGTATTCGGTCAAGCAAGCCCTAATTTGGCCTTTTGTGAGTGAAAAGTCACTCATATCACTTCATATATCAGCTCTGGAGTTAAACAAAGAAATTACCTTCGCAAATTGTGAAGTTTTCAATTTATCAGGCGTTTTCGGGGTCTTCATGTTTATCTTTTCACTCTGCGCATTTAGAACCTTCTAAGACATATGACACTCCTTCCCTTCCTCATTTATAAACCAGATGAGCATTGTGGTGAAAAAAAAAACACTGAAGAGTCAGATTATGAATATTTTGATTGACACACGTATATAAAAAGTTTTAATAATTTATGAGTGGCAAAGAAATTCATGGCAAATAAATAAATGGGCAATGTGTCAGGAAATTTTGCATTACAAATAAATAAATAAATGAATGAATAAATAAATAAATAAATATATATATAAATAAATTGATAGATAGATATATAAACAAATAAACATAAACACTAAGATTATTATCAAAATTTGTTACATTGAAGCTCCTATGGATATTAATTATATTATATGAGTCTCATCATTCTGACGTGAAAGTCAGCCTTGATTGAAGCCTTACCGAAGCCCATTTGAAACCCTCAATGAAACCTTTAATGATCAGGGAGAAGAAATGTAATAGAACGAAGTGATGGCGGAATGTAAATATTTTTACTTTGAGAGAAAGAGTCTAGTTGTAATCCATTACAAACAGTGTAGCAATAAACCTTTTTTCCCTTTCTCTTCATGATATCATCTATGTCTTGCAGTCATAAGAATATGTTAATTCGATTATGAATTGTAAGTTATTTTAGGAGCCCTAAATATTTGAAGATTTATATTTTTTGAGTAAGGCACTAAAAATTATTCCCCCTCAGTTCAACAAATGAATTTCTTCTTATTTCTCAGAAAACAAAAACAAAAAAAATCTACATTCCCCTCACGAACGAAACCAACATAATCGCCGTAAGAATATTATTTTTTTTCCTCATAAACATCATATAAATAATAATAAGATGTATAAGGTAGACGCATTTCGTATTAATTTACTCTTTTCTAAGTGCAGAGTCCTTGGTTAAAAGATATACAAACGAAGAAAAGAGAGAGGATGGCATTAACAAGATATTTTGAAATATGTGGATCGATTCCAGAAAAGACACTTCATATAATATTTAAGTGAGCTTGAGCTTAGGTTAGGTAAATCTAGTCTTACCGAATATAGTCCTCAATCCAACATGAAGCACCTGTCTTATGCATTAATCCCAGATTAAGATCCTGAATATGACATTCAAGAATATATTCCTGCTTCAATACCAAAGACTGACTGGTAAAAGCACTTCAGTTTTTACTCTGATGATTATAAAGTTTGGCGAGAGTTAGGAGTAACAATGTAATGAATGAGGGTCTCTTTTAGATCATCCTTCAGCCAAGAGGTGTGCAAACCTCAGCAGTCATCACATCACATTGCCTAATTTTTGTGTAAATTGGGGAGAGCTCTTACAGCCGTTTACCTGATCCTGTGGTTCCATATATTGTTATAATTAATATCATTCCCATTTAGATTAACTTGATAGTTAGTTTGATATACGATATAATTGAATACTTAAATAAATACGAAAAATACACCTGTCAACAGTGTTAAGTTACCAAGTAGCACAGCGGTCTTATTTTTTTGCTGTTTGCCTTGTTTTCTTTTATTTATTTTTCTTTTGCATAAATTAAGTTAGATTTAAAGTCTGATCCTGTTGTAACATAACTTAGTTAACAAGTGATTATTTCTTTTCTTCTAAAATGACCAGTTTATCAATTAAGATGAATATATAGCAGAAACAGGTGGGTGTCTCCTCAGACATGAGTTGGAATTTTCCTTCAAGTAGACTTTTGCTTTGCATTTTTTTTCTTTCCAGATTACCAAATTCAAATTTTAAGTTAGGATATGTTACCAGAAAAGAAATTAACTGAATAGGCAAATAGTACTCATATGAAAATATAGAAATTCCGTGTGAAGCTTAAATAGAAACTTTTCTCTCTTTGTTTTCTTCTCAATATTCTGTGAAAGAGAAAACAAAAATGAGGCCATCTCTGTCCCTAACCCTCCATCCAATGGATGGGGGGAGGAGTGGAAGAGGATATAAGAGGGGATGTAACAGGAAGAAGGATGGCTGTTAGGAGATTGAAACAAAAAGTCAAGGAATTAGAGACAATGGTTAAAAATCTTGATGATAAAATTCGGAATATGGATCGAAAAATGAAAGAGAATGAAATATTCAGAGGGGAAATAAGATTTTTGGAGGAAGCAAATAAAGCGCAAGGGCAAAAGTGAAAAGAACTAGAAAAACGAATAAAGAAGCTGGAAGGGGAAAAGAGTGAACTAGAAACCAGAATTTCTTTACAAGAAGATAACAACAAACAGCTGAATGACAACCTACATGAAATAAATGTTGGTTCACTTCTCTCTTCTGAGAGAGATGAGATTGCAGCTTGTAATGTCCCGATTAAGGAAAACATCGAAGAGTATAGAAAAGAGTTTCAGGAGCTGATGCACTATAGGGAATGTGGCAGTAAGAGAGGCTGTGAAGGTGGTGGCACTGGAAACCATACAAACAGTTGACTATAAAGAAAAGTAATAGAAAAAATGAAAGACATTGTGAGAGTTGAGGTATATTTATTTATTATTGTTTCTCTTTATTTATTTTGATTGTGTTCTTATTAGTATTTATTTTCTATTAAATAGAGTTTAATTCTCTTGTTTTGATATTCTTGTACTTATGCTTGAGTCGTCTATTGTTGATGCTCTGATGAGTATTTTTTTTTTTTTACATCAGCTTCAAATATAAAGTCGAAGTATTATTATATACTCTATTTAACCCTAGCATAAAACTGATAGACTTAGGTTCCAATATTTTTGGCGATGAGCTTTCTGGATTGCATCTCAATGCTTTGAAGCTGTTTTTGACCCATTATGACAGCCGATTTTCAAAAGATAAGTGGGATTTCTAAAGCCTATGCTAGGCTATCCTATTCTGCCTATTGCTCCTGTTAGCCTAGTAGGCCTATGTGGATTGAGGAAATGAAGATTGGCTTTTGTTGTTTTTGAAAAATGCTTTTCATCTGTTGCCTAGGCTAAGGTACCAGATGAATTGAGCCTTTTCATCCCAAACTAATGAACTTTGATGTGTGTATGTTCATGTTTGAGGCACATTTTGCCCACAGTGGTATAACTGAAAGTGCTCAGAAGAAAAATTGCCTGCTTGTTTCACTAGGATATGAAGTATATAGCAATCTAGCAAGTCTGTATGCCCCAGATATGCTTCATCTTAAGAATTTTTCTGATTTAGTAGAAATTTTGGAAGTTTTTTTTTATTGTCAGGCCTTCTTATGACAGAAGCTTAATTCACTTTCAGCAAAGAAAAAAGAAACCTGGTGAAAATCAGCACATTCTTTATGCTTATCTCAAAGCACTTGCAAAAGACAGTCATTTGGCAATCAATTTGATGCTAGGGTTTGCAATCAATTTTGTATGGCTATTGAATCAAAAGTATATTTTCCTCATTTAGCAGCAGAAAATCTAGACTAGCAAACTGTAACTTCTTCTGCCGCTTTAGACAGAATATCAAATTTTGAAAAAGCTTTTTGGGGTGAAAAACTTCTTATTCAAGTGAATGCTTTACATGTTAATTCAAATAGGCCTAGGACTATTTCAATGCCTACTCCTACTCCTACCCCTAATGGTAGAAAAGAGGCACGTTGCCGCCATTGTGGTTACCCTCACTGTAGTGAGGATTGTCGTTTTCCTCATCTTTCTTGTTCAGCGTGTAACAAAAAAGGACACTTGAAAAAAGTTTGTCATTCTAATGAGGAAGTTTCCCAGGGTTCTAAGTTTCTCAGAGTTCCGAGACCCAAAAGTAATATGACGATAAAAACCAGCCATACCACTTAGTCAGAAAAAAAAAAACACCGAGAGGGTAAAAAAAAAAGCTAATGCAGTTTTTGAAAAAACCCTGCTTGAGGAAGATAGTGATTGTAATCAGTTCGGTCCTGGTTTTAAGTCACAGACTCCCTTTTCTACTAAGGGCTAGGATGGTTGCCTTCTTTCAAAGGACTTGTTTTGGCAGATGTAATCATTACCCTGAGTGCATGCCCTTGCTAACCTCAGACCTTGATGGGGCGCGAACCCTCGACCTGATGCCTCAGAGTTGTGGATGCTACCGCTTGAACCACGGTAACTACAAGTGATTGTAATCAGTTATTAAGTTTAAATGAATCTGCTCCAGGATAGAAAGAAAGCAGGGTTTTGAGTGTAGAAAATAACCCTACTGTAATAACCAAGATTAATTTGCACTTAAATGGTAGAAAAATTCCATATGAAGTTGATAGTGGTGCTGGAGTTTCTACTTTACGTTGCAAGTGGGTTCAAATCTTAGCTTTACCTATGTAGAATTGTGATAAAAAAAACTAAAAGCTTATGGAAAGAGTAATGTTAATGTCATGGGTAAAGTTTATGTGAATGTTGCTTATAATGATTTCAGCATAAGACATGGATTTTCTGTGGTTGACAATTATAACCCCAACTTGTGTGGTCGGGAATTAATGTCTAAGATTGGAATTGCTTTGACAGGTGTTGTTGATTGTGAAAATAAAATAATAATCAGTGTAATGGATGCTAGAGCTCAGCTAGATAAATTTTCAGCTAATTCAAAATTGCCAATTATGAGAATAGTAGCTAAGGTTAATCTTAAAGGTAATGCAGCACCAACATTTCAGAAGGCTAGAACAGTGCCTTTTCATATTAAGAAATTAGTAGAGGATGCTTTAGATAAATTGGTTTCTGATGACATTATATAGCCAGTAAGTTTTAGTGATTAAGTGGCTCACATTGTTCCAGTATTAAAAGCAGATAAGAAATCTATGAGGATTTGTGGAAATTTTAAAGAGTTGAATCAAAACTTTGTTTGTGATAAATATCCACTTCCAAGGGTAGATGAGATTTTATCATTAGTTGGCATGAGTAAAATGTTTTCTAAAATTGATCTTGAAAATGCGTACTTGCAATTACCAGTCAATGATGAAAGCCAAAGGCTTCTTGTGATAAATACTCATAATGGTCTTTTTAAATATAAAAGACTTCCTTTTGGTTTGGCATCATCACCAGCTATCTTTCAAAGATTTATTTCTCAGATTTTGATGAAAATTGATGGAGTTGTAGCCTTTTTAGATGATATTCTTATTGGAGGAGAAACACAAAAAGAGCATGATGAAAGACGAGACAGTTTTGAGGGAATTCCAAAAGCACAATGTAGCAATAAGTAAAAAGAAAACTGGTTTGAATACTGATATTCTTCAGTTTTTAGGCTATATCAGTTCTGGTAATGGAATTAAACCATCACCCAAAAAACTTGAAGCTATTTTGGAAGCACCCCCTACAAAGTCTGTCAGTGATGTACAATCCTTTTTGGGTATGGTTACCTATTATAGCAGATTTGTAAAGAATATTTCTAGTGCTTTGTCTCCCATATATGATTTGTTGAAGAAAGGTGCCAAGTTTAAATGGTCATCTGTAGAAGCTAATGCTTTCAGTAAGGTCAAAGCAGAGTTATCCAAGTCAGAATTTCTTGCTAATTTTGATGGAAATCATTCAGTAATTGTAGAGGTAGGTGCATCTCCAGTGGACGTTGGCTACATTTTGATGCAGGAAATGCATGGTATCAAAAAAACAGTCTATTTTGCTGTTAAAAAGTTATCATCTGCAGAATTAGATTACTCCAAGTTAGACAAGGAAGCTCTGGCTTTGGTCTATCCTGTTAGCAAATTTAAATATTTTTTATTGGGTCGTGGATTTATTCCTAGATCTGATCACAAACATTATTTGGATTGTATGGTAGAACCAAACAGATTCCTGTAAATGCAAACACTAAGATGCAGCGATGACAAATGCTGATGGATTAGATAATAAGGCAGTAAAATTAAAAGATACGCTTCACAACAGTTAGGCAGTCATAGAAGCAGTTACAAAGACTAAGCTTATTGAGGACATAAATAGGGTCTCAGTTTTTCCTAAGGGCTTCAGAATATTAGGGGCTGAAAGATCTGAAAGGACTGGTGGAGGGATAGCACTGTTCATAAGTGAAAGGGTTCAGTTTGAATAAATAATCTTTGCTATAGAAAGTGAGGTCAAGGAATTTCTTGTCGCTCTCATGAATACTGGGTCAGATAGCATTACAATAACTGTTGCACATAACCCACCAAGGAACCAACATAGGCTAGAAGTGTATGAGGAAAGTCATATAGGTACTATAGAACACATAAATTCATTTGTTAACATTGCTCAGAAGAGAAAATGTAGGATTTTGATTATGAGAGATTTTATGAGGATTCATTTGGGGCAGGATTCCTAGATTGCCTACAAGGGAATTTCTTACACCAATATGTACTGGAACCAACAAGGGCCAGGGATGGGGATGAGCCATCGCAACTTCATCTAGTATTCATAGGAAAGAGTGACCAATGTGTGTTGTTGATAGAACATATAATCAAAGATGGTCTGCCTAAGAGTAGAGGCACTTAGGACATGAGGAGGAACTATTGGAAAGGAGATTGCATCAAATTTAATAAGCTTCTTGCAGTCATTGACTGGAGGACCTCATCTTCCAACAAATCTGTATAAGAAATGTACAACATCTTTTGAGAGATATATGAGAAGATAATATATTGCTGCATACCTTTCACCAAATTAGGTGTAATTCATGCCAGAGAGAATTGGTTCCATAATGAGTGTAAAAGTGCTATGGAGTGGAGACACAAATGCTGGAAAAGGTATAGGAGAAAAAAAAACATAAATGCCTGATAGACCTATAATATAGCAAAAACTTATTATCTAAGTAAAAGAAGAGAGGCAGAGATAGAGACTATGAAAAGGAAATCACCAGGAAGGCTAAAGAAATCCCATACTTTTCCTCAGCTTTATCAGAGAAAAGTGGGAGTAAAATAACAGGGTTTAAAGCTTAAGAGAGTGGATGGAAGTATCACTGAGACAGATAAAGAGATCTGCAAAGAATTGAACAAGGAGTTTCAGTCAATATTTACAACAGAAGATACCCCGTCCCCTTAGATTGCAGAGATAGAAGCTCATGATCCAGTATTAGAGAACATCGTCCTTTCAGCCACAAAGGTATGCAAATAACTGATGGAGTTAGATTTCCATAAAGCTACGGGTCTTGATGATATTTCCCCTCATGTATTTAAAAAATGCACAAATTCAATAACAGTAGCATTAAGTATCAAATTTAAAGAATCACTGGAGTCAGGGAAGATTCAAAGATGCTGGACACAAGCGAACATGATACCTATCTTCAAAAAGGGAAAGAGAGTTATACCTCTAAACAATAGGCCTGGTTCCTTGACCAGCATAGTTTGCAAAGTTATGGAGAAACTACTAAGGAAACATATCTCTCTTCACTTCAAATCCTTCAACTTGTTGTCAGTGAGACAATATGGGTTCAGAAAAAGGTAGATCAACAGAAACAAACTTATTAGACTTTTATAATGAGGTAAGCCGAATCTTACATGAAAGAGAGAGCTGAGCAGATTGCATATTCCTAGACATCCAGAAATTATATGACACTGTCCCACATGGGAGACTTATTAAGAAGCTGCAAGCAATGGCAAGAATTGGTGGAAATGTCTTGGAATGGATAAAAGCATACCTAGAAGGAATGGAACAGAGGGTTAGAGTAAGACACTCAGTGTCTGAATGGAGAAGAGTTAGTAGTGGAGTTCCACAGGGTTCAGTTTTAGGGCCACTTTTGTTCCTTGTATATGTAAATGACCTACCAGAGTCTGTAAATTCATTCATGAATATGTTTGCAGATGATGCAAAGATTGTGAAGAAAGCAAAAAACGAGAACAATGGTAGAGAACTTCAGGAGGATCTAAATAGTCTGCGTGAGTGGTCAGAAAAGTGGCTAATGAAATTCAATACTTCAAAATGTAAGGTAATGAGAATGGGTACAAGTGCAAGAAGGCCCAAGCTTGACTACTCGGTGGCTGGAGTACAACTTCAAGAGACATAAAATGAGAGAGATCTAGGAGTAAACATACTGGCAGATTTGTCTCCAGAAATACATATAAATGGCATAGTAAGGGCAGCATATGCATTCTTATCAAATGTAAAAGTAGCCTTCAGGCACATGGACAAGGAAATGTTCAGAAATATTATGTAACCTATGTGAGGCCAAAACTCGAATATGCAGCCCCCTTTTGGAATCCGCACTTGAAAAAGCACATAGCTGAGCTTAAAAAAGTTCAAAGACATGCCACGAAAGTGGTGCCAGAAATAGGCAATCTCAGTTATGATGAGAGGCTGAGGGAATTAGACTTACCATCACTCGAAGCTACAAGATTGAGGTGGGATATGGTGACAGTCTATAAATTCCTTCATGGTTATGATAGAGTGGATAGGGATAGATATTTTGATATGGCTGGCTCTAGAACTAGAGGTCATTGTTTGAAGCTTTGTAAGAAAACTTCTTCTTTGCAGGATTTAAGGAAATACTTTTTCAGTGTAAGAGTAGTTGATAATTGGAATTCGCTAAGCGAGGAGGTAATTAATGCTATCTCAATCTATAGTTTTAAGGACAGGTATGATAAGTATCACAAAGTATAAAATAGAACCGATCAGGAGACGGGAAGATACGAACATTGGGCTCTTTCCCGTAAACATAATTAAGTAATCACAATTAGGTAATCACACACACAAACTGTAAATTCATTCATGAATGTGTTTGCAGAAGATGCAATGATTGCGAAGAAAGTAAGGGGCGAGAACAACGGTAGAGAACTTCAGGATGATCTAAGTAGTCTCCATGAGTGGTCAGAAAAGTGGCTAATGAAATTCAATACGTCAAAATGTAAGGTAATGAGAATGGGTACAGGTGCCAGAAAGCCCAAGCTTGACTACTTGGTGGCAGGAGTAAAACTTCAAGAGTCTGGAAATGAGAGAGATCTAGGAGTAAATATACTAGCAGATTTGTCTCCAGAAATGCATATAAATGGCATAGTAAGGGCAGCATATGCCTTCTTATCAAATGTAAGGGTAGCCTTCAGGCACATGGACAAGGAAATGTTTAGAAATATTTATATAACCTATGTGAGGCCAAAACTTGAATATGCAGCCCTCATTTAGAATCCGCACTTGAAAAAGCACATAGCTAAGCTTGAAAAAGTTCAAAGACATGCCACGAAACTGGTGCCAGAAATACGCAATCTCAGTTATGATGAGAGGCTGAGGGAATTAGACTTACCATCACTCGAAGGCAGAAGATTGAGGGGGGATATGGTGACAGTCTTTAAAGTCCTTCATGGTTATGATAGAGTGGATAGGGATCGATATTTTGATATGGCAGGCTCTAGAACTAGAGGTCAAAGTTTGAAGCTTCATAAGAAAACTTCTTTGCAGGATGTAAGGAAGTACTTTTTCAGTGTAAGAGTAGTTGATAATTGGAATTGGCTAAGCGAGGAGATAGTTACTGCTATCTCTATCTAAAGTTTTAAGGACAGGTATGAAAAGTATCACTAAGTACAAAATGAAACTGATCAGGAGAGGGAAAGATACGAGCTTTGGGCTCTTTCCCGTAAGCACAATTAGGTAATCACAATTAGGTAATCACATTTAAAAAGTCATATTTAAAAAGTCACTGGAGTCAGGGGAGATTCAAAGACGCTGGACACAAGCAAATGTGATACCTATCTTCAAAAAGGGAAGGAGGGATACGGCTCTGAACTATAGACCAGTTTCCTTGACCAGTATAGTTTGCAAAGTTATGGAGAAACTACTAAGGAAACATATCTCTCTTCACTTGGAATCCTTCAACTTTTTGTCAGTGAGGCAACATGGCTTCAGAGAAGGTAGATCAACAGTAACAAACTTATTAGAATTTTATGATGAGGTAAGCCGAATCTTACAGGAAAGAGAGGGCTGGGCAGATTGCATATTCCTAGGCTTCCAGAAAGCGTTTGACACTGTTCCACATGGGAGACTTATTAGGAATCTGCAATCAATAGCTAGAATAGGTGGAAATGTTTTAGAATGGATAAAAACTTACTTAGAAGGAAGGGAACAGAGGGTTAGAGTAAGACACTCAGTGTCTGAATGGAGAAGAGTTAGTAGTGGAGTTCCACAGGGTTCAGTTTTAGGGCCACTTTTGTTCCTTGTATATGTAAATGACCTACCAGAGTGTGTAAATTCATTCATGAATATGTTTGCAGATGATGCAAAGATTGTGAAGAAAGTAAAAAACGAGAACAATGGTAGAGAACTTCAGGAGGATCTAAATAATCTGCATGAGTGGTCAGAAAAGTGGCTAATGAAATTCAATACTTCAAAATGTAAGGTAATGAGAATGGGTACAAGTGCAAGAAGGCCCAAGCTTGACTACTCGGTGGCTGGAGTACAACTTCAAGAGACAGAAAATGAGAGAGATCTAGGAGTAAACATACTGGCAGATTTGTCTCCAGAAATACATATAAATGGCATAGTAAGGGCAGCATATGCATTCTTATCAAATGTAAGGGTAGCCTTCAGGCACATGGACAAGGAAATGTTTAGAAATATTTATGTAACCTATGTGAGGCCAAAACTCGAATATGCAGCCCCCTTTTGGAATCCGCACTTGAAAAAGCACATAGCTAAGCTTGAAAAAGTTCAGAGACATGCCACGAAACTGGTGCCAGAAATACGCAATCTCAGTTATGATGAGAGGCTGAGGGAATTAGACTTACCATCACTCGAAGCTAGAAGAGTGAGGGGGGATATGGTGACAGTCTTTAAATTCCTTCATGGTTATTATAGAGTGGATAGGGATCGATATTTTGATATGGCTGGCTCTAGAACTAGAGGTCATAGTTTGAAGCTTCGTAAGAAAGCTTCTTTGCAGGATGTAAGGAAATACTTTTTCAGTGTAAGAGTAGTTGATAATTGGAATTGGCTAAGCGAGGAGGTAGTTAATGCTATCTCAATCCATAGTTTTAAGGACAGGTATGATAAGTATGACTAAGTATAAAATGGAACCGATCAGGAGACGGGAAGATACGAGCTTTGGGCTCTTTCCCGTAAACACAACTAGGTAATCACAATTAGGTAATAACATACACAAATGCTGAGGGATTAGCTGGTAAGGCAGTAGAATTAAAAGATAGGATTTACAACAGTAAGGCAGATATGGTAGAACTTACAGAGAGTAAGTTGAGTGAGGACTTAAACAGTGTCACAGTTTTTCCTAAGGGCTTCAGAATATTAAAGTTTGAAAGATCTGAGAGGACTGGTGGAGGGATAGCACTGCTCATAAGTGAAAGGATTCAGGTTGAAGAATTAAACTTGACTATAGAAAGTGACTTCAAAGAATTTCTTGTTGCTTGCAAATGGAAAGTCACATAGGTACTATTGAAGTCATAAACTCAGTTGTTAACATGGCACGGGAGAGAAAATGTAGGATTTTGATAATGGGAGATTTTAATAATACAGAGATATATAGGATAAATCTTGACCCACAAAGTGGGGAGGACTCATTCAGGGCAAAATTCCTAGATTGCGCACAAGGGAATTTCCTACACCAACATGTAATGGAACCAAAGAGGGCCAGGGGTGGGGATGAGCCATCGCTGCTTGATCTAGTATTCACAGATAATGTGTTGGATATTGAAAAAATTGAGTATGAACCACCAATTGGAAAGCGCGACCACTGTGTGTTGTTGATGTAGAATATCATTGAAGATATTCTGCCTGAGAGTATAGGCACTGAGGACATGAGGAGGAACTATCGGAAAGGAGATTACATCAAAATGAATGAGCATTTTGAAGTCATTTACTGGAGAACGTTACTTTGCAACAAATCTGTAAAAGAAATGTACAACATCTTTTGTGAAAAATATGAGAAGATAGTATATTTCTGCATACCTGTCACCAAAGTAGGTATAATTCATGCCAGAGAGAAATGGTTTGATAATGAGTGTAAAAGAGCTAAGGAGTGGAGAGACATATGCTGGAAAAGGTATAGGAGGAGAAAAAACATAAATGCCTGGCAAGCCTACAAAAGAGCAAGAAATTATTACCTAGGTAAAACAAGGTAGGCAGAGAGAGACTATGAGAGGGACATCACCAGGAAGTCTAAAGAAAATCCCAAACTTTTCCACAGCTTTATCAGAGTAAAACTGAAAGTAAAAGAACAGGTTTTAAGGTTAAGAGAGCAGATGGAACCATCACTGACACAGATGAAGATATCTGCAAAGAATTGAACAAGGATTTTCAGTCAGTATTTATAGTAGAAAATACCCCACCCCCTCAGGTTGCAGATATAGAAGATCATGGGCCAGCATTAGAGAACATCAACCTTACAGCCACAGAGGTATGCAAAGTGCTGATGGAGTTAGATGTCCATAAAGCTGCAGGTCCTGATGATATATCCCCTCATATACTTAAAAAATGCGCAAACTCAATATCAGTGGCACTAAGTATCATATTTAAAAAGTCATTGGAGTCAGGGGAGATTCCAAGATGCTGGAAGCAAGCAAATGTGATACCTATCTTCAAAAAGGGAAGGAGGGATACGGCTCTGAACTATAGACCAGTTTCCTTGACCAGCATAGTTTGCAAAGTTATGGAGAAACTACTAAGGAAACATGTCTCTCTTCACTTGGAATCCTTCAACTTTTTGTCAGTGAGGCAACATGGCTTCAGAGAAGGTAGATCAACAGTAACAAACTTATTAGAATTTTATGATGAGGTAAGCCGAATCTTACAGGAAAGAGAGGGCTGGGCAGACTGCATATTCCTAGACTTCCAGAAAGCGTTTGACACTGTTCCACATGGGAGACTTATTTGGAAGCTGCAATCAATGGCTAGAATAGGTGGAAATGTTTTAGAATGGATAAAAACTTACTTAGAAGGAAGGGAACAGAGGGTTAGAGTAAGACACTTAGTGTCTGAATGGAGAAGAATTAGTAGTGGAGTTCCACAGGGTTCAGTTTTAGGGCCACATTTGTTCCTTGTATATGTAAATGACCTACCAGAGTCTGTAAATTCATTCATGAATATGTTTGCAGATGATGCAATGATTGTGAAGAAAGTAAAAAACGAGAACAATGTTAGAGAACTTCAGGAGGATCTAAATAATCTGCATGAATGGTCAGAAAAGTGGCTAATGAAATTCAGTACTTCAAAATGTAAGGTAATGAGAATGGGTACAAGTGCAAGAAGGCCCAAGCTTGACTACTCGGTGGCTGGAGTACAACTTCAAGAGACATAAAATGAGAGAGATCTAGGAGTAAACATACTGGCAGATTTGTCTCCAGAAATACATATAAATGGCATAGTAAGGGCAGCATATGCATTCTTATCAAATGTAAGGGTAGCCTTCAGGCACATGGACAAGGAAATGTTCAGAAATATTTATATAACCTATGTGAGGCCAAAACTCGAATATGCAGCCCCCTTTTGGAATCCGCACTTGAAAAAGCACATAGCTAAGCTTGAAAAAGTTCAGAGACATGCCACGAAACTGGTGCCAGAAATATGCAATCTCAGTTATGATGAGAGGCTGAGGGAATTAGACTTACCATCACTCGAAGCTAGAAGAGTGAGGGGGGATATGGTGACAGTCTTTAAATTCCTTCATGGTTATGATAGAGTGGATAGGGATAGATATTTTGATATGGCTGGCTCTAGAACTAGAGGTCATAGTTTGAAACTTGGTAAGAAAACTTCTTTGCAGGATGTAAGGAAATACTTTTTCATTGTAAGAGTAGTTGATAATTGGAATTCGCTAAGCGAGGAGGTAGTTAATGCTATCTCAATCCATAGTTTTAAGGACAGGTATGATAAGTACCACTAAGTATAAAATGGAACCGATCAGGAGACGGGAAGATACGAGCTTTGGGCTCTTTCCCGTAAACACAATAAGGTAATCACAATTAGGTAATCACACACACACAGACTGTAAATGCATTCATGAATGTGTTTGCAGAAGATGCAAAGATTGCGAAGAAAGTAAGAGGCGAGAACAACGGTAGAGAACTTCAGGATGATCTAAGTAGTCTCCATGAGTGGTCAGAAAAGTGGCTAATGAAATTCAATACGTCAAAATGTAAGGTAATGAGAATGGGTAGTGCCAGAAAGCCCAAGCTTGACTGCTTGGTGGCAGGAGTAAAACTTCAAGTGTCAGAAAATGAGAGAGATCTAGGAGTAAATATACTAGCAGATTTGTCTCCAGAAATGCATATAAATGGCATAGTAAGGGCAGCATATGCCTTCTTATCAAATGTAAGGGTAGTCTTTAGGCACATGGACAAGGAAATGTTCAGAAATATTTATATAACCTATGTGAGGCCAAAACTTGAATATGCAGCCCTCATTTAGAATCCGCACTTGAAAAAGCACATAGTTAATCTTGAAAAAGTTCAAAGACATGCCACGAAACTGGTGCCAGAAATACGCAATCTCAGTTATGATGAGAGGCTGAGGGAATTAGACTTACCATCATTCGAAGCTAGAATATTGAGTGGGGATATGGTGACAGTCTTTAAATTCCTTCATGGTTATGATAGAGTGGATAGGGATCGATATTTTGATATGACTGGCACTAGAACTAGAAGTCATAGCTTGAAGCTTCATAAGAAAATTTCTTTGCAGGATGTAAGGAAGTACTGTTTAGTGTAAGAGTGGTTGATAATTGGAATTGGTTAAGCGAGGAGGTAGTTAATGCTAGCTCAATCCATAGTTTTAAAAACAGGTATAATAAGTATCACTAAGTACAAAATGAAACTGATCAAGAGACGGGAAGATACGAGCTTTGGGTTCTTTCCCGTAGGCACAAGTAGATCACAATTAGGCAATCACACACACATACACAGAAGAGAAGAGAAGAAAAATTTTCATTACAGGGCTCTTCCAGACAGAGGGGTGATAAAGAAGATAATAATTGAAGATCAGGTGATAGGGTCTCATTAAGATTGTTATACACAAATGCTTATGGAATAGCTGATTAGGCAGTAGAATTAGAAGATAAGATCCACAACAGTAATTCAGAAATAATAGCAGTTGCAGAGACTAAGTTAAGTGAGGATATAAACAGTGACAGAGTTTTTCCTAAGGCCTTCCGAATATTAAGGGTTGAAAGACTGAGAGGACTGGTGGAAGGATAGCACTGCTGATAAGTGAAAGGGTTCAAATTGAAGAAATAAAATTTACTAAAGAAAGTGAGCTCAAGACATTTCTTGTTTCTTGCATAAATACTGGGTCAAAAAGCAATTATTATAATTGTTATATATAACCCAGCAAGGAACAAATATAGGTTAGAAGTTTATGAGGAAAGTCATATAGGCACTATTGAAGTCATAAACTCAGTTGTTAACATTGCACGGGAGAGAAAATTTAGAATTTTGATTATGGGAGATTTTAATCATAGAGAGAAAGATTGGATAAATCTTGACTCACACAGTGGTGAGGACTCATTCGGGGCAAGATTCCTAGATTGCGTACAAGGGAAATTCCTGCATCAACATGTACTGGAACCAACAAGGACCACGGGTGGGGATGAGCCATCGCTACTTTATCTAGTATTCACAGATAATGTGTTGGATATTGAAAAAAAATTGAGTATGAACCACCAACTGGAATGAGTGACCACTGTGTGTTGTTGATGGAGTATATCATCGAAGATATTCTGCCTGAGAGTAGAGGCACTGAGGACATGAGGAGGTACTATCCGAAAGGAGATTGCACAAAAATGAATTAGAGAACTTCATCTTTTCAGCCACAGAGGTATGCAGTGCTAAAGGAGTTAGACATCCATAAACCTACAGGTCCTGATGATATATCCCCTTATGTACTTAAGAAATGCGCTAATTCAATATCTGCAGCACTATCATAATTAAAAAGTTGTTGGAGTCAGGGGAGACTCCAAGGAGCTGGAAAAAAGTGAACGAGATATCTATCTTCAAAAAGGGAAGGAGAGATACGGCTCTAAATTATAGACCTGTTTCCTTGATCAGCATAGTTTGCAAAGTTATGGAGAAACTGCAAAGGAAACATATCTCTCTTCACTTGAGATCCTTCAACATTTTGTTAGTGAGACAACATGGCTTCAAAGAGGGTAGATCAACAGCAACAAAACTTTTTAGAATTTTATGATGAGGTACTCCGAATCTTACAGGAAAGAGAGGGTTTGGCAGATTGCATATTCCTAGACTTACAGAAAGCATTTGACAGTGTCCAACATGGGAGACTTATTAAGAAGCCCCAAGAAATGGTAAGAATAGGTGGAAATATCTTAGAATGGATAAAAACATACTTAGAAGGAAGGGAATGGAGGGCTAGAGTAAAACACCAAGTGTCTGAATGGAGAAGATTTAGTAGTGAAGTTCCACAGGGTTCAGTTTTAGGGCCACTTTTGTTCCTTGTATATGCAAATGTCCTACCAGAGTTTGTAAATTCACTCATGAATATGCTTGCAGATGATTCAAATATTGTGAAGAAAGTAAGAAACGAGAAAAATGGTAGAGAACTTCAGGACGAGCTAAATAGTCTGCATGAGTGGTCAGGAAAGTGGCTAATGAAATTCAATACTCCAAAATGTAAGGTAATGAGAATGGGTACAAGTGCAAGAAGGCCCAAACTTGATTACTCGGTGGCTGGAGTACAACTTCAAGGGACAGAAAATGAGAGAGATCTAGGAGTAAATATACTGGCAGATTTGTCTCCATTAATGTATATAAATGGAATAGGAAGGGCAGTATATGCTTTCTTACCTTATATAAGGGTAGCCTCCAGGCACATGGACAAGGAAATATTCAGAAATATTTATGTAACCTATGTGAAACTAAAGCTTGAATATGCAGCCCCCTTTTGGAATCCGCCTTGAAAAGGTACGTAGTTAAGCTTGAAAAAGTTCAAAGACATGCCACGAAACTGGTGCCAGAAATATGCAATCTCAGTTATGATGAGAGGCTGAGAGAATTAAACATACCATCACTCGAAGCTAAAAGATTGAGGGGTCCTATTGTGACAGTTTTTAAATTCCTTCATGGTTTTGACTAAGTGGATAGGGACTGATATTTTGATATGGCTGGCACCAGAACTAGAGGTTATAGTTTGAAGCTTCTAAAGAATATTTCTTTGCAGGATGTAAGGAAGTACTTTTTTTTGGGTGTAAAAGTAGTTGATAATTGGAATTCGCTGAGCAAGGAGGTAGTTAATGATAACTCAATATATATATATATATATATATATATATATATATATATATATATATATATATATATATATATATATATATATATATATATATATATATATATATATATATATATATATATATATATATATATATATATATATATATATATATATATATATATATATATATATATATATATATATATATATATATATATATATATATATATATATATATATATATATATATATATAGTTTATAACAAAAGTTAATATAGCTATATTATTAGTAACATATTATGTAGCATCAAAGATATTTTTAGGTTAAAATATCTTTCCGGAGTTGTAAACATATTTATGCAACGGGCCGTTCTTTGAATAAGGGCCCGTGCCAACACAAGGTTGGCTTTAACCTCAAACAACAACAACGAAGAGTATCTAAAGGCACTCATTCACCACCAGGTGGCAGACCAAACAGTGTTGGGAATGGGCACCATGGCTCTCCACAAAAATTTTATTTCACTAGGTAATTACAGCGTAGGTTATGGCATTTGTGTAGTAATTAAGTGAGCTACATATTTATAGTATTAATGATGAATGAAATTTAAGGTTTTAGGCATTAGAGAAACAATGTTTTGGCAAATATCCTCTTTGTTTACATGTGGAGGGCATCAGCTGATTTCTCATTGAATGCCCGGCTCTGGCTCTTCATGGAATATATTTTGTTCTGCTATTATTTTATACATTATCTGTAATTCCTTTACAACTTGAGTATTTTTTCATATTTTGCAGAAAAATATTTGGTAGGTAACGCTATAGATACTTCATGTAAATATTGTGCCATAGTGTGTCTACCACTTTCACCTTGTTTTCGTATCTATGAAGGGTCTTGCCTGTACTTTCTTTGCGATTTCCCCATATTTTTCTGTTCCGCCTATTTTATCATAAAAAATCTTATCCAACTTCATGATCCCCACATCCATCAGAGCACCGGCATTTCGGTCTTATCCAATTTCCTAGCATCATCTTCTATCCTCAAATCTCTGCTCCTTACATCATAGCCAGCCATACAACCAATTATATACCCTTTTTACATTTATGTTTTTGATCAAAACATGCCGGATATAATTTTGCACTTTCATATCGGAGTGCACTTTGTGTGACATCTTTGGTCTAGACACCATTGCTCCAAGATACTGGAACTTATTGAAGCTCTTTAATTTCTCACGCTGCTTCCTCAGATCGTCAACAGCTTTGCGCAAGCTCAGGCACTCGTTTTTTTCCTACTGTTTCTTCAGCCTCTTCTATACTAGTGCTGCATATAACTATGTCCTTTGCTAATATTATGCACCGTGGAGCCTGGTATTCTCTCCCCAATCTAACTTAGATATTCTTTATCATGTTAAACATGGGGCTTAAAGATAAATCTTCATGCCAGCCAAGGCCTACCAAGAATCACCTGTTATGCCTGTCATACCTACTTTTGATTTCCACCAGAGCTTCTGCTCCCTCATGCATGTCCTCTTGAATCCTCACATATTTCACTGGCACACCCTATTTCTTTTTACGTCTCAGTAGCTTCTTTTTTCGGATAAAGTTATATCGTATACTTTCTATAGATGAATGTAAACCGTTTGCAGACCTCTTTAGCTGATGTTTTTCCATAAACTACCTCGGTGCAAACACAGCATCTGTTGTTTTTCTTCCTCATCTTTAAAAGAATGCTTCCTCTTTTATCCTTCATGTTACAATGCTCTCCCAAAGTTTCATTGTACAGTATATGATAATTGTTTACACACACTGTTGTTGTCACATTCATGAATATATCTTTTCCATATATAGATATATGGTAAAACCTTATCTCTTCTATTTATATTTTCTGCATCAAGTCCCACAACCTATCAATCCCTCCCTTATCCAGATATTTCCAAGCTCGTGCTGGGATGTTTCTTGACCATTCACTTCACTGTCTTTCATTTTCTTCTTCACCACTTTCACTTTCTCCCTGCTTATTCAGATATTACCCCCAAGGATTCTCCCCAATTAACAAGCTTTCATGCACTCCTTCCACGCTCCTCTAAGATTCCTTTTAAATTCACTTATATTCATTTTTTACTTCCTTTTCCACCTTTACTTTCATTATGTTCCACACATTCCCCATACTTACATAGTTTTCACAGCCTTTTTTTTTTTCAGTATTTCTCTTCTTTCTCCACCTTAGACCCACTGTTTTATCTTCCTTCCACAAGGTAATGATCAGATATTCCGTCATTCTTTCCTCAACACATTATTATCCAATACTTTTCTACTCACTTTCTTGACTACCACTGCCTTATTAGACTACTCTCTGTAATAGTTTAACTACCGTCCTTTCAGCTCATTATATAATTATGCACTTCTTTCTTTAAAAGCATTATTAACGATTGCCAATTCCCTTGCAATGCACGTCTGTGTAATTTCATTTCACTTCCATTTTTTCCTGGTTCAGCATACAGTACTGCCCAAGGGGAACATGAAGTTTCGTACATAGAAATAAAAACAAGGTTTCGTACAGAGAACGACGTTTCGTATATAAAATCGGATGAGGTTTCGTACTTCGATTTAAAAAAAAAAATTTATTATGAGCCAATTCAGTAATTATTTGCTAATAAAGTGTTACTTGTTCCAATCTCTAATGTATTTCGTATACTATTGCAGGAAGCCCATTTTGGTGGTTCCCAAAATGTTTAAAGAAAGAAATCTCAAGTCAAATATTAATTAAAAAGTTATTTTATGTTAAAATATACATATAAACATAATTATTTACATAATTATTTACAAAAACACACATGTTATAATTAAGCACATAGCAGTATGCATTGTAGATATTTACATTAATGTCAGATTTACAGTATATATATATATATATATATATATATATATATATATTATGTGTTCCGGTTTTACGTCACGGACTCCCTTATCTACCAAGGGCTAGGACGGTTGCCTTCTTGCGAAGGACTTGTTTTGGCAGATGTAATCCTTACGCTGAGTGCATGCCCTTGCTAACCTCAGACCGTGACGGGGCGCGAACCCTCGACCTGACGCCTCAGAGTCGGAGACGCTACCGATTGAGCCACGGCGACTACCCAGTATATATATATATATATATATATATATATATATATATATATATATATATATATATATATATATATATATATATATATATATATATATATATATATATATATATATATATATATAAGAACATAAGAACATAAGAATAGAGGACACTGCAACATGCCTACTGGCACACACGAGGCAGCTCCATTTTTGAATTGTATTTTCAGCATGTCTAGCCTATTCTATTCTACTCTACTTATTTATTCTATTTTTTCTTTTTATGATTTTTCTAATAAGCACTAACCTATTCATACCCACCCTACCTCTGTCATATGTCTATCTAATCTACATTTGAAGGTGTCTAAGGTATTGGCATTTACTATCATACTAGGAAGCTTGTTCCATGCATCAGCTACTCTATTACCAAACCAATTTTTACCAATTTCCCTTCTGAACCTAAATTTATCAAGCTTAAATCCATTATTACGAGTTCTGGTTTGATCATGAATTTTTAAAACTTTATTAATATCTCCCTTGTTAATCCCTTTAAACCATTTATACACTTCAATCATATCCCCCCTAACTCTTCGCCTCTCTAGAGAATGTAGATTAAGTTTTTTAATCTGTCCTCATATGGTAGATTTCTGATGTTGTGTATCATCTTGGTCATTCTTCGCTGCACCCTCTCCAAGGATTCAATTTCCATTCTATAATAGGGTGACCAGAATTGCACAGCATAATCTAAATGGGGCCTAACTAATGCAAGATAGAGCTGCAAAATAACTTTTTCCGTCCTATTGCTAACGCTTCTTGAGATAAATCCTAAAATTCTGTTTGCTTTATTTCTGACTGCTGTGCATTGCTCTCTTGGCTTAAGACTACTACTCACAAGAACTCCCAAATCCCTTTCACACTGAGAACTCATGATTTCATGGTTATTTAGCTTATAACTAGTATTGTCTTTTATAGTACCCATTTTAACTACTTTACATTTTTCAACATTAAATTCCATTTGCCATTTGTCCGACCATTCAGATAATCTATTTAGATCTTCCTGTAAAGCATGAATGTCTTTTTTTCCATTTATAGTTCTACCTATTTTAGTGTCGTCTGCGAATTTACTTAGGTTACTACTGATATCCGAATCCAGATCATTTAGATATACGATGAATAATAGAGGACCCAGTACCGAGCCTTGTGGTACCCCGCTAGTAACCGAGCCCCACTCTGATTTCTCTCCATTTATGCAAACCCTCTGTTTTCAGTCTTTTAACCATTGTTTGATCCATCTGAGAACAGCTCCTCCTATACCATGAGCTTCCAGCTTTTTAACTAATCTTTTGTGAGGAACTCTATCAAAAGCTTTGCTAAAATCTAGATATATTGTATCATATTCTTTGCCACAATCTACTGCCTCGTAAACTTCTGAATAAAAAGACAGTAAGTTTGTAAGGCACGAAAAACCCTTAAGAAACCCGTGTTGTGAAAGTTTTATCAGTCTGTGTAATTCTAGATGTGCCCTTATTTTATTTGCAATTATGGATTCTAGAATCTTACCCACTGTTGACGTTAAACTTACCGGCCTATAATTATTCTTTTTGACTTGTTCTCCTTTTTTAAATATTGGTACCACATCTGCCAATTTCCACTCCATGGGTACCGATCCTAATTTTATTGAATTATTAAATAATGCAGTTAGTGGACAAGTAAGCTCTTCCTTGCATTCCTTTAATATTCTAGCATATATTCCATCAGGTCCCGGAGATTTATGAGCCTTTAATTTATCTATTTCTTTTATTACCTCCTCTCTCGTAATATTTATTGAACTAAGTATTTTATCGGGACTGTCTCTGTAAATGGATTCTACATCCGGAATATTTTCTAAGTTTTCATTGGTAAATACAGATAAGAAATAATCATTTAAACATGTACACATCACTTTATCGTCATCTGTGATATGGCCATTGGCTACTTCAATTGGTCTAACTTTTTCCTTAAATTTTGTTTGATAATGTTGATAAAACCCTTTAGGATTTTCTTTAGCTTCTCCTGCTATTCTAACTTCGTATTTTCTTTTCGACTCTCTAACTATCTTTTTAACTTCCCTGTTTAACTGTATATATTGCTGCCTCACATGCTCTTCACCTCTTTTTAGTTTCCTTTATATTCCTCTTTTAATACCTATAAGATTCTTTATTCTATTGTTCATCCATTTAGGGTCATTTTTTCTTGATCTGTAATGTTTCATGGGAATATAGTCTCTCTGACTATTCTTAAGAGTCATGACAAAATTGTTATATTCCTCATCCAAATTTATATTAACTGACGGACTGCTGTTCTTTCCTTTGAGAAAATTTAATGTATTGATCTTATCTTGTGATAATCCTTGGCATGTGGTACTCAAATTTTGGGGTAATCCGCTACCTGCGACCTGACCTGCTGGATTAACTAGCCACATCTGTACCCCAGAAATCCCTTCCCATACCTCATTAGATAATTTAGTTTTTAAGCCCTCAAAATCTCCTGCTCTAAAGTTTGGAACAATATTCTTATTTTCCTTTATAGTTTCCTTGAAAATTATGTTAAATCTAATGGAATCATGGTCACTGTTGCCCAATTTTTCACCAACTTCTAAATTTGTAACCATATTCTCTCTATTACTAAGAACTAAATCTAGTGTATTCACCCCCCGTGTTGCTTCATGTACATGCTGAGAAAGGAAATTGTCTTCTACTACTTCCAAAAACTCCTTAGAGCTACTATCACCTGTTATGGTTTCCCAGTTAATATGTCTAAAATTAAAATCGCCTACAATGCAAACTATTTGACCTGGTCACTTTAGAAATTTCATCGTATATAACTTGCGACTCTATATTATCTAGATCAGGTGGTCTGTAGACTACTCCTACAACTAGACTTTCTATATTATTTTTAATTTCAACCCATAAGATTTCTGAATTTAGATTTGTCTTAATTCCAGACTTAATGCAGCTTCTGAGGCTATCTTTAATATACATAATTACCCCTCCCCCTCTTTTATCTGCTCTACGATCAGCATTATAAAGTTTATATCCTATAATTATGTATATATATATATATATATATATATATATATATATATATATATATATATATATATATATATATATATATATATATATATATATACACAGATCCTTTGCTCTATCGCGATTCTTCGCTCGCGAATGCACTGCATCGCAATTTTTTTTGGAATTTTTTTTTGTGGGTCTATGCAAAAATATAAAAATATAAAAAAAAATAAAAATTTTCAGTATTTTCATTTTTTTTATTAAAAAACAAAAATGTCATTATTTTATTGATAAAAAAAATTTATTTCCCTGCCTACGAATAATAAAACAGTAAGAAATAGTAAAAAAATATAAATTTGAACATGTAACTCTGCACCATAGAAAGTACGATACCGGTATCAGCGTTTCGGAAAACGCAAAGGGTCGCACCTACGTGAGCTAGCATATATCAAAATTTCCAGTAGTTTCATGATTTTATTGATAAAAAAACGTATTTCTTAGCATAATAATAATAATAATAATAATAAACTTTATTTCCATTTTACAATGGGTATTCGTCAGCCAGGACAAGCCCCAACCCCCCACTGTGATGTCCACCCACAGCAGTTCCTGCCAGTAAACAGCTTAAACTCTCGGTCTTGGACGGGGACCGATCTTTCGACCTCGTGAATGCGAAGCCAGCGCGTTACCACTGTACTAGCCAGCAGTATTGCATCATGTAAAATACGATACCGGTATCAGCGTTTCGGAAAACGAAAAAGGTCACACCTACGAGAGCTAGTACATATTGAAATTTTCATTATTTTATTGATAAAACAAGCATTTCCTAGCCTAAGAGTAATAAAACAGTAAAAAATAGTAAAAAACATAAATTTAGATATATAACTCACAGTATTGCATCATGTGAAATACTGCCCGATAGCGTACAATGTATTGGGGTCGCACCTACGTGAGCTAGCATATATTAAAATTTCCAGTAGTTTCATGATTTTATTGATAAAAAAACGTATTTCTTAGCCTAAGAATAATAAAACAGTAAAAAATAGTAATAAAAAACATAAATACTAACAGTATTGCACCATGTAAAATACGATACCGGCATCAGCGTTTCGGACAACGCAAAGGCTTGCACCTACGTGAGATAGTTCCTGGAATGCTATTGGCTGAAAGGTCAGGAGACAACGAATCACACAATTGTTTTTCTGTATGTTCTGTATCATGGGGTCTGATTGGCTTTTTCATTGAAGTTTGGTTCTCCCACCATCTTCCATTGTCTCGCCTCACTCGTTCAGTTTAACTCACGTGTGCGCCGTTAACATTGTGCTTATTAATACGTTTTGCTTGTGATTTTTTTACTCGCGTAATTTAACCTTTGCAATGCCTCCCAAGCATCCTTCATCTTCTAAGGTTTCTGGTAGTCAGCCTAAGCGGTAAAGGAGGATGTTAACCATAAGAGATAAGGTGAAACTCTTAGATATGCTGAAAGAAGGAAAAAGGTTTACGGATGTCGGCCGCTATTTTGGCCTCAATGAATCTACTGTTCGCTACTTCAAAAAGGACGAGGCAAATATCAGGAAAACAGCGACTATTTATTTTAATAAATCAGCGAAGAGGGTCGTAACATCCCGCAATAAGGTAATAGTGCGGATGGAAGCTGCTTTGGCCCTGTGGATTGCTGATTGCAGAAAGAAAAACATCAGCTTAGACAGCCATATCATACAAACAAAGGCGAAGAAGCTGTACGAGACATTCGCTACAAACGAACCCGTCGACGACAATGGCAACCGTGGAGGGGAGAGAAGATATCGACAACCCACAACCAGGACCCCCCTGCGATTCTCCACCGAGGATACAATCGTTCATTGCTAGCAAGGGATGATTCGCCAAATTTCAAAAACGCTATGGCCTAAAAAGCGTTTCGGTTTATGGAGAAGGTGCCTCTGCAGATACAGCTGCCGCAGAAAATTACGTGAACACCGACTTCAAGAAAATTATCGCCGAAGGGAATATGCTCCTGAGCAAGTCTTCAACATGGATGAGACTGGGTTATTTTGGAAGAGAATGCCATCTCGCACTTTTCTCTTCAACGAAGAAGCTAAAGCCCCGGGATTTAAAGAGCACAAAGATCGTGTTACCCTCATCATGTGCAGGAATGCTGCGGGCTTCATATTAAAGCCCGGGCTTATCTACAGGTCAAAGAACCCTAGGGCTTTGAAGAATAAAAACAAGAATCTGCTGCCAGTGTATTGGATGCATAACCCTAAGGCCTGGATCACGAAAAGCCTCACATCGGACTGGTTTCACCAATGCTTTATCCTTCAGGTCAAACTTTATCTTGTGGAAAAAGGCCTTGAATTTAAAGTCCTTCTTTTGATGGGTAATGCTGGTGGCTACGCAACTAATCTCGAATATGACGATGTTCAAGTAGAGTTTCTGCCGCCGAATACGATATCACTGATTCAGCCTATGGATCAAGGCGTTATTTGTGCGTTCAAGGCCCTCTACACACGAAATGCCTTGGCGAACCTGGTTGAATCCATGGATTTGGACAAAGAATTCTCAATGAAGACGTACTGGCGTAATTACACGATTGCCACATGCCTTCAAAATATTCAGAATGCAATCAAAGAAATGAAGTCGGCCACAATCAGTGCCAGCTGGAAGAAATTGTGGCCCGCAGTCATCCATGACTACAAGGGATTTGCTCCTGACGAAGTCCATAACTCAGCAGTTGCGAAAGCTGTGAAGTTGGCTGCATTGCTAGGAGGAGAAGGCTTTAAAGATATGACACCCAAAGATGTGAATGAACTGATTGACTGCCACTCGCAGCCTTTGAGTGATGAAGACTTGGAAGAAATGACAAAATCAGCGAGCAAAGAAGAGGAAGAAGAACTTTAGGAAGCACACGAAGAAATTGAAGAACCTGGCCTTACACTCGAACGTCTGGCAGCCATATATGAACATGTGAAAGCAGTCCAAAAACTCTTGCAGGAACATGACGATAATATGGTTCGTTCGGTGACCTGTAATCTTCTCGACGATGCCATGATTCCATACCAGACCATCTTCCAACAAAAGAAGAAACAGCGACAGCAACTCCCCATTACCATGTTCTTCTCCCCCAAAAAGCAGCCGTAAAGCTGTTATTGGCTGCGGAATAATTACCTATGGTGTCAACAAACATCATTACCACCTCATTCACGGTAAGTTTACTTATCACGTACATATAAATTTATGTTGCATGCTGTTATTTATAAAGTAAAGGGTGGTTTTTTAACAGTGCATGGAGGGTTTATACTGTAAACGTAAAAATAATTGTAAAATACCTATGTACATGAGTATGTCATGTCATTACCACCTCATTCACAGTAAGTTTATCTATCACTTTCATATAAATTTATGCTTGCATGCTGTTATTTATGAAGTAAAGGGTGGTTTATTAACAGTACAGGGAGGGTTTATACAGTTTATACGGTGTAAACGTAAAAATAAATTAAAATATCTATGTACATATAAGGTGATCCTACTTCGCGAAAATTCCTGTATCGCGCCGGGTCCCGGAACCAAACCTTCGCGATAAACGAAGGAACACTGTATATATATATATATATATATATATATATATATATATATATATATATACATACAGTGTTACCTCGGTTATTCGCGTTTCTTGGTTCGCGTTCTCACTGTATCGCGTTTTTTTTTTTAAATTTTTATTTTATTATTATTATTATTATTATTATTATTATTATTATTATTATTATTATTATTTTTTTTTTTTTTTTGACACCAGGATGGGCCAAAAAATGATAAAATTAAACAGACTTTATCAGGTTGTAAAGAGAAACAGAGATGGAGAAATGATCTGTCAGATGTGAAGGGATTATAAAAGATGTGTAATGAATATCCAGCTCTCGGCTGGGTTTTATTATACCTCTGCATTACTTTCATGATGTCTATTCCAATAATTCTGCTTAGATCTTATTATTATTATTATTATTATTATTATTATTATTATTATTATTATTATTATTATTATTATTATTATCATTGGCAACAATAATTTTCCTTTGATGATGATTGTGGAGATTATTATCATCATCATCATCATTATTATTATTATTAAGGGCTCATCATTGTTTGTACATGTTTGTTTATTTACTTTTAATAAATGTGTAAAATGCCCCTCTCTAGTTGGCTGGGACAAAGAGAGTGTGGGAGGTTGGGTAGAATAGAATGTTGGAGAGAGAGAGAGAGAGAGAGAGAGAGAGAGAGAGAGAGAGAGAGAGAGAGAGAGAGAGAGAGAGAGAGAGAGAGAGAGAGAGAGAGAATCTTTAAGTAACTCTTGTTCATTCAACCAAAACTACATTATTTATAGTAAAAATAATGGTTTAATTACGAATCCGTAGTAATAATGATGATGATAATAATAATAATAATAATAATAATAAAAATAATAATAATAATAATGATAATAATAATAATAATAATAATTCCCCAATCATCATCAAAGGAAAATTATTGTTGCCAATAATAATAATAATAATAATAATAATAATAATAATAATAATAATAATATCTAAGGAGAAGTTTTAGAATAGACATCATGAAGGTAATGCAGAGGTAAAGTAAACCCAGCAGAGAGCTGGATATTCATTACACATCTTTTATAATCCCTTCACATCTGACAGGTCATCACACTCCATCTCTGTTTCTCTTTACAGCCTGATAAAGGCCGTTTTATTTTATAATTTTTGGCCTGTCCTGGTGTCATAATCATCTTTAAAAAAATAAAATAAAATAAAAAATAAATAAATAAAAGGCTGATCCTACTTTGCGATTTTCCTGGTTCGTGCCGGGTCCCGGAACCGAACTACCGCGATAAGGGAGGCAACACTGTATATATATATATATATATATATATATATATATTATATATATATATATATATATATATATATATATATATATATATATATATATATATATATATATATATATATATATATATATATATATATATATATATATATATATATATATATATATATATATATATATATATATATACATATACAGTGATCCCCCGCTGTATCTCGTTTCTTGGTTTGTGTTTTCACTGTATTGTGTTTTTTTGGGGGCAAATTATTATTGTAAAATACCTATGTACATGAGTATGTCACCGTAATTTTATCTATTACTTTCATATAAATTTACATTACATTCTATTATTTATGAAGTAAAGGGTGGTTTGTTAACAGTACAGGGAGGGTTTATACAGTGTAAACGTAAAAATAAATTAAAATATCTATGTACATATAGGCTGATCCTACTTCGCGGTTTTCCTGTCTCGCGCTGGGTCCCAGAACCGAACTACCGCGATAATGGGGGGATTACTGTATATATATATATATATATATATATATATATATATATATATATATATATATATATATATATATATATATATATATATATATATATATATATATATATATATATATATACACAGTGTTACCCCAGTTATTCGCGCTTCCTGGTTCGCTTTCTCACTCTATCGCGTTTTTTTTTTTTATAAATTATTAGTTTATTTCATGGGTATATGCAAAAATATTAAAATATTAAAAAATAAAATTCTCAGTATTTTCATTTTTTTTTATTGAAAAAAAACATATTTCATTATCTAATTGATAAAAAAAAAATTATTTCCCAGCCTACGAATAATAAAACAGTAAAAAATAGTAAAAAACATAAATGTAGATAGATAGCTAGATACGTTTATTGACCACCTCTTTTGAAAACTACAGTATAATCTTTGCAAAAGGAATATTTGGTTCAAATTACAGTGAATAAATACAATAGATTGTGTACAATTATCAAATAAGTAGATGAATTTTAAATTAATATACATTGTACTAATAACTGAATGATATACGTACGTACAGTATAACTCACAGTATTGCATCATACGAAATAGTGTTCGATAGCGTACAATGTATTGGGGTCGCAGCTAAGTGAGCTAGCATATATATTTATATTTCCAGTAGTTTCATGATTTTATTGATAACAAAAATGTATTTATTAACCTAAGAATAATAAAACAGTAAAAAATAGTAAAAGACATAAATACTAACAGTATTGCAACATGTAAAGTACGATACCGCTATCAGCGTTTTGGACAAAGACTCGTTCAGTCTAACTCATGTTTTGCTTGTGTTCGATAGTGTACAATATATTGGGGTCGAAGCTATGTGAGCTAGCATATATATTTATATTTCTAGTAGTTTCATGATTTTATTGATAAGTAAAACGTATTTCTTAGCCTAAGAATAATATAACAGTAGTAAATAGTAAAAAACATAAATACTAACAGTGTTGCAACATGTAAAATACGATACCGCTATCAGTGTTTCGGACAAAGGCTTCCACCATCTTCCATTGTCTGGCCTCACTCGTGTGTGCCATTCATGTTGTGCTTATTATTATTAATATGTTTTGCTTGTGATTTTTTTGCTCACATATTTTAACCTTTGCAATGCCTCCCAAGCATCCTTCATCTTCTAAGGCTTCTTGTAGTGAGCCTAAGCGGCAAAGGAATATGTTAACCATTGTAGATAAAGTGAAACTCTTAGATATGTTGAAAGAAGGAAAAAAGTTTGTGGATGTCGGCCGCTATTTTACGTAAACGTAAAAATTATTGTAAAATATGGAACCTATTAATGTCAAGTCATCATCACCTCATTCATGGTAAGTTTTCCTATCACTTTCATAAAAAAATTACATTGCTTGCTGTTATTTATGATGTAAAGGGTGTTTTTTTAACAGTACAGGGAGGGTTTATACAGTGTAAACGTAAAACTACACTAAAATATCTATGTACATATAGGCTGATCTCTACACCACGGATTTCCGGGTTCGCGCCGGGTCCCGGAACCGAACTACTGCGATAAGTGAGGCAACACTATATATATATATATATATATATATATATATATATATATATATATATATATATATATATAGTTTATTAGCTATTAAATATACAGTTCATATTTACAGTAATATACATTTACAGTTATAATATTCAGAATAACAAGCTAAAAAGCCACAAATGGCACACAGGAAGTCAGGAACTCAGTGGTGGACAGTTCTCGGAGTTCATTACGTGTCCAGATATCAAACAACTTGTCCTGTTTGTGGTTGTTGCGGTTCTGCCTGGTCTGGATGTGCTCTGCTACAAGCTGTAGTTGTGTGGTAACAAACTGTGCTTTCTTAATATATAGCGAGGTTAATTGCTAAATAAACGGCCCTTAATCTTTCGCATCAAAGATATCAAATTCTTTAGATCTCCTGTGTTAATTATCAGTCACAGTTGAAACATAATTAAAGTGTAAGATTAACTAGGATTTGAAAAATAAACATATATAGGTAAATATTTATACTAATATATGCATCTGGAATGTATTAAAATAAAAATAAAAATAAAGACAAAAGATGAAGTCAACCTAAAATGTACTTTACTGCCAAAATATACGCTGAAATACCCAACAGCAAAAAGTTCAATTTATTGAACTTTTCTATTGTACAAAATCTCGTTTTCTATTTTACTAAACCTCGTTTTGCTTATATACGAAACGCCGTACGTATGAAACATCATGTAGCCCTTCCCAAGTATTCTCTCCACTGACTCATCTACACTAATATTCAAATCACACATCAATGCCACATATATTCATTCCAATCCCCTCCACATACTCCTTCCTATCATTCCAAAATATTTCTCTTTCGTCTTAACTCCTTTGGTTGCGTGGACTAGCAAATGCCTGTTTTTGGAGGGAGAATCTCCAATGGCCCAACCAAGAGCATATACAGGGTATTTATCTGTGGTACAGAAGCTAAGGAGGCAAGATGGACTGTATTAGTTATAGATGGATGTTTGTGTAGACCAAATATCACATTAAAGGAGAGTTGCAAGATTCTTGTTGATAAAGTTGATATTATGTCTTATTGGTTTTATGAATCCAGTAATGGGACGTGACAGGGTGGATAAGGGAATATTAAAGAAAACCTTCCAGATGTTATGGAGTGAGAAGAAATATGCCGAAGGTAGTAAAAAGCATTAGTGAGGATAAAAATTCATGTTGGTGTCTTGTTTCACCTTGGGTATTAATCTGTGTGGTGTAACAAGGATATAAGTAAAAGGTGAAATGTTAGGTCAAGGAGTTCAAGTATGGAAGAGGAAGGTAAAAGTGTAAAATTAGCAGGTTGTTATTGCAGTTATTCTTTTGGAAATGAGAAATACATATAAAAATGGATTAAACACTGGATTCAATTCATTCCATGGGATGTTTGTTAGTATTATTGTTGCCAAGATATATTATCTGTCCAGTCTTGATATGTGATTACAGTATTTACATTTGACTTATTTCAGTAAAATAGGATTTTGAAAGTTAGTCTTTCTGGTCTAGTTCTAAGTTTTCCTACACTTCTGATTTGTAAGTTTTTATTATCCAGACTTTGGATGTAAGCTTATATCGGTTGTTGAAGCTAGACTATTTGCTCTAGACAAACAAACATTTATTTCTATTTTTTTTTTTCAGAATTATATAGAAGTACCATTTTGTCTGCAAAATGCCATTTGTTTTGTTTTATTGTCATTTAGTACCATTGCTGCAGTTCTTTTATTTAAAAGGCATATGTACAGGGGGTCCTCGACCTATGACGCAGTTCCATTCCTCAAGGCACGTCATTATGCAATTTTCCACGTAAGTCAGAGTGCACCTAAATAAGCACCTATGCTAACGCTGTAGTAAAGTTCATAATCTAAGACATAAAAACACATTTCTTTTACAAACGAAAACATAACTACGATTAAAAAAATACATGGTGGACATAAATATAAAATAATGAAATGAAATTGTAACAAAAAAGAGAACAATTCCATACCTTTATTCCTGTAGTTGGCTTGCACACTGGAAGGGGCATTGAAAGGGAGGGAGAGACGGGCTTATTGGGACGAGGAAGCTGGAGAGGCAGGAGAACATGCAGCAGGTGCTGGAGAAACTGGGGCAGGTGAGTGTGGAGAGGCAGGAGAACCTGCAGCAGGTGTTGGAGATTACTGGGGCAGGTGAGTCTGGAGAGGCACCTTATGTAAAGGGTACAGGATCTGTTGCTGGGCTCTCTACCTTCTGGGAGAAACGTTCCAGGCGAATCTGGAAGGATTCACTCATCTTCCTCTAAATTTCCTTGTAACACTGCAAGCAATCCATGACCCCTCTGGCAACATTATAGTACCTTGCAATGTTGGGGTCCTCAGCTTCAAACTTTGCCAACCCTTCCTCTATCAGGGAAAAATCTTCTTCCAAACCCTTGTTTGTAAATATCTTGGGCTCTGGGGTTGGCGTTCCTTCCTCTTCTTCAATCATTGCTTCTCCAGTTGAATGAGGTTCCCAACATATAATGCCTGTCCTTGAGATTCCAGCAGCTTTTTGACATCATCAGCCCCCAGCTCCAAATCATGCTGCTTAATTAGGGCAACAACATTCTTGGTGACAGCTTCAACTTTCTCCTCCAAGCCATGAAAGTCATTCACAAATTGGGGGATCAGTTTCTTCCATATGCCATTCAAGTTCATTTGCTTTACTTCCTCCTTAAAATCAGCTATGGTCTTGGCAGTTTGAAGAATGTTGTAAGATTTCTAAAATTAAGAGTCTAGTCCCTGTCCTCAGTTGCCCCGAGAGCCATAGCGATCGTCCTTTGGGGGTAGTAGGACTTGAAAGAGGCAATGAATCTCTGATTCATTGGCTGTAACAGGGAAGTGGTATTAGGTAGAAAGTAAACCATCTTTACATCAGGGTGAAAGTCATCCAAATGGGATGGGTGACCAGGGGCATTGTCCAGCATTATTAACATCTTAAAGGGAAGACTCTTGGAAGCACAGTACATCTCCACTTCTGGCACAAAATGGTTTTTGAATCAGTCCTCAAAAATCTGGATGTTACCCAAGCTTTCTTGTTCCACTTCCAGATAACAGGCAGTTGACCCTTCCAAATGCCATTGAGTGCCCTTGGATTTTCTTCCAAGTACACCAACAAGGATTTCAGCTAGAAGTCACCAGCAGCATTAGCCTCCAAAAGCAAAGTCATTCTCTCCTTGCTGGCTTTATGGCCTAGTGCTGTCTTCTCCTTCTTGGCGTTGTATATATGACTAGGCTTACGCTTCCATAACAAGCTGGACTCATCCACATTTAATACTTGTTCAGCACAGTAACCCCCTCCCTAATTATGTCCGCCAATGCAATAGGAAAATCACTCCCTGCTTTCTCATCACCACTAGTAGCTTCATCTTGCACCTTAAGGATATGCAAATTAGCACAATCTTTAAACTGCACAAACCAACCCCTACTGGAAAAAACTCTTCACTTTTACTCACTTCCCCCTTTTCCCTTTTCATATGCCTTAAGCAATCTTTTAGCTTTTTTTTGAATCATATTAAGGCTCACTGAGAAATGCCAAAACACCAATAAGCATTCTATCTCAATTACTAGGTCACTACGCTGCTTTTTTTTTATGAGTGACACTGGGACAGGCAAGAAAATTCCCTCATCAATTAAGGCCTGGGCACAAAGAAAACATTAAAACTGAGAAAAAATAAAAGGTTAAGGACAAGGCAGAAATAAGGTAATGATTTACAATAGGAAAAGGACAGGCTGAAAGAAACGTTGAATACTGAGAACCTAGAGATATTGCAGGATTAAGCCCTAAGATGATGATAGATCCGTTTTTTGAAGAGAGATGGGTTATAAGAATTAGGAATGACAGAAGGAGGAAGAGAGTTCCAGACTTTAGAGGTGGATTAGAAGAAACAGTCGCTGCACTGACTAATCTGCGAGCTACAAATCTCCACACAATACCTATGAGACGAGGCCGCTTGGCAAGTGTTACGTGGCCTCAGCAGTGGGGGAGGGATGCAACTTGCCAACTCATCAGAGCAGCAATGAATGTAGTAATGACAGAAAATAGATAGGGATGATACCTTATGGCAAACAGAAAGAGAATCCAGATCAGAAAAAAGAGAAGGGTCATTAATGAGTCTGACTGCCTTAGATTCAACCCTATAGAGGAGATAAGTTTAAGAACAAGCACCTCAGCCGTACGAGCAATATTCTAAGCAGGGACGGATAAGACCTTTATAGATTGTAGGTAACTGTAAAGAGGAAAAGTAACGTCAGAAATGAAGTAGAACTCCCAATTTTTTGGATGCAGATTTAGAAATTTCAATTATGTGATTCCTCCAAGACAATTTAGAGGCTGTTTGGGTTCTTGATATGTGAATAGAATTAAGAGGATAAATTTTATTAGTTTCGAAGGCAATAGGGGTATTACGAGGAGAAGAAAGTAAAGAGACAGCCAAACACTGTCTTGGATGCGTTAAATTTAACTTAGTTCTGGGTGCCCCACTCAGATACCCTCTGGAAATCGGATTTGAGAGTAGAAGAAAGAGTGATACAAGACTGATTATGAGTAGTAGATAAAGGTTGTGAAGAAAAGGCAGATGAAAAATGCTGGGTAGAATTATCGACAAAGATGTGAAGAAGAGAGGAGGATGGGGCCTGAAGTTGATCGTTGATGAAGGGAAGGAACAGAGTAATTGAAAGAACAGAGCCCTGTGGTACACCACTGGTAACAGGGAATGGGCTAGATATTGCACCGTTAACAACCACAGATATAAAACGGTCAGAAAGAAAACTGGAAATCAGAGAACAGAGAGAATGGGTAAATTATGAGCAGGGAGTTTGGCTAGTAGAGCTTTGTGCCAGACTCTATCAAAAGCCATAGAGATATCAAGGGCAACGACGAAGGATTTTTCATAGTTCTTCAGAGAAGACGACCATGTATGAGTAAGATAGGACAGGAGGCTGCCACTTGATCTTGCCTTGTGGAAGCCGTACTGGTGACTGGAGATGAGTGAGTTGGATTCAAGAAGTGAGAATTGAGCAAAGTTTAAAACTTTAGCAATATACAAGTTTAGGGCAATAGGTCGGTAATTTGAAGGAATAGTGTGTTTACCCATCTTAGGAACAGGTTCCACTAGAGCATGCTGCCAAGATGAAGGATAGATACTGGTTGACAGAATGAGGCAAAGCATGGGAACCAGTTCACCTGCAAACTCCTTTAGGAACCAGATGTTTTGTTCGTCTTTAGCAAGCAAAGAACCTTTTGAACTATGCGTGAAGAAAAAACAAGGCAGGGCAAAGGGTTAGAGAGGGGTAAAGAATGACGGACAGGTGTGCAGGAATCGTTTACGGAAGAGTTGGCATAAAATTGAAAGCCAAAGATAGAGGCTTTGTTTGTGGAAGAGCAAGCTATAGAACCATCAGAATGCGTGAGAGGGGGAAAACTTGAGTTACAGAAGTTTTTAGAGAGGTTTTTGGATAAGCACCAGAAACATTTTTCTCTGGAAGAGGAGGTAAGCTCATTAACTTTCCTTCTTATAAAAGAAGCTTTAGAACTTCGAATCTGAGTAGTACAGCGATTTCTAGCTGTAATAAGAGTGGTGCGAGTTAAATCAGTAGGAGAGGCTTGGTACGACTGGTGTTCCCAATCCCTGGCCTGAGAAGCCATGGAGCAGGCACTGTCAAACCAAGGATCAGAGGGAGAAAATGTTTTTATATAGGAAAGGATGAATGCCTCCTTTCTCGTTGTTATAATATCGGCAACTCTTAGAGCTACCTGAGCAGGGTTGTGGGACCATAAGCAGTAGTCATCTCACGTGAAGTCAAAGAGGAAATTACGTACATCTTCACGTAGGGTACGCTCATAGTGCCAAAGGCGGCGCTGAGAAGGAGGAATTGATGGAGGGGAGCAGAAATGGAAGAGATTGAGATCAAAGAATGGTCAGATTTACCAAGAGGGCAAAGCACTGAATAAGAGTAGTTTGAAGGATTAGAAGTAAGTAATAGGTCAAGAGTGTTGGCCGCATGTTTGTGTCGATCAGGAACACGAGTAGGATGTTTGATAATCTATTCCAGATCGTTAGTAATAGAGAAAGCAAGGGCCTCACTTCCCACATCATGGTGAAAAGAATTAAGCCACTCACTGTGGTGAACATTTAAGTCCCCAATAGAGAGAACTTCATCATGTGTATGAGATGATATCAAGGACTCATGGCAAGAGGACAGATATTCAAAGGAAGACATGAAGTTACTGTAGTTTGGAGAGCAGTAGCAGAAACAAAGAAATATAGTGGTAGTGGAGAAATAGATTTTCAGCCAGAGAACATCAAAGCCAGGAAATTAAATGTTCATGAGCCTTGCAATAGTAGTGTTATTGTTGCAGTAGGCACAGACCCCACCTTAGTAGGTTGGCTCATGGCACCAGCTGCCCGTTGCGATGCTACCGCTGAAGTTTTTTGAACTTAAATAGGTCTGTCCAGGACAGTTCCATGTTGAGTCTTCCTCAGTTACGGTTCTTTTTCTATGCCTACAGCTACACTGAATTCTTCTTCTTCTTCTTCCTCTATTTGCGTTCCCATTTTCATATGGGGTCGCATCTCTTCACTAGTCGTCTCCACTGGTTCCGGTCCATCACTTGCTCCTCCCCCAGCTGTCTCTCTCTGAGATCCTCCTTCAGTCGGTCCTTCCACTGTAGTTTAGGTCTTCCTCGTCTACGTCTGCCCTGCACGTCCATCTCCATCACTCTCACACCCACGTAGTCTTCTTCTCTCCTCTTCACATGACCGAACCACTGTAATCTCCTCTCCTGCGCTTTCGCCGACGCCTCCACCACCTTCACTGTACCTCTGATCTGGTCATTTCTTATCCTGTCCTCCCTCATCACCCCACACATCCACCTCAGCATTCTCATTTCTGCGACATCTATCTTCCTTTCTTGAACCTTTTTCACCGGCCACGTCTCCGCTCCATACAGCAACGCTGGTCTCACAACTGACTTGTACACTTTTCCTTTCACTCTAGCACTGGTTTTCTTGTCACATAAACCACAGTAAGAATTTGGGTCCTGTACCGGTTGGCGACCACCCTATGGGTCCTCCATGACCCGTTCCACCCATCCGTGGGTGGAGAATCTTAAAAAACAAAATTGTCACATAGCACCCATGATGTTCTCTTCCAGCTGTTCCATGCTACCTGGATCCTATGATCAATCTCTCTCTCTAGGTCTCCATCCTTCGTTACGTAGGAGCCGAGGTATTTGAAGGCGTCCGCCTCTGGGAGCTTGTGGTCTTGCATGAACAGGTCGCCTCCTTGTGTCACATTGCACTCCAGGTACTCCGTTTTCTGTCTGCTCACCTTCAGTCCGTAATCCTCCAGCAAATATCCTCCATAGCTCCAACCTCTCTTGCAATTCTTCACAGCTCTCAGAGACCAAAACAATATCGTCTGCAAAGAGCATGCTTCATGGTGCCTCCTTTGTCACCTCCTCCACCATCACATCCATGAGAAGGTTAAATAGATAGGGGCTAAGAGCTGATCCCTGATGGAGTCCAACTTTCACCTGAAAAGGCTCTGTAGTGCCAACTGTACTTCTTACTCTTGTTGTGGCTTCCCTGTACATGTCCTGAACTATCTTGACATACTTCTCCTTCACTCCCTTCGACCTCATACTCCTCCACACCTAGCTTCTCGGGACCCGATCATAAGCTTTTTCCAGGTCAATAAACGCCATGTACAGCCCTCTTTGCTTATATCTATATTTTTCCATTGTCTGCCTCATTGCGAATACTGCATCCATTGTTCCTCGACCTTTCATAAAACCAAACTGCTCACTACAAACTTCTGTCTCCTCCCTCAGCCTTTTATCCAACACTCTTTCCTGCAGTTTCATAGTGTGAGATGTTAGCTTAATTCCTCTATAGTTGTTGCAACTCTGGATGTCTCCCTTTTCTTTGAAAATCGGTACCATTATACTATCTCTCCATTCGTTCGGGATAGTTTCTTCCTTCATCACCATGTTCAGGAACTTTGTCAGCACCCGTATCCCTTCTTCGCCCAAACTCTTCCATACCTCTGCAGGAATCTGGTCTGGCCCTACTGACTTTCCATTTTTCATCTTCAACGCTTCTCTGACTTCCGCCTCACTCACAGGGTCTACCTTTCCCTCCATTCCCTCTCCTTCACCTCTTCGTATTCTTGGATTTTCCTGACTTAGAAGTTCTTCGTAGTAGTTCCTCCACGGCATTTTAATCATGTCGGGATCAGTAAACACTCTTCCGTTCTTATCCTTGATTTGTTTTATTGATGTTAGGTCCTTTGTCGATCTGTTCCTTTCTTTTGCTAACTTATAGATTCTCTTCTGTCCCTCCTTTGTTTCAAGGTTCTCATACATATCCTGCAGTGCTGCTGCACGCGCCTGTGCTACAGCCTTCTTCGCCTCCTTATTTGCATCTTTCAACATAGCTTTACTCTCCTCTGTTCTTTCCTTGTCGTAAGCTTTCTTCATCTCTTTCTTCTTTTCTATCTTCTCATTGCAATTTGAGGACCACCACCAAGACTTTTCCGTTTCTCGGCTTCTTTCCAGATGACTTTCCGAGGACTTCCTCTGCCGTACTCCTGATCACTTCACTGTTCCTTTTCCACCACTGATCCACCTCCTCTGCCTCTTCTATCCTTTGTAGTGCTTTCCTCTTGAACTCCTGCCGCACCACCTCATCCTTGAGTTTCCACCACTTGATCCTAGGTTCTCCCCTCTCGACTCCGATCCTTCGCATCCTTACAACCAGCTTCGCCACAACTGGGCTGTGCTGCGCTCCCACACTCTCTCCTTGTAGTACTTTACAGTCTTGCACTTCTCGGATGTTTTCTCTTCGATACAGGAGGAAGTCGATTTGACTCTCTCTGGGACCACTCCTGTATGTCCGGTAGCTGTTTTTCATGAAGAACGTGTTCAGGATCGCCATGTCAAATGCTATGGCAAAATCCAGCATGCTCTCCCCCTCCTGGTTTTTCACTCAAGTACCTTTGCCTCCATGAACTCGTCTCACTCCATCTTTTATTATCCCTTCACATCTGACAAGTCATTACACTCTCCATCTCTGTTTCTCTTTACTTTATGTATTTTTCGTGCCCAGGCCCGATGAGGGCTGTTTTATTTTATTATTTTTTGGCCTGTCCTGGTGTCAAAAAAAGAAAGAAAAAAAAGAAAAAAATAAAGTAGGCACAGACCCCACCTTTGGAACGGAAACAAGCTTACAGGTTATAGTGAGAGATAATGGCTTGGTAGAAGCATGGCTCAACGGCTGGGTTTCAGAGAGGAGGAGGCTAGGGAGGGATGTACGCAAGTGCTGCTCCACAGACGAAAGATTAGAGTTCAGACCACGAATGTTAGCAAACTGAAAAGTGAAAGAAGCAGATCTATCAGGAGGTGCAAGGGTAAGGGCAGAACCATACTACCACTAAGCATGTCTACCCTCACATCAATAGTGGTACTGAGGGTCATAAGCTGTGGACCTTCCACAAGTGTAGCAAAATTGAGGAAAAAAGGAACAGATATGGGGAGTGTTGTGACTTGTCAAATGTAATGGATAGTAAGAGATGTGTTCCTTAATGAATACCCCAAAAGATTAGTAATCACAGTGAACTTCATAGGACCAGAACCTTTCACATGTTAAAGTATGTGATCTTTATTCTTGGTAATCGTCATCACTATCGAAAGGCTTAACACTAGTACCCGGCCAATGTTGGTAGCAGTTTCTTCATTATCCGAGCGTTTCACTACCTCTAATTCACTTAGATGGGTATGGCTATTTTCTTCAATGCACTGCCTTCAGAAGAATCTGATTTACACTCGGGAGATGTAATACAGGCAAAATATAAAAAAAACAACAACAAACCAACAAGCAAATGAGCACAATAACAAGATTATGTATGAGCAGGAACTGAGCAGCATGTTTTCATTAGTTTACTGCTGCGTTACGACATATTCTTCTGCCGCACTTAACAAGCTGTTCCCTCTCAAAGTTTGTATTTATGATGCAAACCACGTAGGTCAAAACAAGGATTCTTAATTTATGGGAAATGTGTCATAGCCATGAAACGTCATAGGTTGAGAACCTTGTAAACGAGGACCCTCTTTATCTCATTATGAAAAAGACTTTTCAAATAGGTGAGTAAAGTATAACCTATTCATCTTTGCAGCATGTGGGCTTGGAGCCCGCACAGCCAGTGTGTCTATGATTCAGCAGCGAAACTCTTCAGATGTGCATTTCCTTACCAATCCCAGCATGTCGGCCATGAAGAGGGGGAGGGGTGGCCGCTCTTCATTTTCAGGTATTGTTTGTACCGTATTTGGTGCATCAGGATTTATGGGAAGATATATCTGCAATCGCCTTGGGAAGACTGGCACACAGGTAACTGTCACAGTACAGTAGCATTGTTTGATAATTTAATAGAATAAATGTCATCTCCCTGACTCAAAGATCTGAGTATCATTTATTGATGGTTGATGGAAAAAGAAAGTTTAGGGAGCATGGTAAAGTTTGTCATTTGCTAAATGTGCAGTATGCACAATATGGTTCAATGCTTAAACAACATTGTATTTTTATATGAGTACTGTTATTGTTTGTTTTTTGAATTAATAGAGGGGTATTGTCAATCCTTACTGGTGATATTCAGTGTTTCTTAATATTAATATTTTTTACAGATGATTATACCTTATCGAGGTGATCATTATGATGTTCGACCTTTAAAGTTAGCTGGGGATTTGGGCCAAGTGTTGTTTGTTCCTTACCATCTCTGTGATGAAGATTCTATTCGCAAGGCAGTGAAATACTCAAATGTCGTCATCAACCTCGTGGGAAGAGACTGGGAGACAATGAATTTTACTTTTGAGAAGGTGACTCATTTGTTTATATTTATACTTTATTGCTGTTGTATTTACTGAATTATAGTATAATCATATAAAGTTGCTGTTTTTATTTTTACTCATATATCTGAAGACTGAACAAAAAGTGTTGAAAATATTTTGAAGTTTTCACTTCTGTATGTATTGCATTTTGACAGCAATATATTTATAATGTAGTACAGGAAAAAATTGTAATTTGTAGTTTAGTCGCATGTGTTTTTAGTATATGATGAATTTGCTTTTAGTAAATAGTGTATATTGTTTTGTACTTAAAAGTTTTTTTTAAAGATGTAAGTACTGTACTGTAATATGATTACGTTTCCATGCAGGTTAACATAGAAGGAGCTGCACGTTTAGCAAGAATTGCTAAAGAAATGGGGGTTGAAAGATTTATTCATATTTCTGCTCTCAATTCCAATATTGAGCATGAGGTAAGTCAAGATATCTGTTTGTTCAAAGATGTATATACTCTTATTTAAGAATAAGAGTTCATTTAACCATATGAACATTATTTTCAGCTGCTATTTTGAAAATTTTCTTACTCTACTGGGAATACACTATTTTTGATATGCAGCTTGCAATGATCTGACTTTCTGACTGTGATTTACTTCTTACAATGTAAACTTTGGAGTAGAAAAATTGAGAGAGAGAGAGAGAAAGAGCCTCTTCTTGGGTAATTTAGAGTGTAACATTTTGTGTATATATTTTTTCAATTGTAATGTGTTTTTACGTTATTAGTAAGGAACAGATTGGTGCAGAGAAATTCTGTAAAATGAAAACAAAAAAATAGTACATTATGATAAACACCTTAAAAAGGATTAAAATTTTATATGAATTATAAATCATGTTTAAAAAACTTAAAAATAACAAAACCTATTACAGTAAGCAATGAAATATAGAAAAATTCAGGGAGTACTTCCACAGAGTAAATTGTTATATTTTCTATTTTTTTTTATTACTGGAGTATTATATAAAAAAATATGTTTATAAATAGGGTATAGTAATAGGGAAGAAATGTATATGTACTATAAAGGTTAAAATAGGATCTAGCAAAGTATTATAGAGATGATATATTGTTTGGTTTAATACACTCTAGTCCCTTGCATATACTGGCCTTGCAATGGAATGCAGAGTTTTATCCATTGAAGTAGCTCACTTGGTTATGACAGCATTACTTTGTTGCGGCAACACAAGTTTGAGTGCCTTGATGTCCTAAAAAAAATTGACAATTGTATTGCTATTATGGTTTCATTGTAAATATGTATACTAAGCTCCACATACAACTTTAACAAGTTGATTAAAGGTCGACGGGGGAGCTGCTTGCATATTATGGATGTGCCACAGACTTGTCTGTTGTAGTGGCTCTTTGGATTAAGGCAGCAAAACTTTGTAGCTTATAATGAGAGTTCGAGTCACCTGATGACCAAAGAAATATTTTTGTGTGGATAATTGTATTGTTAATTTCACAGTTTCATTGTGAATAGATTGCTTAATTCCACATGCAACTTTTGTTTGTTGTAGTTGCTCATTTGGTTATGTAGTATGACATTGTAGCTTGTGATATGAGTTTAAGTTCCCTGATGTCATAAAAAAGCTTTTGTGGATAATAGTATTGTTAATATCACTATTTCATTGTGAATATATGTACTTAACTCCATGTGCAACTTTGACAAGTTGATTAAGGGCAATGGGAGAGGTACTGTTCCATAAAATGCAGATATTTTTCTGTTGCAGTGGCTGAATTGGTTAAGCAGGATGAGTTTGTAGCTTGCAACGATAGTCCGAGTCTCCTGATGTCCTAAAATTTGATTTTGGATTTTATATATATATATATATATATATATATATATATATATATATATATATATATATATATATATATATATATATATATATATATATATATATATATATATATATAAATATATATATATATATATATATATATATATATATATATATATATATATATATATATATATATATATATATATATATATATATATATATATATATATATATATACATATACACAGTGTTCCCCCGGTTATTCGCGTTTCTTGGTTCGCGTTCTCACTGTATCGCGGATTTTTTTTTTATAAATTATTGTTTTATTTTGTGGGTATATGCAAAAATATTAAAATATTAAAAAAAAAAATTCTCAGTATTTTCATTTTTTTATTGAAAAAAAAAACATATATCATAATCTAATTGATAAAACAATTTATTTCCCAGCCTACAAATAATAAAACAGTAAAAAATAGTAAAAAACGATAGATAGATAGATAGATAGATATGTTTATTGACCACCTCTTTTGAAAAGTATAATCTTTACAAAAGGAATATTTGGTCCAAATTACAATGAATAAATACAATAGATTTTGTACAATCATCAAATAAGTAAATGAATTTTAAATTAATATACATTGTACTAATAACTGAATGATATACGTACGTGCAGTATAACTCACAGTATTGCATCATGCGAAATAGTGTTTGATAGCGTACAATGTATTGGGGTCGCAGCTACGTGAGCTAGCATATATATTTATATTTCCAGTAATTTCATGATTTTATTGATAAAGAAAACGTATTTCTTAGCCTAAGAATAATAAAACAGTAAAAAATAGTAAACGGTATTGCACCACGTAAAATACAATACAGGTATCAGTGTTTCGGAAAACGCAAAGGCTCTCGCCTAGTGACCTAGTGAATATTAAAATTTTCATTATTTTATTGATAAAACAAGTATTTCCTAGCCTAAGAATAATAAAAGTAAAAAATTGTAAAAAACATAAATTTAGATATAGGTACGTACAGTATAACTCACAGTATTGCATCATGCGAAATAGTGTCCGATAGCTACGTGAGCTAGCATATACATAAAGTTAGATATACGTACGTACATACAGTATAACTCACAGTATTGCATCATGCGAAATAGTGTGTGATAGTTACGTGAGCTAGCATATATATTTATATTTCCAGTAGTTCCATGATTTTATTGATAAAAAATCGTGTTTCTTACCCTAAGAATAATAAAACAGTAAAAAGTAGTAAACAGTATTGCACCACGTAAAATGCGATACTGGTATCAGTGTTTCGGAAAACGCAAAGGCTCTCACCTACGTGACCTAGTGAATATTAAAATTTTCATTATTTTATTGATAAAACTAGTATTTCCTAGCCTAAGAATAATAAAACGGTAAAAAATAGTAAAAAACATAAATTTAGATATACGTACGTACAGTATAACTCACAGTATTGCATCATGTGAAATATATAGTGTCCGATAGCTACGTAAGCTAGCATATATATTTATATTTCCAGTAGCTCTCACCTACGTGAGATAGTTCATGTTTTTTTAACAGTGCAGGGAGGGTTTATACAGTACGTAAACTTAAAAATAATTGTAAATGAGTATGTCATGTAATTACCACCTCATTTACCGTAATTTTATCTATCACTCATATAAATTTACGTTGCATGCTGTTATTTATGAAGTAAAGGGTGGTTTGTTAACAGTACAGGGAGAGTTTATACCGTGTAAACGTAAAAATAAAACATGGTAAGAATGTAACATTAGTACATGTGAACGCTCAGTCCCTGCTCGCTCATTTTGAGGAAATAATAATGCTAACAAAAGACTACAACATAGACATCCTCTGTGTAAGTGAAACTTGGCTTCCTCCTACAACTGAAAATAAATAAGTGAATATCCCAGAGTTTAAAATATTTCGCAATGACCATAGCCGAGGGGGTGGGGTTTGTATTTGTTAGAAATTATCTTAGTGCATCAGAAATAACCACAGGTTTAGAAAAAACTGAGGAGCTCGAAGATTTATGGATCACTGTGCAGTATCAGAAACTTCCATCTTTCATTGTAGGGTGTGTTTACCGTTACCCTAAAGCACCTACCAGTTCATTCAATCATCTGCTAGAAACATTCAGAAATATCTGTGTGCATCATAAACCCATATACATACTTGGTGATTTTAATGATGACTTGCCCTCAGCAGATAACAAAATGAAAAGGGTGATCAACACTGTGAAGTTAACACAAATAGTGACAAAACCGACCCGCATAACCCCTAATTCTAGGACTCTTATAGATCTGATAATACAAATAAAGTGGAAAGTATACCCTATTGGGACGTAGTTCCTTGCCCAATTGCAGACCACGAGCTGAACATTGCTATGCTAAACATAAACAAGCCCAAAAGGAAGCCTCTCCTCAAGACATTCTGGTGTCTAAAAAATTACTCCCCTGATATCTTCTGTGAAACATTAATCAACAACACAAATGCACTTAATAGAATTAAATACACAGATAACGTCGATTTGCAGGTTGAGATTCTAACAAAAGTCTTCCTTGAATGATTAGATAGTTGTGCACCCATTGTAACAAGAAAAATAACCCGCCCCTCAGCCCCCTGGCTAACTAATGACATCAAAGAGGCAATGCAAATCAGAAATCAAATACAAAAAGAGCTAAAAATGAATAGATATGATATGACTCTCCGAGAACGTTATAAAACAGAAAAGAAACTTGTCAGATCTCTCATCAGTGTAAGTAAAAAAGACTTTTACAAAAAACAATTTAATGACTCTAGACATGATACAGCAGCAACATGGAAAGTGATAAGAAGCATGATACCAAATGAAAAGAGTACCTCAGAAAGTTATGAAAATATTACGGAGTTGAAAGACAAAGCAGAAAACTTTAATAACTATTTTGCTAACGTTGGCAAAAATACATATGAAAAAACTCAAGAAAACATCAACTCAGTGAATATGAGTAATTGCTTAAATGACAATTCTTCCAATGAAAACACAAGAGAGTACTTCAAGATAAATCCTATCGATTGTGCTACCCTAATTCTTACCATAAAGAGCCTAAGAAACTCTGGATCTTATGGTTCAGATGGTATACCATTTCAGTTCATCAAAGATGCTCTACCCATGATTGCATCCTATATTCTAACTATTATGGACACTTCCATTGTTACTAAAAAGTTTCCTGACTCTTGGAAAATATCACATGTAATACCTCTGCATAAAAAGGGGGACAGAGAAGATGTGACAAACTATCGTCCCATTTCCCTGCTACCCATTTTCTCTAAAATATTAGAAAAAATTGTTGCATGCCAACTTATGTCATATTTAGAAGCAAATAGACTATTAAGTATTAACCAACATGGTTTCAGACCGAAACTTTCGACGGAAACTGCACTGCTTAAAGTTATGAATAGTATATATAATAATATAGATATGAAAAAAAATATCTCTGCTTGTATTATTAGACTTATCAAAAGCCTTCGACAGTGTAAACCATGAAATTCCTTTAAGTAAATGTATTAACTTAAATATTGATCCAAGCTGGCTTAGCGAGTATCTATCTAATCGTAAACAGTCCATACGTCTTAACAACATTATCTCTGTGCCAAAAAATGTATCATTTGGTGTTCCACAGGGATCAGTACTTGGTCCTATCCTCTTCTCCATTTACGTAAATGATCTATCTTCTTTCATTTCTGACTGTCTATCGTACAATATGCAGATGACACTCAACTACTCCTTAGTGGTGATATTAATAATCTCCCAGACCTAACTTTAAGAGCAGAAAACACTCTGTCAAAAATTAAAACCTATTTCCAAGAAATTGGGCTGTTAATTAACGAAAGTAAAACACAGTGCATATTTATTGGTTCAAGGTTCCACATAGCACAAATTCCAGAAAACACAACAATTAATTTTTGCGACAATATTATCACACCTAGCAAAACAGTCAAAAACCTAGGAATTCACTTTGATAACCACATGTTGTTTGATTCCCACATAGATAAAGTATGCAAAAAGGTTACAGGAACATTAATGTACTTATCACGTATAAAAGACAATTTTGAGACTACCACTCGAATAACTGTTGTTGAATCTCTAGCCTTAAGTCATATTAATTACTGCACAACTGTTTGGGGAGCTACCACTAAGACTCAGATAAACAGAATACAGAAGCTTATTAATTTTGCAGCTCGAGTTGCCCTGGGAGGAATAAGAAAATATGACCACATCACACCAGCTCTCAATAAACTTGGGTGGCTGCGGGCAGAAAATAAGGTCGCTTATGCTATTTATGTTTTTGTATTCAAAATTTTGGACCATCATTATCCTAGCTGGCTATTTGATTTAAAAACAGTCAGGGATATAAGGGGAACCAACACAAGACAGAGCAGTGAGCTCTTTATTCACAGAACTAACACAGAAGCAGGTTCAAAGATGATCACTTTCAAAGGGCCAACACTCTGGAATAATATTCCAGAGCATCTTAAAAATGCATCCTCCTTCACAGCTTTCAAAGGCAAACTATATAGTTTTCTTTTGGACAAATACTTGCTGCTCATTAAGAACTAATTATTCTCATTGTAAGGAAACAAATATGGAAATGATGCCGATAATAACGATCCTGTATCTAGTGGCATACTTACTACTTTATTATTAACATTATTGTTAACATTTTTATTACAGCATTATTATTTTCTATGAAAGCTACATTTAATTTAACTATATGTCTAACCCTCTTATTTATTAGTTTAATTACATGGCTACTTATAAGTTACTATTAATGTTGAATAACCATTGTACAAAATGGAAATAAATGTTTGTTTGTTTGTTTGTTTGTTCAAGTAGTATCTTCTGTCTACTCATCTGACTCAGAGAATACACCAATAAATGGGTCTTGTCTGTAGTTAAATAAATATTTTGAAGTCGATACTCCATACTTTCAGTTTTTAGTCACTTAATTTGTATAACAAGGTACAAAATCGCAGGTAATACTTGATTCATATGTACTGTAGATTTAGTCATTCACTCCTGTAACTGATTCATTTTTAGTCCGTTTCTTATTTGACTTTAGTCCACAACCTATAAAACCTCCAAATCATGAGTAAAATTATAGCCATAAAGCTAGACCGAAGGAAACAGACCTCTCAAACCTCTTCTTAAAAATAAGTTTTATGTATATAGAACATTGGCAGTGCTAATTATAACAGTTCAGTAGTAGAGCTCACTTGTCGGCAAGTGACGAGCATGACTAATGCGGGGCATTAGGAAGAGAATCCAATCTTAATCCCCCAGCTCCAACCTTTCTGTGTCCACCCACAGGCGAATGAGGACGAAGTGCAGCGTATAGAAGGGTGAAATGTTCTGCAAAGCTGTGCAAATAGAAAAGTTTTTAAAAGATTTCTTACTTGTAAGCTATTATTTCACCATAAAATCAGCTTTTTTCATATCACAAATTTTTTCCACTATCATTCCTCAACAATTGTACATATAGTTATTCTTGTTTATTAATTTGGGAAGTTTTCATAATTTGTAATAATGAAATGGTTGATGTGTTAGTAGTACTTCATTTTTCTATTTTTGCTTCATTTACACAAACAAACAAACAAACAAACAAACAAACAAACATTTATTTCCATTTTGTACAATGGTTATTCAACATTAATAGTAACTTATAAGTAGACATGTAATTAAACTAATAAATAAGAGGGTTAGACATATAGTTAAATTAAATGTAGCTTTCATAGAAAATAATAATGCTGTAATAAAAATTTTAACAATAATGTTAATAATAAAGTAGTAAGTATGCCACTAGATACAGGATCGTTATTATCGGCATCATTTCCATATTTGTTTCCTTACAATGAGAATAATTAGTTCTTAATGAGCAGCAACTATTTGTCCAAAAGGAAGCTATATAGTTTGCCTTTGAAAGCTGTGAAGGAGGATGCATTTTTAAGATGCTCTGGAATATTATTCCAGAGTGTTGGCCCTTTGATAGTGATCATCTTTGAACCTGCTTCTGTGTTTGTTCTGTGAATAAAGAGCTCACTGCTCTGTCTTGTGTTGGTTCCCCTTATATCCCTGACCGTTTTTAAATCAAATAGCCAGCTAGGATAATGATGGTCCAAAATTTTGAATACAAAAACATAAATAGCATAAGCGACCTTATTTTCTGTCCGCAGCGACCCAAGTTTATTGAGAGTTGGTGTGATGTGGTCATATTTTCTTATTCCTCCCAGGGCAACTCGAGCTGCAAAATTAATAAGCTTCTGTATTCTGTTTATCTGAGTCTTAATGGTAGCTCCCCAAACAGTTGTGCAGTAATTAATAAGACTTAGGGCTAGAAATTCAACAACAGTTATTCGAGTGGTAGTCTCAAAATTGTCTTTTATACGTGATAAGTAAATTAATGTTCCTGTAACCTTTTTGCATACTTTATCTATGTGGGAATCAAACAACATGTGGTTATCAAAGTGAATTCCTAGGTTTTTGACTGTTTTGCTAGGTGTGATAATATTGTCGCAAAAATTAATTGTTGTGTTTTCTGGAATTTGTGCTATGTGCAACCTTGAACCAATAAATATGCACTGTGTTTTACTTTCGTTAATTAACAGCCCAATTTCTTGGAAATAGGTTTTAATTTTTGACAGAGTGTTTTCTGCTCTTAAAGTTAGCTCTGGGAGATTATTAATATCACCACTAAGGAGTAGTTGAGTGTCATCTGCATATTGTACGACTAGACAGTCAGAAATGAAAGAAGATAGATCGTTTACGTAAATGGAGAAGAGGATAGAACCAAGTACTGATCCCTGTGAAACACCAAATGATACATTTTTTGGCACAGAGATAATGTTGTTAAGACGTATGGACTGTATACGATTAGATAGATACTCGCTAAACCAGCTTGGATCAATATTTAAGTTAATACATTTACTTAAAAGAATTTCATGGTTTACACTGTCGAAGGCTTTTGATAAGTCTAGTAATATAAGCAAAGATATTTTTTTCATATCTATGTTATTATATATACTATTCGCAACTTTAAGCAGTGCAGTTTCCGTCGAGAGTTTTGGTCTGAAACCATGTTGGTTAATCGTTAGTAGTCTATTTGATTCCAAATATGACATAAGTTGGCATGCAACAATTATTATTATTATTATTATTATTATTATTATTATTATTATTATTATTATTATTATTATTATTATTATTATTATTATTATTATTATTATTATTATTATTATTATTATTATTATTGCTATTATTATATTATTATTATTATTATTATTATTATTATTATTATTATTATTATTATTATTATTATTATTATTATTATTATTATTATTATTATTATTATTATTATTATTATTATTATTATTATTATTATTATTATTATTATTAGTAGTAGTAGTAGTAGTAGTAGTAGTAGTAGTAGCAGTAACAACAACAGCAGCAGCAGCATTTTTAAATAAGATTTTGTCTTGATTTTGTCGACGTCTCTCTCTCTTTTTGTGTCTTGAAGAGTGAGCGAGTCTAGTAGATGAGAGCACTCCATCTTAGTCCAGCTGCTAATGAAGTTTATGTCACTTCTTGGAAACTCTCATCTCGGATTTGCATTTTTCACCCATACTTCTTTTCTTTTCTTTCCCTTGTATTTTCTATCTTTAGTAGCACTTCATCTTCCCCATTTCTGTCTTTTACTGTTCTGGTTTCCTCTTTATCACTTTACTTTGTTTATGTTTAATTTTTTAGAGAAATATTTGCTTCACAGTGCTTTGTATTTCCTTTTTTAAGTTAATGGCCAGTGTCATATATTGTGCAGGTTTTTCTTTTTTCTAATGAAGGTGACACTAGGAAAAAAAAAGGTCCTCATCGGGCCTGGGCACGAAAAAAAACAAAGTACAGAAACAGAGATGGAAAGTGTGGTGACTTGTCCGATGGGAAGGGCTCGTAAGAGATGTGTAACGAATATACAAGAATATTCGGTATAGATGTTGGCATAGAAAAAGAACCGTAGCTGAATGAAGACTTAACATCGTATTGTCCTGGACTGTCCTTTTTAAGTCTAAAAAAACACCCTTCAGCTGTAGTATCGCAGCAGCCAGATGGATATTTGTCCGCATGGAGGCCTCAGTTGATCCGAGTTGTTTGCCTTTTTATGGGTCACTATTTTTCTCCATTGACAGGTTGGAGATGGGGAATTGAGGCTGGATGCCCTTCCTAACCCCTTCCACTGGGCTCGAATGCTGGTTTGTCTCATCCTGAGCTGAATGCTTTTACCTCTGCTGATTAGCTTCTATACCTACTCCCAGCATATGTTTGTCTCATATAATCCGTCTTCCTTCAAGAGAAAGCTTCTGTCAACATCTCTCCTATGTTCACTTTCAAAATAAAATGTCTGTTCTTTTTTCTTTTTCTTGATTATATTTTTTTCTAATTTTTAGATATTTCGTTTCCTCGTGGCTTTGGTTTTTAACGAAGAAAGCTTTCGTTCTTTATATATTTGCATAATGCTTTCATTTCGTATTGTTTTCTTTATAGCCCGTGTTTTATACAACAGTTTTCCTCATGTTCACATGGGGTCGCTGTGTTTTTATTTGGCTTAAGCTTTTACTGCCGGATGCCCTTTTGACAGCATCTCTCCAATTTCCCCAGGTTTGGGAAAGGCTGTCTGTGTAGCTGACTTACTTTCATAGTGTTTTACATATTTATGCGGGATCACTGCTCCTCTAGCTGACCCCACATAAATATGGTGTTGGCTCGAAGTTTTATTGCCGGAGACCTAGTTTGACACCATCTATCTCTGTTTATCCGGGCTTGTGATCGGCACTCAGTTAAGCTGACTTGCTACCCTTAGTGGCTGGAATAATTTTTTTTTTACCGTCTTGTGTGTTTGAGTTAATCCCCATTCGCATGGGGATGGACTCGGAGTTTATATATATATATATAATATATATATATATATATATATATATATATATATATATATATATATATATATATAGATATATATATATATATATATATATATATATATATATATATATATATATATATATATATAGTATATATATATATATATATATATATATATATATATATATATATATATATATATATATATATATATATATATATATATATATATATATATATATAGTATGTATATATATATATATGTATATATGTATGTATGTGTGTGTGTGTGTGTGTGTGTGTGTGTGTGTGTGTGTGTGTGTGTGTGTGTGTGTGTGTGTGTGTGTGTGTGTGTGTGTGTGTGTGTGTGTGTGTGTGTGTGTGTGTGTGTGTGTGTCTTGATTACAAAATTACATTTCCCTTTTAGATTAGTGTATGCGACATTATATTTAGCACTTGATAATTTCCTCAGGTACCTATTGTGGTATTGTCATATGGCACACATACTAACATTTATAGACAATGGATTACATTATAAAATACTCTCTGTTAAACATAAATCTCATATGATATTCTGTTAAATTTATTAAGCTCAATCCTAGAGTAGGCACCTCATGTAAATTTTAGATGCTTAATAATCGGATTGAGGTTAGGTTCAACACAGTTTAGGTACGCTTTGGTTAACCTAACCTAACCAGCTCTTGCCTTATTCCCAGATTAAGCACATAAAGTTCCATCAGGTGCCTGCTCTGGGATTGTTCCACGTTTTATTTTGACAGTATAATATATTTCCATACTTAGCATTTCAAAATAGTAAGGTTGATGAGTGCTTTAATCCTTGCAGTTTGATTTGGAATATATCAATGAAAAAGGTTTTTAGCATCGGACAAAATTAATTCATTTTAAATGACGTTAATTTATCATGAAATAAAACGTTAATTTTGTATTTTAATTCTGAATGAATCGACGATTTCCCCGAATTATTTGTATGTATTTGAGTGACCCTAAATTTACCTTTTCCTAATTAGTTGAGTAATTTATGATCCTGAAGATGAATTAAATTTCATACTGATAGCATAAAAATTTTGTATTATTTTTTTACAACATATGAGTGCTTTGACTATGCCACTCTCCTACGGGGGGGGGGGGGAACTGCAGCCATTCCATAGGTGTATGTATGTTACAGAGAGGGAATCTCATGAGTAATTTTTCTTCCCTTTGATGTAATAATAATAATAATAATAATAATAATAATAATAATAATAATAATAATAATAATAATAATAATAATAACGATAATAATAATAATGATAATAATAACGATAATAATAATAATAATAATAATAATAATAATAATAATAATAATAATAATAATAATAATAATAATAATAATAATAATAATAATAATAATAATAAGTGTAATATTAAAATGTCTATTCCACAAAGTGTACATACATATTCTTACAATGTGTATGCAATTGAAGAAACACAATGCACAAATATCATGGCGCCTTAGAATAATTTTTACAGTATAAAAGTGTCTGTAACTTATTCTTTATCTATAAGGTATACATACAGAGACCTTCATTATATACAATTATGATAAGTCAACATTTTTTACAATACTTGCATATCCACACAAACCTTTATTATAACTGACAAATGGAAGCATGATAGAATGTGCTCTCAGTTCCATTATGATTGCTGATACTGTTTCTGTTTCATTTATAGCCTCTGCGAGACTTACTCAGTGTGTTTGTTTCCATCTTCTAATTGATATTTCAAAGGGAAGTCTTAGTTTATTGACCTCATGTCTCTCTGGAAGGGCAATTCTCTGTTATTAAAGATGATGATGATGGGAGCTCGTGAAAGACATTTTATGATATTTGATGGTTAGTTTTGCCAAATGTCATTTTTTATGAAGTAATTTTTACACATTTTTTAAAGATCTTCTAGTTTCTTTTATATGAACTTTATTTATATGCACACAAACACACATGCATATATATATATATATATATATATATATATATATATATATATATATATATATATATATATATATATATATATTAGTTTTATTGAGTTATACTACTATATTTCATAGTGAAGCGAGAAACTTCTCTTCATACGCAAGGTATTAATGAAATTTCCTTGTGTATCTTCACCATTTATTATTTTTTTTATTTAAAGCTTGATTGTTCCGGATATTATAGGAATAATTGTTCTGAAATGTCATTTTTGACCACCTTATGTTATCATGTTATTAGAACATTTGATTTTTTTTTTTTACTAAGGGGATCTTGTGAAGAGGAGTAGCCCTTAGAACCCCCTGTCAAAATACGTAACCCCTTAAATTGTTAGGTGAGGAGACTTGCCTTGTAAATATTAATCATCCCAGAGCACCCTGGGGTGTCTTTTATTGACGAGGTTCTGCTATGGTTTGTTCTAGCCAAGTGCAACAGACAAATATCTTGCATTTCATTTATCACATATGTTGCCCTCTCATCATCACCATTTATTATTTCATCCCTTTTGCAGCTGTTAGTAAGGGTCAATCTGTATCTCATCATCAACAATTTCATCACAGTATTTGTCGATGAATTTGAATTTATGTAAAAGAACATTAAGATCAGACGTCACAGAGTGACTGAAGGAGATATGTGATTTTTATTTTATGTAATGTTTCTTATGTCTCATAAACAGTCTATTCAGTGTTACATCTACTTTGACCTCTTTTAATTCAGCAAGCATTTATTATTAATTTTTATAGTCATTGTTTCCTGTGTTTGTAGTAACGCTATTGTATCTTTATGGTTGTAAATTATATTATTGTCTCTTTCATCATAATTTGTTATGCTTTTCATTGACAAAATCATGTAATCTTGAATTCTTCTTATGTAGCATATTGCATTTATTTTTCGAGAGCATATATTGCGAAATCCTTTTCGCCAATCAGTATGCTATTAAGAGTGGAAAACTGCATCCATGTCATCTAATTGAACTGAATCCATAAAATTGAACTCAATCAGCAGAAAGCAAATGGAATTTCCAATATAGAATACAACCTACAGCATGTGCCTTTCACATTTTTTAATAGCAGGGCTATTTAAGACCGGCAGCTACAGTATGGCTTGGTTGGCAAAACAAAAACAGGTGGTGAGTATTGATCGGCCCTGCTAAACTTGGCTAAATAAATGACTATAGGTTTGAGACTGCTGCTGTGACTGAAATGGCTGCTCTTGTAAGGGCCTGTGGTCGAAGAGAGTGTTTCTACATTGACCACAACATATCTAAGGCTACGGCTGCAAGGAACGCGATTTACTTGGCTTGTAGAGGGTGGCGGGTGGACTTTATGGAGTCTTTAATCTAGGGTTATTAACCAATAAATGTGTATATGTTATTTGTATATATATGTTTATTTATTTATCTGTTTTACAGAAAGGTCGAAAAAATCATTATATTTTTGTATATTTTTCTTTTTCATTTTTTTTTATTCTTTTTTTAAATCTCTCTGCGTATTCTCTATTTATTCAGGGACGAGAACTGTTGAGGAAACTTCTATTTGTTTTTAAGTAACTTATTGTAGAATACCTTAAGCCTAAGACAGGATAAGTGGTTTCATCGTCACTTACTTGACTTTAGCTTTAGATAAAGTTGCAGCAAATTAGATTATCCGGTTGCTGTCAGCCTGAGTTTAGAAAAAGGAAAACTCTCTCTCTCTCTCTCTCTCTCTCTCTCTCTCTCTCTCTCTCTCTCTCTCTCTCTCTCTCTCTCTCTCTCTCTCTCTCTCTCTCTCTCTCTCTCTCTCTCTCTCTCTCTCTCTCTCTCCCCTTCTTATTCTTAGACTCTCAACTCCTTTGCCAACCCTAAGTCATCGTTGCTTTTCCGGAGGAGCAGTGCATTTTATTGAACATTAAAAGATTGGGTGGAGTCCAAATGGCTTCTTTATTTTATACACTGTAATAGCTTCCACTAAAATCTCTCTCTCTCTCTCTCTCTCTCTCTCTCTCTCTCTCTCTCTCTCTCTCTCTCTCTCTCTCTCTCTCTCTCTCTCTCTCTCTCTCTCTCTCTCTCTCTCTCTCTCTCTCTCTCTCTCACACACACACACACACACACACACACACACACACACACACACACAATTATTGGCTTTTATCTAAATGGATGCCTCTGGCTCTGATATTCGGCAAATGCGTGTCTATTTCACGATAAAATGAAATGAGTAGAAATGATTATAGTAAAGAAAAGTTCGTCAATTATGTTTTTTCCTCGTTATGGAGGAGGAGCATTAGTAGTAGGAATCGGAATTGTAGTGCCAGTTGTGTAATAGAGAGTTGAGATACATTAGGAATTTGGCGAAGGGCTACAATATTCTGTAGGGGAGGGGGGAAGGTGAGTTGCAGTAGTAAAGGGCGAGGCTGACCGCAATGAAGCCTCTGGTAGGAGACTCTTGGAACTTCCTTTCCCATTACCGCAGCCATCTGAGGGAAAATTATCGGTAGATCGAGAAAAGCGGAAAGAGACGCACCGGACTAACACGGATTCGATCTCGTCTTGGGTCGTTAGGAAGGAGATCTAGCCTTAATCCCCACCCTATGTAAGTGTCTATATATACGAAGTCCAAAACCCTCCTTAGGTGAGGGAGAGTGGCTGCGTCAAAGCACATACCTATTCTTTCTTCCGACGCGAGTTTTCTTACCGGAAGTCCCACGTACGCCTAGACCATCCTTAGAAGGGAGATACGAAATGGGGGTGCCCAGTCGCCTCGCTCCTGCCCAATTAGTCGACTTATACGACACGGAGAGGAGCACCGATTCTTTACTCGTGAGCTCCACCCCATGAGGAGAGAAGACAATGCAGAGTAGTAGAGAAAGAAAGATTAAATTATGGGAAACAGATGACGTTCAGCTCCTCACTTGGATAGAATCCACCTATTGCGCTACTAGTCTTGAACACGGATATACAGTATATGTATATATATATATATATATATATATATATATATATATATATATA
>JAXCGZ010013224.1:95000-112500 GCA_037179515.1 Halocaridina rubra
AAGGACGACGACAAAGAATTTCCCATAGTTCCCCAGAGAAGATGACCATATATAAGATAGGACGGGAGATCACCAGTGGATCTTGCCTTGCGGAAGCCGTACTGATGATTTGAGATAAGTGAGTTAGATTCAAGACGTTTCAGGAAGTGAACATTGAGCAAAGTTTCGAAAACTTTAGCAATAAAGGAGGTTAGGGCAATAGGTCGGTAGTTTGAAGGAATAGAGCGGTCACCCTTCCAATGAACAGGTTGAACAACAGCATGCTTCCAAGATGAAGGATAGATACTGGTTGACAGAATGAGGCGAAAAAGACGGCAAAGCACAGGAGCCAGTTCATCTGCAAACTCCTTATGGACCCTTGCATGGATACCATCGGGACCAGATGCCTTGTTTGTCTTTAGGAAGCGAAAAACCTTATGAACTTTGTGTGAAGAAAGGATGAGGGAGGGCATAGGGTTAGAGAGGCGTAAAGATTGAGGAACAGGTGCGCCGGAATCGTTTATAGAAGAGTTGGCAGAAAAATGAGAGCCAAAGTGAGTGGCTTTGTCAGTGGGAGAGCAAGTTATAGAACCATCAGAATGAATGAGAGGGGGAAAGCTTGAGTTACAGAAGTTATTGGAGAGGTTTTTGGCTAAGGACCTGAAGCATTTATCAGTGGGAGAGGAGTTAAGGTCATCAACTTTCCTTCTTATAATGAAAGCCTTAGACCTTCGAATCTGAGCAGTACAGCATTTCCTAGCTACAATAAAATCAGAGCTAGTTACATCAGAAGGAGATGCTTGGGAAGATCGGTGTGCCCGATTCCTAGCCTGGATAGCCATGGAGCACGCAAGGTTAAGCAAGGTTTAGGGGGAGAGAAAGTTTTTGTAGAAGAGAGGATGTACACCTCCATTCCCGAGATCATGATCTCGGCAACTTTTAGAGCTACCTGATCAGGGTTGCAGGACCGAAAGCAGTAGTCATTGCATGGAAAGTCAAAGAGGAAGTTACCAAATTTTCATGTTGGGTACGCTCAAAGTGCCAGAGGTGGCGCTGAGTAGGAGGGATTGGTGGAGGGGGAGCGAAAATGGAAGAGACTGAGATCATAGAGTGGTCAGATTTACCAAGAGGGGAAAGCACAGAATAGGAGTAGTTTGAAGGGTTAGAAGTAAAAAATAGGGCAAGCGTGTTTGCTGCATGTTTGTGACGATCAGGAACACGAGTAGGATGTTCGATATTTTGCTCCAGATCGTGAGTAATAGAGAAAGCAAGGACCTCACTTCCTCCCACGTCAGTGTGAGAAGAATGAAGCCACTCACTGTGGTGCACATTGAAGTCTCCATTCTGCTGCCTTGATCATTGCTATAGCTATTCTGGTCGGTAAGCTTGAAAAATTTAGATATTTTGCTCTTGTATATTGGTCATAATTAGTCCCCATTCGATTTGGGGTGGACACAAACATGTCGGATCTGGGATTAAAGGTGGATGCCTGTCCTAAAGTCCTACTGTGGGCTCGAACACGAGTTGGTCAATTTCCAAGTTGAGGGCTTTTGCCACTGCACTACCGCTGTCCCCTAGACTTTGAAAATTGTGATAACATTGCTAAACAGAGTAACACAAATTTAGCATAGAAACAGAACACAGTGGCTTCTCTCTTTACGTCGATTTTCCGAACTGCTGACATAGTGCTTCCGACTAGAAATCAGTTTTATCAGTTACCTTCATCAACAGTGGAATTAATAGCGAAATATTGAAAAATTCTCTTTTATATTTACATCTGCCCCATGGACGGTCTTTCTTTTGCGCTGTAGAAATGCGCATCTCCCTCTTTCAATATATTTGTATGTGTGGTTGTCTCGCCTTCACATTTATTGTCCATTTCTTTTCTGGGGAATCGTTGTGGATTCATAAATTTTTGCTCTTTCTTTCCAGTCTCTTTTCTAGGGGTTTTTACGTTGAAAATATGATCGTAAATTACGTTCATAAACAAGAAAATGTATAATATTCATCAGACTGATTATCGTGCGTGTTTTTTCTTTCTTTAAATTTATTTTCGTTTCATTTGTTACATTTATTGTTACGTTCTTGAATATTCTTTCTTTGCATATATATATATATATATATATATATATATATATATATATATATATATATATATATATATATATATATATATATATATGCGAAGGAAAAGAAAAAGGTTAATGACAATGCAGAGATGAGCTAATGTTACACAAAGGAAAACGACAGACAAAAATAGTCAAAGTACAGAGGACCTTGAGATATGGAGAATTAGACCATGAGATGACGATAGATCCGCTTTTTGAAGGAAGATAGGTCATAAGAATTAGGAAAGACAGAAGGAGGAAGAGAGTTTATAGAGTCTGAGGTAGATGGGAAGAAGCAATCGCTACACCGACCGATCCACGTGCTACAAAGCTCCACACAATACCCGTGAGATGAGGCATTCTCTAGAAAGTTTTATGTTGGTAGATGCATGCACGCTGGCCAGTGTGTTGGGATTATCGACTGACCCCGCCTAGTAATTAAGATTGGTATCTCTTAATCCCCTTTAAATCCCCTTGTGGGACAGATTTCATTTTCTTTTCATATGTTTTTGTGTGCTAGTTGTATCTCTTGTCTTTGCACTTTGAGAAGGTGGCCAAATAAGGTCACGAAATTAATAATTACTTCAAATATATTTTCGTTGTTTTCTTTAATGGGCTTTTTCCTACCATTTTAAACTGTTAATAGTTCAGCATTATATATATATATATATATATATATATATATATATATATATATATATATATATATATATATATATATATATATATATATATATATATATATACATACATACATATATATATATATATATATATATATATATATATATATATATATATATATATATATATATATATATATATATATATATATATATATATATATATATATATATATATATATATATATATATATATATATATATATATATATATATATATGTATAAATATATATATATATATATATATATATATATATATATATATATATATATATATATATATATATATATATATATATATATATATATATATATATATATATATAAGCACATTACCATATCTGAAAACATGAATAATTTTTACCCCGACCGGGAGTTGAACCTGGGACTTATAATTATCAAGCCAAGCCACTAGCACCTACTCCCCAGAAGGATAAAAGGAAACAAGCCTTATAACTTATATCTGCTATATTAGGAATGTAGCTGGTAGCACCTTGGCTTAGTAATTATAAGTCCCAGGGTCAAGTCCCGGTTGGGGTAAAAATGATTCATGTTTTCACATATGGTAATGTGCTTTTTTTGTTATTTTTGGTCCCGAATGAGATTGGGAGTTGAATTAAATGCGAAAACTAAACCACGAGTGAGGTTGGGGAATTTGTGCTATGAACATAGCGGCATTCTGATTGAATGCATTCATTCTTAGTATAGCAGTTATAAGCTGTAAGTTCTGTTTCCTTTTAACCTTCTGTGGTGTAGTTAGTAACACCTTGGCTAAGTAATTATAAGTCCCAGATTCAAGTCCCAGTCGGGATAAAAATGATTCATGTTTTCAAATATGGTAATGTGCTTATTTGGTTATTGTTGTTCCCGAAAGTGATTCGGAGTTGAATTAAATGCGAAAAGGAAACCACGAGTGAGGTTAGGGAAGCTGTAATATGAACTTAGTGGCATTCAGATAGAATTCGTTCATTCCTAGTATAACAGATATAAGCTGTAAGGTTTGTTTCCTTTTAACCTTCTGTGGTGTAGTTGATAGCACCTTGGCTTAGTAATCATAAGTCCCAGGTTTAAGTCCCAGTCGGGGTAAAAATGATTCATGTTTTCACATATGGTAATAATGTGCTTATATGGTATTTGATGTTCCCGGATGAGATTGGGAGTTAAATTACACGTGAAAACGAAACCTCGAGTGAGGTTGGGGAAACTGTAATATGATCACAGTGGCATGGTTGGAGAAACTGCAATATGAACATATTGGCATCCTTTTAACCTTCTGTGGTGTAGTTGGTAGCACCTTGGCTTAGTAATCATAAGTCCCAGGTTCAAGTCCCGGTCGGGGTGAAAATGATTCATGTTTTCACATATGGTAATAATGTGCTTATTTAGTTATTGTTGGTCCCGGATGAGATTGGGAGTTGAATTACATGCGAAAACGAAACCTCGAGTGAGGTTGGGGAAACTGTAATATGAACATAGTGGCATGGTTGGGGAAACTGTAATATGAACATAGTGGCATTCAGATAAAATGCGTTCATTGCTAGCATAGCAGATATAAGCTGTAAGGTCTGTTTCCTTTTAACTTTCTGTGGTGTAGTTGATAGCACCTTGGCTTAGTAATTATAAGTCCCAGGTTAAAGTCCCGGTCTGGGTAAAAATGATTTGTGTTTTCACATATGGTAGTGTGCTTACTTAGTTGTTATTGGCTTAGTAATTATAAGTCCCAGGTTAAAGTCCTGGTCTGGGTAAAAATGATTCGTGTTTTCACATATGGTAATGTGCTTATTTGGTTATTATTGGTCCCGAATGAGATTGGGAGTTGCATTAAATACCAAAATGAAACCACAAGTGAGGGTGAGGAAGCAGTAATATGAACATAGTGATATTCATATAGAATGTGTTCATTGCTAGTATAGCAGATATAAGCTGTAAGGTCTGTTTCCTTTTAAACTTCTGTGGTGTAGTTGGTAGCATTTTGGTTTAGTAATTATAAGTCCCAGGTTCAAGTCCCGGTTGGGGTAAAAATGATGCATGTTTTCACATATGGTAATGTGCTTATTTGGTTATTGTTGGTCCCGAATGAGATTGGGAGTTGAATAAAATGCGAATTTATATCACGAGTGAGGTTGGGGAAACTGTGCTCTGAACATAGTGGCATTCAGATAGAATTCATTCATTCCCAGGATAGCAGTTATAAGCTGTAAGTTCTGTTTTCTTTTAACCTTCTGTGGTGTAGTTGGTAGCGGCTTGGCTAAGTAATTATAAGTCCCAGATTCAAGTATCAGTCGGGATAAAAATGATTCATGTTTTCACACATGGTAATGTGCTTATTCGGTTATTGTTGTTCCCGAATGAGATTGGGAGCTGAATTAAATGCGAAAATGAAACCACGAGTGAAGTTAGGGAAACTTTAATATGAACTTAGTGGCATTCATATAGAATTCGTTCATTCCTAGTAAAGCAGATATTAGCTGTAAGGTTTGTTTCCTCTTAACCTTCTGTGGTGTAGTTGATAGCACCTTAGTTTAGTAATCAAGAGTCCCAGGTTGAAGTCCCGGTCTGGGTAAAAATGATTCATGTTTTCACATATGGTAATAATGTGCTTATTTGGTTATTGTTGGTACTAGATGAGATTGGGGGTTGAATTACATGCGATAACGAAACCTCGAGTGAGGTTGGGGAAACTGTAATATGAATATAGTGGCATTCAGATAAAATGCATTCATTGCTAGTATAGTGGTGTAAATGGTAGCACCTTGGATTAGTAATGGTAAGTCCCAGGTTCAAGTCCCGGTCTGGGTAAAAATGATTCGTGTTTTCACATATGGTAATGTGCAAGTTATTGTTGGTCCCGAATGAGATTGGGAGTTGCATTAAATACGAAAATGGAACCACGAGTGAGGTTGAGGAAGCAGTAATATGAATATAGTGGCATTCATATAGAATGTGTTCATTGCTAGTATAGCAGATATAAGCTGTAAGGTCTGTTTCCTTTTGACCCTCTATGGTGTAGTTGGTAGCACCTTTTCTTAGTAATTAGAAGTCCCAGGTTGAATTCCCGGTCGGGGTAAAAATGATGCATGTTTTCACATATGGTAATGTGCTTATTTGGTTATTGTTGGTCCTGAATGAGATTGGAGTTGAATGAAATGCGAATTTAAACCACGAGTGAGGTTGGGGAAACTGTGCTATGAACATAATGGCATTTAGATAGAATGCATTCATTCCTAGTATAGCAGTAAAAAGCTGTAAGTTCTGTTTCCTTTTAACCTTCTGTGGTGTAGTTAGTAATGCCTTGGCTAAGTAATTATAAGTCCCAGATTCAAGTATCAGCCTGGATAAAAATGATTCATGTTTTCCCATATGGTAATGTGCTTATTTGGTTATTGTTGTTCCCGAATGAGATTGGGAGTTGAATTAAATGCGAAAATGAAACCACAAGTGAGGTTAGGGAAACTGTAATATGAACTAAGTGGCATTCAGATATAATTCCTTCATTCCTAGTATAACAGATATTAGCTGCAAGGTTTGTTTCCTTTTAACCTACTGTGGTGTAGATGATAGCACCTTGGCTTAGTAATCAAGAGTCCCAGTTTGTAGTCCCGGTCGGGGTAAAAATGATTCTTGTTTTTACATATGGTAATAATGTGCTTATTTGGTTATTGTTGGTCCTAGATGAGATTGGGAGTTGAATTACATGCGGAAACAAAACCTCGAGTGAGGTTGGGGAAACTGTAATATGAACATAGTGGCATGGTTGGGAAACTGTAATATGAACATAGTGGCATTCAGATAAAATGCGTTCATTGCTAGTATAGCAGTTATAAGCTGTAAAGTCTGTTTCCTTTTAACCTTCTGTGGTGTAGTTGGTAGCACCATGGCTTAGTATTTATAAGTTCCAGGTTCAAGTCCCGGTCGGGGTAAAAATTATGCATATTTTCACATATGGTAATGTGCTTATTTGGTTATTGTTGGTCCCGAATGAGATTGGAGTTGAATTAAATGCGAAAAGTAAACCACGAGTGAGGTTGGGGAAACTGTGCTATGAACATAGTGGCATTCAGATAGAATGCAATCATTCCTAGTATAGCAGTTATAAGCTGTAAGTTCTGTTTCCTTTCAACTCTCTGTGCTGTGGTTGGTAATGCCTTGGCTAAGTAATTATAAATCCCAGATTCAAGTCCCAGTCGGGATAAAAATGATTCATGTATTCACATATGGTAATGTGCTTATTTGGTTATTGTTGGTCCCGAATGAGATTGGGAGTTGAATTAAATGCGAAAATGAAACCAAGAGTGAGGTTAGGGAAACTGTAACATGGACTTAGTGGCATTCAGATAGAATTCGTTCATTCCTAGGATAGCAGATATAAGCTGTAAGGTTTGTTTCCTTTTAACCTTCTGTGGTGTAGTTGATAGCACCTTGGCTTAGTAATCCTAAGTCCCAGGGTGAAGTCCCGGTCTGGGTAAAAATGATTCATGTTTTCACATATGGTAATAATGTGCTTATATGGTTATTGTTGGTACCGGATGAGATTGGGAGTTGAATTACATACGAAAACGAAACCTCGAGTGAGGTTGGGGAAACTGTAATATGAACATAAAGGCATGGTTGGAGAAACTGTAATATGAATATAGTGGCATTCAGATAAAATGTGTTCATTGCTAGTATAGCAGATATAAGCTATAAGGTCTCTTTCCTTTTAACCTTCTGTGGTGTAGTTGGTGTCACCTTGGCTTAGTAATTATAAGTCCCAGGTTCAAGTCCCGGTTGGGGTAAAAATGATGCATGTTTTCACATATGGTAATGTGCTTATTTGGTATATCTTGGTCCCGAATGAGACTGGAGTTGAATTAAATGCGATAGCGAAACCACTAGTGAGGCTGGGGAAACTGTAATATGAACATAGTGGCATTCAGATAGAGTGCGTTCGTTGCTAGTATAGCAGTTATAAGCTGTAAGTTCTGTTTCTTTTAACCCTCTATGGTATAGTTTGTAGCGCCTTGGCTTTGTAATTATAAGTCCCAGTCGGGGTGAAAATGATTCATATATATATATATATATATATATATATATATATATATATATATATATATATATATATATATATATATATATATATATACACACACACTCAAGCAGAGAGAGAGAGAGAGAGAGAGAGAGAGAGAGAGAGAGAGAGAGAGAGAGAGAGAGAGAGAGAGAGAGAGAGATCTTTTTACTTATTTTCTCTCAAGAGCATTGCTGGAACTTAGTCGTAGAGAACGGAAATCGGGAATTGATGAACCCAACGAACACGGGGTCGATTCCGTCGCAGGGTGTTGGGAAGGGCACCCAGCCTTATTTCTCCAGCTCTAACCTGTGTCTACTCTCATGCATGGAGATCGGATTTGACAAAAAATGATCCTTGTAAAGTCTCCCTTTAGCTTTATATTAATGAGACACTTTGGCCCGACTTCTTAAACAGTGTAAGCCTAGGATCCCATGTTGTTAGTTAGCTAGACACACACGAATGGATATCATAAGCGCATCTGACGCAGTCTGTGTATGGCTAGGATTCCCCCAGCCATACACAGACCCGCGTCTGATGCGTTTATGAAATCCATTTGTGTGTCTAGCTAACTAACAATATGGTATCCTAGGTTTTCACTGTTTAAGAAATCAGGCCTTTGCCACTTGATTTTGAGAGCAGTGAATGGCTTTCTCTCTTTATCGAGTCTAGAATCCTCTCCTGACAGTTTTCGGAATTTTAATGATCCTTTTCATTATTATAATCATGTACATATATTCAGTGTCGAGTGATTCATATTTACATTATATTTTCGTTCATTTGTAATAATAGACGGTGAAGTAGACGTCTGTGTGCATTCATATATATATATATATATATATATATATATATATATATATATATATATATATATATATATATATATATATATATATATATATATATTGGAAATTTGGTATTTTTTAAAAATACATATAATTTAAATTCATCCAGTTCAGAATTTATAAAGCCTCTGTTTTCTGGAAAATATGTATTTACCCATACAATATACCTAAAACCAATAGAAATAAATGTAACCCAATTCTTATTGGTTGTGACCAGTGATGTAAACTGACATAGTGACATCCTTATAATTAAGGGTAATTCTTGATATAATAATGTTTGATAATGATAAAAAGGTCAATCATTAGTTCCTGATTACGAGAAATCTCTTGTATGTCCTTCCATTAATACCATGGTATTTAAAAACAAAGAGAGTGTTATTTATTGATCACAGGAAGACTATTGTTTGTTCTACTGTTAATATAATGATATTTGAAATCTAAAGAGCAACAGTTTTTTTTTATGAGCGTGTCACCGGGATGGGCATGAAAATTGCCCTGAGCACCAAGAAAGCATTAAGACGAATAAAAAGTATAAGTTTAAGGACAAGGCAGAAATAAAGGCATGATGCGTAATAGAAAGATTACAGTCTGAGAAATTAGTAGAAGTATTGAAGACCTAGAGATATGGCACGACTAGACCCTGAGATGATGATAGTTCTGTGCTTCTAAGGAAGATAGGTTATAAGAATTAGTCGAGACAGAAGGCGGAAGGAGGGGGCGGATGGGAAGAAGTAGTCGCTGCACCGACCAATCCGCGAGCTACAAATTTCCACACTGTGATATGATGCCGCTTGGCGAGTGTTACACGGCTTGGCGGAGGGAGGGGGATCGAACTCGCCAACTCGTCAGAGCAGCGATGGAAGTAGTAGCGACAGAAAAAAGAAAAAAAAGATAACTTAAGGCGAAGAGAAAGAGAATCCAGACTAAAAGAAACGTTGTTGTTCGTTCTTCTTGTAGAATTATAAACATTAGTTATTGAATACTCAAAGTCTATAGTTCGTGTATATACTAAGACCATGATGTACACGAGTATAAATAAAGGGCATTAGTTACTGACTACTAGAAGTCTCTCGTTCATTCTTCTGTTAATACCATGATATTTAAAATATAAGGGCATTACCTCTTTATCACAGGAAGATTATTGTTCGTTCTTCTATTAATACCATGATATTTGAAAATAAATAGGGTAATAATTGAGTTTTTTCCACTAAGAAGGCTTCATTATGTTTTAATTTTCTCAAGTATCCTTTTGCTTTTGGTAAATTCATAAAGTTAATTATGCAGGCTAAGCAACCCCATTTTGTCCATTTCTTTCCCGTATTTTTGCAATGTATATTTATGAGTGTGTCTGTGTGATTGGCAAGCCTAGGTAATAGTATATAGCGTTTTATGTGTCACAGGTAGCCCCCATTCGAAAAGAGTGAACACAGACATGTTAGAGTTAGAGGATTAAGTCTGGATGCCCTTCCTAACTCCCCGGGGTGGGATAAAACCTCCGTTTGTCACTTTCCGACTTGCTTTCTTTACCACTGATTTATTGCGACCCCTGTGACTATGTAGGTAAGAGATTCAGTGAAAAACAGCACTTATTCCCAGTGTCCGTTTTCTGTTTCCATTCTATGAGCGTCCACATTGTTTTTGTGTTCCCTTGCCCTTAATTTTTGTTGCTTCCAATTCTTTCATCTTCTTCCCTGTTCATGTTCTTTTGCAGATCCTATAAAGTCTTGCTTTAAACTGTTATCACATGTTACTATTCATATTATTCACTTCGTTAAACCAGGCTGAGACGGAAATGATATTATATCCGGGTCCCTGCACCATTACTCTCCTTTTACATTACCGCCATCCATTGCTTCTAGGCTGGCGGGAAGGACCAGGCTGAGAGAAGTAGTACTGGGGATGGAAGAGGGTAGGTTAGGGGGCTGAGCATTTGATGAAATTGTGTTGTAAAGCGTGACCTTAAATGACTCTCCTTGAAATGAATCTCTCCTCTCTCTCTCTCTCTCTCTCCTCTCTCTCTCTCTCTCTCTCTCTCTCTCTCTCTCTCTCTCTCTCTCTCTCTCTCTCTCTCTCTCTCTCTCTCTCTCTCTCTCTCTCTCAGACACACACACACACACATAGCTAAGCACATAGCTAAGCTTGAAAAAGTTCAAAGACATGCCACGAAACTGGTGCCAGAAATACGCAATCTCAGTTATGATGAGAGGCTGAGGGAATTAGACTTACCATCACTCGAAGCTAGAAGAGTGAGGGGGGATATGGTGACAGTCTTTAAATTCCTTCATGGTTATGACAGAGTGGATAGGGATCGATTTTTTGATATGGCTGGCTCTAGAACTAGAGGTCATAGTTAAGCTTTGGCCTCACAGAGGTTACATAAATATTCTGAACATTCCCTTGTTCATGTGCTTGAAGGCTACCCTTGCGCGCCGCGCGCGCGTGTGTGTGTGTGATTACCTAATTGTGATTACGTGTGTGTGTGTGTGTGTGTGTGTGTGTGTGTGTGTGTGTGTGTGTGTGTGTGTGTGTGTTTGTGTGTATGCGTTTTATATGCATTATTAAGAATCTGTTGTTGAAAATGCTGAAAATAAATGGTGTGTGTGTGTGTGGGGGGGGGGGGGGCTCATTAAGATTGTTATACACAAATGCTGATGGATTAGCTGGTAAGGCAGTAGAATTAAAAGATAGGATTCACAACAGTAAGGCAGATATAGTAGCAATTACAGAGACTAAGTTGAGTGAGGACATAAACAGTGTCACAGTTTTTCCTAAGGGCTTCAGAATACTAAGGGTCGAAAGATCTGAGAGGACTGGTGGAGGGATAGCACTGCTCATAAGTGAGAGGATTCAAGTTGAAGAAATAAACTTGGCTATAGAAAGTGAGTTCAGGGAATTTCTTGTTGCTCGCATAAATACTGGGTCAGAGAGCATTATAATAACTGTTGTATACAACCCACCAAGGAACCAAAATAGGCTTGAAATTTATGAGGAAAGTCATATAGGTACGATTGAAGTCATAAACTCAGTTGTTAACATGGCGCGGGAGAAAAAATGTAAGATTTTGATTATGGGAGACTTTAATCATAAAGAGATAGATTGGATAAATCTTGACCCACACAGTGGTGAGGACTCATTTGGGGCAAGATTCCTAGATTGCGTACAAGGGAATTTCCTACACCAACATGTAATGGAACCAACAAGAGCCAGGGGTGGGGATGAGCCATCACTACTTGATCTAGTGTTCACAGATAATGTGTTGGATATTGAAAATATTGAGTATGAACCACCAATTGGAAAGAGTGACCACTGTGTGTTGTTGATGGAGTATATCATTGAAGACATTCTTCCTGAGAGTAGAGGCACTGAGGACATGAGGAGGAACTATCCGAAAGGAGATTACATCAAAATGAATGAGCTTTTTGCAGTTATTGACTGGAGAACCTTATATTACAACAAATCTGTACAAGAAATGTATGACATCTTTTGTGAGAAATATGGGAAGATAGTAGATTGCTGCATACCTGTCACCAAAGTAGGTGTAATTCATGCCAGAGAGAAATGGTTCGATAATGGGTGTAAAAGAGCTAAGGAGTGGAGAGACAAATGCTGGAAAAGGTATAGGAGGAGAAAAAACATAAATGCCTGGCAAACCTACAAAAGAGCAAGAAATGACTACCTAAGTAAAAGGAGAGAGGCAGAGAGAGATTATGAGAGGGACATCACCAGGAAGGCTAAAGAAAATCCCAAGCTTTTCCACAGCTTTATCAGAGGAAAACTGAAGGTAAAAGAACAGGTTTTAAGGCTAAAGAGAGCGGATGGAAGCATCACTGAGACGGACGAAGAGATCTGCAAAGAATTGAACAAGGAGTTTCAGTCAGTATTTACAGTAGAAAATACCCCACCCCCTCAGATTGCAGTGATAGAAGCTCAAGGGCCGGTATTAGAGAACATCAACCTTACAGCCACAGAGGTATGCAAAGCGCTGATGGATTTAGATGTTCATAAAGCTACAGGTCCTGATGACATATCCCCTCATGTGCTTAAAAAATGCGCAAACACAATATCAGTGGCACTAAGTATCATATTTAAGGAGTCACTGGAGTCGGGGGAGATTCCAAGATGCTGGAAACAAGCAAATGTGATACCTATCCTCAAAAAGGGAAGGAGGGATACGGCTCTGAACTATAGACCAGTTTCCTTGACCAGCATAGTTTGCAAACTTATGGAGAAACTACTAAGGAAATATATCTCTCTTCACTTGGAATCCTTCAACTTTTTGTCAGTGAGGCAACATGGCTTCAGAGAAGGAAGATCAACAGTAACAAACTTATTAGAATTTTATGATGAGGTAAGCCAAATCTTACAGGAAAGAGAGGGCTGGGCAGATTGCATATTCCTAGACTTCCAGAAAGCGTTTGACACTGTTCCACATGGGAGACTTATTAGGAAGCTGCAATCAATGGCTAGAATAGGTGGAAATGTCTTGGAATGGATAAAAACTTACTTAGAAGGAAGGGAACAGAGGGTTAGAGTAAGACACTCAGTGTCTGAATGGAGAAGAGTTAGTAGTGGAGTTCCACAGGGTTCAGTTTTAGGGCCACTTTTGTTCCTTGTATATGTAAATGACCTACCAGAGTCTGTAAATTCATTCATGAATATGTTTGCAGATGATGCAAAGATTGTGAAGAAAGTAAAAAACGAGAACAATGGTAGAGAACTTCAGGAGGATCTAAATAATCTGCATGAGTGGTCAGAAAAGTGGCTAATGAAATTCAATACCTCAAAATGTAAGGTAATGAGAATGGGTACAAGTGCAAGAAGGCCCAAGCTTGACTACTCGGTGGCTGGAGTACAACTTCAAGAGACAGAAAATGAGAGAGATCTAGGAGTAAACATACTGGCAGATTTGTCTCCAGAAATACATATAAATGGCGTAGTAAGGGCAGCATATGCATTCTTATCAAATGTAAGGGTAGCCTTCAGGCACATGGACAAGGAAATGTTCAGAAATATTTATGTAACCTATGTGAGGCCAAAACTCGAATATGCAGCCCCCTTTTGGAATCCGCACTTGAAAAAGCACATAGCTAAGCTTGAAAAAGTTCAAAGACATGCCACGAAACTGGTGCCAGAAATACGCAATCTCGGTTATGATGAGAGGCTGAGGGAATTAGACTTGCCATCACTCGAAGCTAGAAGAGTAAGGGGGGATATGGTGACAGTCTTTAAATTCCTTCATGGTTATGATAGAGTGGATAGGGATCGATATTTCGATATGGCTGGCTCTAGAACTAGAGGTCATAGTTTGAAGCTTCATAAGAAAACTTGTTTACAGGATGTAAGGAAATACTTTTTCAGTGTAAGAGTAGTTGATAATTGGAATTGGCTAAGCGAGGAGGTAGTTAATGCTATCTCAATCCATAGTTTTAAGGACAGGTATGATAAGTATCACTAAGTCTAAAAATGGAACCGATCAGGAGACGGGAAGATACGAGCTTTGGGCTCTTTCCCGTAAACACAATTAGGTAATCACAATTAGGTAATCACACACACACACACACACACACACACACACACACACACACACACGGACGAAGAGATCTGCAAAGAATTGAACAAGGAGTTTCAGTCAGTATTTACAGGAGAAAATACCCCACCCCCTCAGATTGCAGTGATAGAAGCTCAAGGGCCGGTATTAGAGAACATCAACCTTACAGCCACAGAGGTATGCAAAGCGCTGATGGATTTAGATGTTCATAAAGCTACAGGTCCTGATGACATATCCCCTCATGTGATTAAAAAATGGGCAAACACAATATCAGTGGCACTAAGTATCATATAAATAGCGTAGTAAGGGCAGCATATGCATTCTTATCAAATGTAAGGGTAGCCTTCAGGCACATGGACAAGGAAATGTTCAGAAATATTTATGTAACCTATGTGAGGCCAAAACTCGAATATGCAGCCCCCTTTTGGAATCCGCACTTGAAAAAGCACATAGCTAAGCTTGAAAAAGTTCAAAGACATGCCACGAAACTGGTGCCAGAAATACGCAATCTCAATTATGATGAGAGGCTGAGGGAATTAGACTTGCCATCACTCGAAGCTAGAAGATTGAGGGGGATATGGTGACAGTCTTTAAATTCCTTCATGGTTATGATAGAGTGGATAGGGATCGATATTTCGATATGGCTGGCTCTAGGACTAGAGGTCATAGTTTGAAGCTTCGTAAGAAAACTTCTTTGCAGGATGTAAGGAAATACTCTTTCAGTGTAAGAGTAGTTGATCATTGGAATTCGCTAAGCGAGGAGGTAGTTAATGCTATCTCAATCCATAGTTTTAAGGACAGGTACGATAAGTATCACTAAGTCTAAAATGGAACCAATCAGGAGACGGGAAGATACAAGCTTTGGGCTCTTTCCCGTAAACACAATTAGGTAATCACAATTAGGTAATCACACACACACACACACACACACACACACACACACACACACACACACACACACACACACACACACACACACACACACACACACACACCATTTACATACAGCATTCTCCACATCGGATTCTTAATAGTCCATATACTGTGTGGAAGCACACTCCAATGTTTATCTGATTGTACGTTTTTATAGTGAATATTGATTAACCATGCTCTGATGGAGGAAGGGCGAGTACTTATGGCGTAATTGGAATCCTAATGAATACTTCGGGGAAATTCTTCATGAGGTAATTGAAGCTGATAGCGTATGTTGTTATTGTTGTTTGGCCTTTTACGTCACTATTATTCCATCGATTGGGGGTGGTCACAGACGCGTTGGAGCTGGTGAGATGAGTCTGAATATCCTTTCTTACTCCCCACGGTAGGCTCGAACATGGGTTTGTCTTTTCCCGAGTCGAGCGCTCTAACCACTTATAACGCGTGTATGTTAAAAGTAGAGGTACGGTTTTAGTGTAACACGATGACTATGCCAGGATATGTTGATTAACTGATGGTGTATGATATGCTGTGAAAAAAAAAATGTGTATGAAGAGCCAATTTTAAAAATTTTATGATAGTATATTAAGGGGTTAAAGAATATATAGATGAGAAACTGAAGAGTAATATCTGCATTATTTTAGAAGCGTGTGTGAAGTAAGGCACTATTCTTTCAGCCTGTCCTTTTCCTCTGTGTATCATTACCTCATATCTGCTTTGTCCTTAACCTTTTTCTTTCCCTTCGTCTTAATGTTTTCTTCGTGCCCGGGCCTTTATTGATGAGTGCAGTTTTCTTGCCATTTGTAAATAAATAATTGAGAAGGGATGCTAACAATTTAGAAGTTCGAACTGAATATAAAAAGAAATACTGACAGAAAATGGAGTTGAAACTACGCATTGTATAGGAGGGATTGAGACTGAAAGGAAGAGGTATAATAGATTTCGTGATAGTAACAACATCTGTCGTAACATCAGATAACCCCTTGAAATGTTTTCAAAGTAGCGATGAGTCTGTGCAGTGTATTGGAGGGATTGACGCCGAAAGAAAAGGCAGAATAGATGTATTTTGAATATGCCCAGTGTGTCAGATGGACTGCTTGTGAGAGGATGAAGTAGAATGGATTACATGCGATTAGCAACAGGGTCTTTATTCTAAATATGGATGGAATAGCGCATTGCACAAAAGGAACTGTGACTGAGAATAAATGGTAGAATGAATTTCTATATAAAAGCAATATATATCGTAGCATCCGATCAGCAAGAGGCTATTTGCATTGCAAATAAATATGAAGATGCGCAGTGTTTTTTTATGGGATAACTTGAGACTGAGATTCAGTGATAGAATGAATATCAATGTAAAAGGAATGCCTGTTATAGTATCCGATTTTCAGGAGGCTATTTATTTCAAATAGAGATGAAATTGCACAGTGCATAGGAAAGATTGAGACTGACAGAAAGCAAAAGATAGAAAGGATTTCAGTGTTTAAGCAACATCCCATACATTGCTCCGAGTATGGGAGGGAATGATGCACTGTTAGGTTAGGCTTCTTCTTTGAAATTACAACCTTTCCTTACGTTTTTAAGGATTTCGACTGAGGAATTTCCTCTGATATGACGTGGTTTGAGAATACATGTGGAAGTGAGTGAGTGATGTAACTCTTCAAATGGAGCCTTTACTCTGTCATGAGCCTAGACTGTTCCAGAAGCCCTTGCCTTCCAGAAGAATGGATTTTTGCAAGAAATAGAATGAAGACTGCAGCTGAAGTATAATGTTGTTGCTAGCCTGTTTTATAGGGGTGGACACGAGGCGGGCTGGAGGTCCTTCTTAACCCCCCGATGTGTTCTCTATCGCGGATCTGTCACATTTAGAGTCATGTGCTCTAACCGCTGCCCTACAGCGGTCTCCATAAAATTATTTATATCTATTGACATATGCCAACGAACGAAACTGAACCAAGTTAACCGGTGAAACTGGAAGCTTTGGGTTTGAAGTGTACTTAGACATGGATTCGATATTTTTTTTATTTTCTGTAAAAGGCGGTTTACACGGTCAAGCGGTTCGTCGAACGTGGTTCGACAGACAAGTGTTTGAAGTGATGTTCGAACGTGTGAACGGGGTATTTGGTTGTCAAGCACGTTTGTCGAACGTGTTCGACAACCAAATACCCCGTTCACACGTTCGAACATCACTGCAAACACTTGCCTGTCGAACCGCGTTCGACGAATCGTTTGACCGTGTAAACCCCCCTTTAGATAAATTGATATGACTGGAAGTAAGTGACTCTGGTGAGAGAACATTGAACCAAAACTTCAATTTGTTATTTCAATTTTGAGTTTCCTTTAGTTATGACCAATT
>JAXCGZ010013224.1:122500-130000 GCA_037179515.1 Halocaridina rubra
TAACCCTACTACAGTAGATTGTAATACAGTAATCTTAGTAATAAAAAATCTGAAAGACTCTAATGCATATGGATCAGATGGAATTTGTTTTCGTTTTATTAGAGATTCATTATTTGTAATAGCATATTATCTGACGGTAATAATCAATACTTCCATAGTTACCAATATTTACCCAGATTTATGGAAAAATCCCCATGTAATTCCTGGTTTTAAAAATGGAAATCCTGACGACGTCTCTAACTATAGACCAATCTCTTTACTACCAATTTTATCAAAGATACTTGAAAAGATTGTTGCAAATCAGTTAAGTGAGTTTCTTGAAAAAAAAAAACTTATTGCAAAAAGTCAACACGGTTTCAGGCCAAAATTATCAACCAAAACTGCCTTATTGAAAATATCAGATGAAATATACAAAAATATAGATAATAAGAAAATATCATTGCTACTACTACTCGATCTTTCTAAAGCTTTTGATAGTGTACACCATACCATCTTATTAGAAAAATGCAAAAAAATGAACATTGACCCAAGCTGGTTCGAGAACTATTTAAAAAACCGCTACCAGTCAGTCAGAATAAAAGATGTAGTTTCAAGTCGCAAGAAGGTATTGTTTGGGGTCCCTCAGGGATCGATCCTAGGACCTATACTTTTTCTAATATATGTAAGCGATCTAGTAAAATATTTACCTAACTGTTATGTCATTCAATATGCTGACGATACTCAAATCTTAATTGAAGGAGAAATTAATGATTTAGAAAATATTATTCGTAGAGCAGAAGAAATTTTGTATATGGCTAAATGTTACTTTCTAAAAAATGGTCTGTTACTTAATGAAACTAAAACCCAATCTATTCTTATCGGATCCAGACAATTATTATCAGAAGTTGATGACAATCTTCATATAAATTTTAACGGTAATATCATTAAGCTAATGAACTCGGTAAAGAACCTAGGTGTCTATTTTGACCGTTACATGAATTTTGAAATGCATATAGATGAAATTTATAAAAAAGTAATGGGTACTCTAATATATCTAAATAGGGTAAAAGACTCATTTGAAACATCAACTCGTATAATAATTGTCCAGTCCTTAGCTATGAGTTTAATTAATTACTGTCTCAAAGTTTGGGGATGTACAAATAAGACTCAATTACAAAGAATACAAAAGTTACAAAACTTTGCAGCACGAGTGGCTGTTGGCAATGTAAGAAAATACGAGCACATCTCTCCTGTTTTAAAAGATCTAGAATGGATAAAGATTAGAGATAAATATGTTTTTGATATATGTACCTTTGTTTTTAATATACTAAGAAACAATCTTCCTGATTGCTTGTATAATTTTTCTACAGTAAGCTCAGTTACCGGGTTAACTACCCGTCAAGGGGAAGATTTATTAGTACGAAGGTCTAAAACTGATATTGGCTCAAGAGATATAAACATTCGTGGACCTCATTTATATAATCAGCTTCCCAGAGAACTAAAAAATGCTGGTTCAGTGTATACTTTTAAATATAATCTTAAGAAGTTACTCTTAAAGGAAGATTTTACTTGTAAATTTTAATAGTACACTCATCTTTATGATTTGTTTGTTTTAGTATGTCTATATCGTACACCACAGATGTCTATCTGGAATATATATGCATCTTATTTGAATACCCAATGTACTTTGGAAATAAAGATTTATTATTATTATTATTATTACTCCTCTCTCTCTCTCTCTCCTCTCTCTCTCTCTCTCTCTCTCTCTCTCTCTCTCTCTCTCTCTCTCTCTCTCTCTCTCTCTCTCTCTCTCTCTCTCTCTCTCTCTCTCTCTCTCTCTCTCTCTCTTCTCTCAGGAATAGCTGTCAGTTCAGAAGAAAAAAGAGAGGTCTTATAGCATCACATATTTTATCATGTATTGAGCCAAAAAAGAGAAAATTCTTATAGAAGATATTGGCCTATTTCATATCAATCTTTTCAAAATTAAATTGGGTCATTTTTTTAAATCCAGTAACTGGATACACTTTTTTTTTAATATAAATTTAAGAATGAAATTTTGTTATTAGACAAAGGCAACATGACTAGATTTGTTTGGTTAGTCGACGATATATATATATATATATATATATATATATATATATATATATATATATATATATATATATATATATATATATATATATATATAATATATAAATAAATATATATATAAATATATATATATTTATATAAGTGGAACCTCGGTTTCCGAACTAAATGCGTTTTTCAGAGATTAAAAAACTGATTTGAAAACTAAAGCAATTGTTCCCATAAGGGTCAGTATGAAATGGATTACTGCGTTCCTGGACCCCTGGTGATTACTTATATAAACCTTTATGACTGTACCTATGGCAGAAATTTTCTTACAGAAACAATGGTAATGCAGCTGCTTGGTACGAAGTCGCAGTCTTCCCATGCTTACCACAGTATGTGTAGTACTTCTATTAAAATGATCAAGCCACCCCCTGCTAGCTTTGCACACATCATTTTCAGCACTCGCACTAGGGTATCTTGCCTTTTCACAAATTAAAGCTTCAGAAAGGCAATCACCATATAATTATTCTCATTTATCCAAGGCAATAAAAAATTTTGCACATTTTTCAGTTATCTTCGATCATCCTTTAATAATAAGTTTCGCTTCCTTTGCAATATCAGCTTCCTTCTTTGCTTCTTTAAGTTTAAAAAAATAATTACAAATCGTTGATTTTTCCAAAGGGTATTCCTTGAGAAGATCACAGACAAGCACGTTATTTTCCTATTTGCCTATGATATCTTTTTTCTCCTCTATCATGACTTTGATCACTTTTCTTTTTAATTTGGTAACATCTCTTTCCTTCTTTGGTCCCTTGGGGGCTTCTTTAAATATATTTTATCTCTGAAACATGTAAAAATTCAAAGAAACTTAAGAAAAGGCATTTTGAATTTGCGTAGAGATCTGTAAGGAACTGCAGCTAATGCATAATCAAGCACCTTTCAGCCTGCATGATAGCAGTGTGGCAAACATGCCACGTGGAATACTGTTTGAGTCTCATGACAAAATTAAAAAATCAAGGCAATCTTTGTCTGAAAGAAGAATTTGAAAACCAAAATGTTTAAGATATAAGGCGCTCATAAGCGAGGTTCCACATTATACATACATACAGACATGATATATATATATATATATATATATATATATATATATATATATATATATATATATATATATATATATATATATATATATATATATATATATATATATATATATATATATATATATATATATATATATATATATATATATATATATATATATATATATATATAATATATATATATATATATATATATATATATATATATATATATATATATATATATATATATATATATATATATATATATATATATATATATATATATATATATATATATATATATATATATATATATATATATATATATATATATATATATATATATATATATATATATATATATATATATATATATATACATATATATATATATATATATATATATATATATATATATATATATATATATATATATATATATATATATATATATATATATATATATATATATATATATATATATATATATATATATATATATATATATATATATATATATATATATATATATATATATATATATATATATATATATATATATATATATATATATATATATATATATATATATATATATATATATATATATATATATATATATATATATATATATATATATATATATATATATATATATATATATATATATATATATATATATAAGCACATAAGCAAATGTGAAAACATGAATAATATTTTACTCCTGACCGGGACTCGAACCTAATACACATAACTTCTGTGCCAAGGCACTATCAACTACATCACCGTCAGTGGTATATATATATATATATATATATATATATATATATATATATATATATATATATATATATATATATATATATATATATATATATATATATATATATACTCATGACTGATATATATACATACTATCACATATACTCACACTATATATATATATATATATATATATATATATATATATATATATATATATATATATATATATATATATATATATATATATATATATATATATACATACATATATATATATAAATCATAGAAGCACATAAGCAACTGTGAAAACATGAATCATATTTTACCCCTGACCAGGACTCGAACCTAAGATACATATTTACTATGCCAAGGCGCTATCAACTACACCACTGAAGGCTAAAAGAAGAAACAAACCTTGGCAGTGATTATGTGTTTTAGGTTCATGTCCTGGTCAGGGGTAAAATATGATTAATGATTTCACTTTTGTTAATGTGTTTTAATTATTATTGATGCCTATATAGCATGGGATTTGAATTTAATGCAAAAACGAAGCCACAGACGAGGTTGGGAAGAAGCTGTATTATGACTAAAAAGGCATTCAGAAAGAATGTGCTCATTCCTATTAAAGCAGCTAGCTTTGAGGTTTGCTTCTTTTTTTTAACCTATAGTGATGTATTTGGTAGGGCCTTGGCACAGTAATTATGTGTCTTAGCTTCGAGTTCCGGTCTGGGGTAAAATATGATTCATATATATATATATATATATATATATATATATATATATATATATATATATATATATATATATATATATATATATATATATATATATATATATATATATATATATATATATATATATGTATGTATATATACAGACCTACTTACAAGCAATGGCCGCAATCCCCCTTGTAAGGGGATGACCGAGTCCAAGCACACGTTTACTAGAAGCTGATATACCTCTGTCACAACTCTTAGCTCCTGTGGGATAAAGATTTGCCACAATTCCCCCACACAACCCTGCTGAGCCATTTGCAGAGTATGGGCAAATATATTTTCAAAGAGAATCATAATGTATTTCTTATTGAAATGAGAGTTTATATATATATATATATATATATATATATATATATATATATATATATATATATATATATATATATATATATATATATATATATATATATATATATATATATATATATATATATATATATATATATATATATATATAAAGAAGTAATTAAGATAATCTAAAATTGGAAATTATGGTGAACTTAAATGGATTTGTAGAGTAATTGGTCGTAGAATTTCTTTCTCATATAGATTTGTATTTTTTTTTTCGAGACGAAGTGGATAGGAGATTGAGATATGAGATTGAAAACATTGAGAGTAGTTTTTGAAAGATTCTGAAATTGAGATATGAAATGCAAATTAATTCATGAAGTATATGTAATTAAATATATTCCCACAGAAAAATATGTATTTTTTCAGTGATACGAATTGGATATCTCATTTAAATACGAGACTAAAAATACTGAGACTAAATATTGAAATAATGTAAATTATATACAGTATATTTATGAAATTCAAAATGAATTAAAGATTCATAGGGTAATTGTTCGTGGCATATAATTCCGAATGAGACACATGATATGCTTTCTTTTTTTTTAATTGAGAGACAAATTGGATATCTAAGTGTAATATGAGTGGCTAAAAATATTGAGAGAATTTATTAAAAGAATTTAATATTATGATTCTGATGAAATGCAAGCTGATTTAAGAAGTCGTTGCATGTGAACTATACATCCTAAGGACTTGTTTTTACGTTTTTTTGTGTCAATAATAGACCCTACTATGGGGGTGGACACAAACTGGACCTGGGATATTAAAGCTAGATGCCCTCCCTAACTCTTTGCGGTGGGCTCGAACACGTGTTTGTCACGTCCTGATGCAAGTGCTCAAACTACTACACTTCCACCGTCGCTATAACTCCTATAGAGAAATACGATCTGATTTTATTGAGACAATATGGATATCTGATAAAAAGTCCATTAACTAACAATCTAAGAGTAGCAATTAAGAAAATCTTAATTGGATTTAATAAGTATTTTCACAGAAAAATATATTTCCTATAGATTTTTTTTTTTTTTACAGAGAGACAATGGATATTTGATTAAACTAAAGCGTGATTTACAATGTTGAATAAGCATTAAGAGAAGTAACAATGAATGTTGTAGAGCGTTTCATGACCATGGACGTTGCAGTGTTTCACGGCAATAGATGTTATAAGGTGTTGCAAGGCGTTTAATGTTGGAGAGTGTTGCAGGACAATGAAAGTTGGTGTTGGGGGGCAATGAATGTTGTAGCGTGTTGCAGGGCAGTGACTGTTGAAGATATTTGAAGGACAATGAATGATGTAGAGTTTTGAAAGACATTAACTGTTGAATAGTGTTGGAGGGCAATGAATGTTAGAGTTTTGAAGGGGAGTGTATGTCGGCAAGTGCTGCAGGGGAGTGAATTTTGGAGAGTGTTGCAGACTAGTGAACTTTGGATAGGGTTGCAGGGCACTAAATGTTGGAGACTGATGCAGGGCAATCAATGTTGGAGACTGATGCAAGGAAATGAATGTTGGAACTTATTGCAGGGCTATAAAGGTTGAGGAGTGTTGCAGGGCAGTGAGTGCTGAAGTTTTGCAGGGCGATGAATGGTGGAGAATTGCAGAGTAATAGATGGTGGCATTTACAGGGCAGTGCATGTTGGAGTTGTTCCAGGGTATTGAATGTTTTAGAATGTTGCAGGGCATTGAAAGTTAGAGGGTGTTTCAGGGCAATATTTGCTGGGAGATTCCGACAGTGAATGTTGGATAGTGATGCTAGGAAAGTAATATTGGAGAATGCTGTAGACCATTCCATGTTGAAGGTACTTAAAGGGCAATGAATGTTGGAAACTGTTATAAGGGAATGAAGTTGGAAAGCGTTCAAGACTAGTGAATACTGGAGTGTTGAAGGGCAATGCATATTGGAGTGTTCAAGGGCAGTGAATGTTGAATAGTGTTGGAGGGCAGCGAATAGTAGACAATTGCAGGGGCAATGAATATTGGAGTGTTACAGGACAGTGAATGTTGGAAACTTCTGCAGGGCAATGTATGATGGAGAGTGTTGCAGGACAGTAAAGGCTGGAGTTTCTTACAGAGCAGTGAATGTTTGAGAGTGATGAAAAGCAATGAATGGTGGATAGTTGTAATGAGTGACAGAGTGTTTATGGGCAATGACTGTTGGATAGTGTTACAGGAAAATAAATGTTTGAGGCTGTCACAGGGCAATGAATGTTATAGAGTGTTGCTGGGCAATGAATGTCGAATATTTTAGCAGGGAATTAATGTTGGAGAGTGTTGCAGGGCAATGAGGGTTGTAAAGTATAACAGACTGTGGAAGTAGCCTTCTTGAGCTTCATCAGTAGAATGAATGTTATGTTATCAGTGGGTTGCAGGCACTGTTGGACCCTTGGTAAGGGAAGGAGCATAGGGGAGTAGGATACCTCAATCCCTCTGACACTATACCCCTTTCCTCTTCCCCAGACTTCCCCTGTTCCTTTTA
>JAXCGZ010013224.1:132500-142500 GCA_037179515.1 Halocaridina rubra
CTTTTGTGGGGTCCACTTTTACTCAGTGGTAGAGCATGCGAGTCGAAAGGTGAGAAGCCTGATGAACAAGGGTCGGTCCCCATGTGTAGTGTTAGGAAGGGCCTCTAGCCTTAGTTATCCAGCTGCAACCTTGTCTGTCCGCCATCATTCGCAAGTGGACTAGGTATGACATAAAAAGGAAAAAAAATAGTTTTCTGTTGTGTTGTTTGAGAGGATATATATATATATATATATATATATATATATATATATATATATATATATATATATATATATATATATATAGTCACCGTGGCTCAAGCGGTAGCGTCCGCGACTCTGAGGCGTCAGGTCGAGGGTTCGCGCCCCGTCACGGTTTGAGGTTAGCAAGGGCATGCACTCAGGGTAACGATTACATCTGCCAAAACAAGTCTTTTGCAAGAAGGCAACTGTCCTAGCCCTTGGTTGAAAAGGGAGTCCGTGACGTAAAACTGGAACACTTTTATATATATATATATATATATATATATATATATATATATATATATATATATATATATATGCATTTTTTAATTATTTTTTTTTCTTTAGGCTTTATTCTCCACATCCGTAATATTTGCCAATCTTACAGATGGAAGAGACATCTCAGTTACATCTCAGTAATGAGCCTGATTTTTTCCTTATATAGCATCTTATTTATTCATGCAGTCTGATAATCCTGTTGTTGGGGTCAAATAAAACTGAGGTAAGTTATTCCCTACGAGCCGTAGAAGGTGATTTAAAGAAATATTCTTGATGGTATGACAAATGATTCCATGTCCGTCTTCCACTAGTAGAAAACGACTGAAAGAAATATCCCTGGTGATGAGTGAGTAGGAGTTCTACATGTATTCCCCATGTGTCATTGGCAGTTACTAATAGGTGATGTCTTAAGGAGCCTTCCTCCATTCTTTTATTTTCCATGTATGAGAACAACGGACATAATAATTATGCTCTTGTATTTCATTTGTTCTTTTAATTCTTTGTATGAGATCAACAGACAAAAGTATAAAAGAAAGTGAGAGTATACTTAGGCCCTGGTGGTAATTTATTCCTTTGTTGCATATTTTGTTACTTCTACTTGAATGCTTCATTTTTTCTTGCACGAGAACAACGTACAAATATAAAGAAGGCGAACGAAGGTTATTTAGACCCTGAGAACACTGTTTCTTTGTTTAATATGTGGTCACTACTACTTGAGTGACATGGCGTTTCGCTTGGAAACTAATATGCGGTCCCATGTATATTGAGGTTCTTTTTCTCCTGACGAGTGATGCAGGTAATTTATTTTTGTCCGCTAATTGTGTCATAATTCAGTTTCCATAACTGGGCGCGAACACGTAGTCCTGGTTGGAATTATACAGGATAAAGAAGCTGAATGCCCTGCCTTATGCCCCATGGCAGCTGTCAAACCCCCCAGTGTCAGTCTCGTGACTTCTCGATTTGCCTGCTTGTTGAGAATGTTCTGAAAATATATATAAATTTGAAAAGGAAATAAATTCTTGCTGTTTATATGTGAATCCCAGTCATTAGTAATGGACATGAAGTTAATGAATGTATATTACAGTGTGTCATATACGTAACAGAGCCTTCAGTGAAAATATACCCTTTAGTTATTTTGGTGTTAAATAATGTCATGTCAACACCACTCCATTTAATTTGAAGAGATTAATGCAGTCGTGAAAAAAGGTTTCATTTTGCCCCGTAGCTGACATTGATGGCTCGTAACTCTTGTAAACAAAACTTTTCCAGAGTTCTACTTAATATAATTTGTATCCATATTCATGGTCATTGAAGTGGAAAATGTTTTGTTTCATAGTTGAAACTAGGCTAATGCGGCTCTGGCAAAGGAAAGGAAAATCTGCTTTTCCTGATTCGAACTAAGTTGATTCTAATTTCAAAATATTTTTTTTTTTTCATGAATGAGGCTTCATATAACCTTTTTCCCTGATGTTCTTCGTCTTTCCCTTCTCTAGCAAGAACTTTTTGCAGGGATTTCCTTCGGAGTTAATGCAATTTACTCAGAGACGTAGCGAATATGCTCTTGCTGATGTGTTGATCAGTTGTATATCGTGTTCTCGCTTATCAAGGAATTTTTGATGGTTCATTCCTACCTTTATGCTACTTATTTTTCTTTTTATAACCGACAGCACGGTTGATACCCTACGTTCAAGTGTCATTGCTCCATGCTGTCTCTGGAAAAAGGACTATTCTGGACTACATTCAGCGAAGACTGCTGCCCCGTTTATGTTTCACAATTAGTATCCTTTCGACTGGGGTGAACACATATGTTGAAACAGATATATTAAGACTAGATACCCTTCTTAACACCCTCAGGTGGGACTGAACCCGAGATTGTCGCTACCCGACTTACGCACTATATCACTGCAAAGACTGATAGTATTACATAATGGTATGATAATTTTAATCAGTACCATTCTAAGTTCATAATAGTAATTCGCAAAAGAGCCACGTCCACACTTAACATTCTACGACTATGTATTTATGAAAGCTCGTTATACTCCCTATAATATATTAGAATATATATATATATATATATATATATATATATATATATATATATATATATATATATATATATATATATATATATATATATATATATATATATATATATATATATATATATATATATATATATATATATACATATATATATACATATATATGCATATATATAATATATATATATATATATATATATATATATATATATATATATATATATATATATAAATATATATATATATATATATATATATATATATATATATATATATATATATATATATATATATATATATATATATATATATATTATATATATATATATATATATATATATATATATATATATATATATATATATATATATATATATATATATATATATATATATATATATATATATATATATATATATATATATATATATATATATATATATATATATATATATATATATATATATATATATATATATATATATATATATATATATATATATATATATATATATATATATATATATATATATATATATATATATATATATATATATATATGTATATATATATATAATTCCCTATATACATAGGCTATAAGTCCCTATATACAGGGATGGTAGAGCCAAATGAAAAGTTTGACTATTCCCTGGAGGTAAATATGAAGGGGATATTCCAATTCCATTTGTCCGCCCCATTTAGTCAACATTTGCGACTCGCAGGATAAGAAATAGATGATGTAGTTGTCCCAACCAATCCTTGGCGGAGATAGAAGGAAATGCGCAACGAACAAATTTGAAAACTGAAGGTAAATTAAATTAATACCCTTATTTTCTCAAAATATACAGTGGCTATATATATATATATATATATATATATATATATATATATATATATATATATATATATATATATATATATATATATATATGTATGTATGTATGTATGTATGTATGTATGTATGTATGTATGTATGTATGTATGTATGTATGTATGTATGTATGTATGTATGTATGTATGTATGTATGTATGTATGTATGTATGTATGTATGTATGTATGTATGTATGTATGTATGTATGTATGTGATTACCTAATTGTGTTTACGGGAAAGAGCCCAAAGCTCGTATCTTCCCGTCTCCTGATCGGTTCCATTTTATACTTAGTGATACTTATCATACCTGTCCTTAAAACTATGGATTGAGATACCATTAACTACCTCCTCGCTTAGCCAATTCCAATTATCAACTACTCTTACACTGAAAAAGTATTTCCTTACATCCTGCAAAGAAGTTTTCTTACGGAGCTTCAAACTATGACCTCTAGTTCTAGAGCCAGCCATATCAAAATATCGATCCCTATCCACTCTATCATAACCATGAAGGAATTTAAAGACTGTATGTATGTATGTATGTATGTATGTATGTATGTATGTATGTATGTATGTATGTATGTATGTATGTATGTATGTATGTATGTATGTATGTATGTATGTATGTATGTATGTATGTATGTATGTATGTATGTATGTATGTATGTATGTATGTATGTATGTATGTATGTATGTATGTATGTATGTATGTATGTATGTATGTATGTATGTATGTATGTATGTATGTATGTATGTATGTATGTATGTATGTATGTATGTATGTATGTATGTATGTATGTATGTATGTATGTATGTATGTATGTATGTATGTATGTATGTATGTATGTATGTATGTATGTATATATATATATATATATATATATATATATATATATATATATATATATATATATATATATATATATATATATATATATAATGCAGGAAATATCATAGATAAATATCAGAGCACCTTAGAATAATTTTTACAGTATAATAGCAGATAAATAGGGCATCAGCTTCCTTTTTGAGAAGAAAAGTTGATAGCCTGAACTCTTCTTCCGCTCATAAATGTTTCTGATCCTTAGCCAAAAACCTTTCCAAAAACTTCTCTAGCTCAAGTATCCCCAGTCTCATTCACCCTGACGGTTCTATAGCTTGCTCTCCCTCTGACAGAGCCAATATCTATGGCTCTCAGCTTTATGCTGACTCCTTCGTAAGCGATACCAGCGCACCTGACCCTCGTTCTTTACCCCTCTTAACCCTGTGCCCTTCCCTATTCTTTCTTCACGTAAACTCCATAAAATTCTTCGCTCTCTAAAGACGAACAAAGCATTCGGAACCGATGGTATCCCTGCAAGGTTCCTTAAGGAGTTTGCAGACGATCTGATTCCTCTTCTTTACCGTTTTTCGCCTCATTCTTTCAACTAGCATCTATCCTTCATTTTGGAAGCACGCTCATATTTAGTATTTTGATAAAAAGAGTGATCATTCTATTCCTTTTAACTACCGAGCAATTGCCCAAACTTGTGGTATTGCTGAAGTATTCGAAACTTTGCTCAATACTTGAAGCATCATGAAAATAATTCGCTTATTTCCGATCATCAGTACGGCTTCCGCAAAGCAATATCCACTGGTGAGCTCCTGCTCTATCTCATTCTTGTGTGGTCATCTTTTCCGAAAAACTATGGGAAATCTTTGTCCTCGCGCTTGATATCTCTAAGGGTTTTGACAGAGTCTGGCATAAGGGTCTGTTGGTCAAATTTTCTGCTTATGGCTTACCCCTTATCTCTATTCTCTGATTTCCAGTTTTCTTCTGACCTTTTTATATCTGTTGTTGTTGACGATGCAACATGTAGCTCATTCCCATTTGATAGTGGTGTTCCATAGTGTTCTGTTCTTTCACCTAATCTGTTCCTTTTCTTCATCAACTATCTTCTTCATTTCCCGTCTTCCTCACATCTCCAAGTCTTTGCCGACGGTTCTACCCCTCGTTTTTCCTTTGCCTTTTATTAACAGTATTCATCTGCCACTCGTAATCGGTCTCGTATCACTTTCTTCAACTCTGAACTCCGACTTACAGAGTATCTAAGTGGGGAACCCAAAGTTTATCTAAATTTAAAGCCTCCATGACATAGTTTCTGGCTATCTCCTTATTTTCTTCTCCTCCTAATAGCCCTATTGTCTCCAAAAGTAACGAAATTTACCTTCTTAATTGTACTTACATATTAGGAATTCATATAGCTTCTGACTTGTCTTTGAGGAGTCACATAATCCAAATTTCTAAAACCGCATCCAAAAAATTGGGAGCTCTGTTTTGTTTTCGTCATTACTTTTCCTCTTTTCATTTGCTTAAAATCTATAAAGGTCTTATCCATCCCTGTTCCGCATACTGCTCTCATAGCTAAGGTACTTCATCTTATACTTATCTACTTGACAAGCTTGAATTTAAGGCAATCAGAGTCATCAATGACCCTGTTCTTATTTCTGAAGTGATTCTGTTTCTCTTCACCGAAAGTTATCATCCCTTTCTCTTTTCTGTTGTAACTACATCCATCGCTGCTCTGATAAGTTGGCGAGTTGCATCCCTCCCCTGCTGCTAAAGCTATATAACACCCACCAAGTGGCTTTGCCTCGCAGGTACTGTGTGATGATGATATGTAGCTCGCGGACTGGTCGGTAGTGACTGCTTCTTCCCTTCCATCTCCAGTCTCTGGAATTCTCTTCTTCCTTTTGTCTTTCCAAATTTTCATGGTCTATCTTCTTTCAAACGGATTTCTCTTAATATCTGGGCCTAATCCTACTATATCTTTAGGTCTTCAGTACTTCGACTATTCTCTGTCTGTCCTGTTCCGTTTCTTTACAGTTCTCTTATTTCTGCCTTTTCCTTAAACTTCTACTTTTTCCTCTTCCCAATTTTTTTCTCTCTTTGGTGCCTGGGCCCGATGAAGGCAATTTTCTTGCCTCTCCCGAGTCACGCTCATAAGAAAATTGTGTTTTACGATAATTTGAGCTATAGTGTAATTGTTCTCTCAGCTTCTTTGTGATTTTATGCGCTGTTGTTTTTTCATTCATGTTCTCTGGAAGACTTTCCCGTAATTTGGAACCCATGACAGATAGGACTTTGTCTGCTAGATTTGTTCTTAATCTTGAAATCACGAGATATTGTGATTGTTGAGTGTTTCTTTTCACTGAACTGCTCACGATATTAATCTGAATGACCCATTCAGGCATGATACCCTCTATTAACTTATAAATAACCATCACCATGTTGAATTTGATATGTGATCATCTACTTTAAGCCATTTTAGCTCTCAAGCGATTTTAGCAGCAAAGCTCTGAAGCTTTTGGACCTTACATAATATATTTTTATCACAGCCGCTTCATATCATGGAGCAATAGGATATATAAGTAAGAACTAAAGCGTACACTATAATTTTCTTGCTGTGGCTGTCAATAAAATCTTTATTTCGATTTAAGAAAAAGAGCATACTGTTTGCTTTAATACATATATATTCTACATGAGACTCAAATGATAAATGGCTGTCAAGAATTAGTCCTATGTTTCTGACCGAAGGAAGTGATGTACCTATATGTACGTCTTTCATTTTCTTTAAGAGATATGGATAAGAGACACTGTCAGAAGCTATGGAAGGTCACATATGGCAAGTAGTGATATATCATTCTTATCTATGTTTTTGTATTATGTGTCAGTAACTTGTGTTAAGGGAATTTGTGTAGACAGACCCTTCCTGAAGCCGTGATGGGATTTCGAAAATAGACTATTTCTTGACAAGCATTCATATAACTGGTTTGCTACAATTTTCTCTCAAGCTTTTGGTAAAATTGGGACAAGGGTAATGGTTGTGTAGTTGCTTGGATCCCTCACTGTCTGTATGTTTAACTACTCGGCAAAAAATTCCATATTTCCCTTCTTCTGGCAATACCCCTCTGATAGTGGAGGTGTTAATAATCACAGTTATGTAGTAAGCTAGTACAGGTAATGAATCTTTAAAAAATTCATTAGATATTCCATCTGCTCCAAAAGAATTTTTATTTTAAAAGTTTTAACTATATTTATTAATGAGATTTTGTCTGCAGGTTGGATCCTAAATATAGCAACTTGAATGTTAAATGTTTCAGTCTTTTCATTTTTTTTTTGAGTGTATGCTTTCATAACCCTCTCCATATTTGACAAAAACTTTTTAAATTTTTCACATGAGTCTGATATATCATTTACATTAATATTTAGGGCGTTTTTTTTTACTTGGTACAATGTCTCTTATAATTATTCATATATCACATTATTTTTTTTTTTAGTTTTACAACCCTGGCTTTTGCTTCTGTAGTTATTTGTATTATCCTTCTTAAAATGAGTTTTTACATGCTTTTTGGACGGTATACATTACTCTTCAGTTAATTCATTATGATTTGGATTAACTTTTGTTTCAACTTATTTCCACACGACATTCGATATTTATTTCATCAGTGATTCATGTAGCAGTGGGACTGGCTATTTTTTGGGTGACTATTGGAGCATACATATTTAAGCAAAACACAAAGGTTGTTGTCTGCACTTGTCTCTCGACGTCGTCGGTATTTAGAATCTCGTTAAATTTCGAAACACAGTCCAATAAACTATAACAGAAATTATTCGGGCAGTAGTTTTTTAAGCTGCTAAAAGTTTTTGTTGGTAACTGTTTCTTAAGTTTCTTTACATCTATCCCGACTGGTAAAGTTCATTATCTATTAAAATGGCAGTTTACTGCTTCTGAGGATCTAATCAAATCTTGATCATCTTTTTTTTTTTTAATTACATCAAGGAAGGTATTACTTATTATTTGAGTAGGTTTGGCAATTAGTTGATGAAAATTGAGTCTTATAATTTTCATGATCTGATAAATGGCAGTTTACTTCTTTTGAAGATCTGATTATATCTTGATCATATATTTAAATTACATCAAGGAAGGTATTACTTATTATACGAGTAGGTTTGGAAATTAGCTGTTGAAAATTGAGTCGATTTATATTTTTTTTAAGCTTTGGCTGGCAGGATAGGATGTTATCATTTAGATGAGCAAGTAGGAATTTCTATTTTTCTCTTCACATGATAGTAGTTGCAACTTATCGTGTATATATTCAAATGTATTTGAGTGAATCATGGGAGACAGAATACACCCATTGTTCCCCTTTTTATAAGTGTAGCAGTGGGTTGACATAGAAAATTACCATCATCGGGCCCTGGCACCAAGAAATCATTTAGGAAAAAGAAAAAGTAGCTTCTTAAGAACAGGCAGAAGTAAGAGAATGCTAATCAATGAATAAAAGCATGCTGAAGGAATATTTATAGAAATAGAGACCTAGAAATATGGTATTATTAGGTCCGGAATGACAATAAAGTTCCGGTTCCGGTTTCACGTCACGGACTCCCTTATCAACCAAGGGCTAGGACGGTTGCCTTCTTGCGAAGGACTTGTTTTGGCAGATGTAATCCTTACGCTGAGTGCATGCCTTTGCTAACCTCAGACCGTGGCGGGGCGTGAACCCTCGACCTGACGCCTCAGAGTCGCAGACGCTACAGACTGAGCCACGGCGACTACCGTCCGGAATGACAATAGATAAGCTTTTTGAAAGAAGAATGGTCATTAGAGTTAGGGAAGACAGAACCAGAAAGAGAGTTGTAGAGTGTGGAAGTGAAAGGAAAGAAGCAGTCATTGCATGAATAAATCCGCTAGTTACAAATCTTCACACAGTACCTATGTAAAAAGACCATTTGGGGTACACTACGAAGCTTCGCCAGCAGAGGAGAGATGCAAATCACTAACCCATCAGAGCAGCGATGGAAGTACTACCAATAAAGAAAAGAAAAAGATGGCACTTTCCAGCTTATAGATAGAGAATCGAGATTTGAAGTAAGAACAGAATCGTTGAAGAGTTTAATGGCCTTAGATTCATGCCCGTCAAGGATATCAATGTAAGAAGTACGCCAGATGCAAGTTCAGTAATCTAGGCAGGGACAAATAGTACCTTAACAGATTTTTTGTAATTGAGATGAGGAAAAGTAATGCTGATAATGAACCAGAACCCCCGATATCTCCCAATTTCCAGGATGCAGCTTTAGCAATCTGATTTATGTGGTTCCTCCTTGACAAACTTGAGGCTATCTGAATTTCTAATGTGGTAATAAATTTAGTAGATAAATTTCTTTGTTTCCGAAAACAATTGGAATGTCAGGAGGAGGAGAAGATAAAGAAAGCCAAAAACTGACTCTGGAGGCTCTAAATTTTATTAAATATTGGGTGCCTCACTCAGATACTCTCTGTAAATGAAAGTTGAGAGTTGAAGAAAGAATGATATAAGATTGATTTCTAGCAACAGACGAAGATGTTGACGAGAAGGCAGATGGAACATGAAGGATAGAATCGTCGGCAATGGCATGGAGAAGAGAGGAAGCTGGAGACTGGAGAAGATTATTCATGACGAGGAAAACAGACTAGGTGAAAGTTAAGAACCCTGTGAAGCACTACTGGTGAGTGAGAATGAGCTAAATGTTGCGCAGTCAACAACAGTCAGAAAGAAAATTGGAAA